>CANSNZ010000357.1:615000-1186766 GCA_947646795.1 Beta lomatogona
TCATGAGTCACAAGTGATCCAGCTAGCTGTTCCAAGTTGAACTTGTTGAAGTCTTTTGTTTCTTGTAAAGCAGTGACCTTAGCCATCCATCTATCCTTAGGAAGACTCCTAAGAACATTTCGAACTTGTTCCGTTGATGAAATAAACTTTCTAAGAGAAGCTAACTCATTAATAATGTTAGTAACGAGTAAACATCTCTTTTATGCGTTCCTTAATCTTCATTGAGAATAGTTCATATTGATTCATTAGCAAATCAATTTCAGATCTCTTGACTTCATTAGTTCCTTCGTGGGTTACTTCAAGTAAATCCCATATTTGCTTTGCGGATTTGCATCCCATGATTCTATTGTGTTCATGGGGTCCAAGTCCACAATGCAAAAGTTTAACACCCATAGCATTCACTTCCATTTTTTCAAAGTGAGCTTTATCATTTTCAGAGAAGGGTTTAGGAATTACTTCATTTTTCTCATCAGAGGTTGTGACCTCAAAATCACCAACTTCACTGACTCTCCATACCTGGTAGTTTTCGGCCTTGATGAATGTCTCCATTATGTTATTCCATTAGGAATAGAATTTCCCATTGAAAATTGGAGGTCGTTGAGTGGAGTAACCTTCCTCAAGTTTCTGGGTAGAATTCATGTTCTTTGGATCTTTTTCTCAATAGGGTTTCCTACTTTTCGTGAGATCTAGCTCTGATACCAATTGTTATTTCACTAGGAACACTATAAGTGGGGGTGAATTGTATGTGTAGAAATAAACGTACTTTTTATAAAACTTAAACAATGAAACAAGCTAAAGGAACACAAGGAATTTTTACGAGGTAAAATTTCTTGGGTCCAACATGAAGAAACAACCTCGACCACCAGGGATTTTAAACTCAACACTTTCACTAGCCAAACAACTTTGTTATAACCTAATTCTACTTTCGGACCACACCTTGAGTTCCTAAACTTAAGTTCCTGAACAACTGTTCCTCTCAACTTCACTTGAAGTTTTCTGATCACTTTAACTTGCTTCACTCAAAACTTCTGTCTTACAGGACTTCATTCAAAATCCCCTTACCCCAAAACCAGAATTATAATGATCAATATACATAGTTGAATAGAGTAAGAAGGTAAAGCACAATTGGCTTATGAGAAAATGAAGGCACTTATACTTTACTTAGTTAAACTCAATTAATCACTTGGTTAGACACAAATTGGAACTTAATTAGACATAAGTATTTATAGTAGTGATTAAGAAAAATGTAGGATTAAAACATGTGTTAGTGGTTAAACCATTTACCCATGATGTTCCTCAACCAAGTTGATTGTGTGTTATAGGATTAATACAGCTTCCTTAATTTTAGCAACAACTTGTTCAACAAATATAAATCTGATTTTTAATTAAAAAGTATTTTAATTAATAAATCCGTAATTAATCCTTTTGAAAAAATAATATCTTTAAAATATTTTCTTAGAAACCGAAAATTTTAATCTTTTCCTTAAAATCGAAATTTTACCTAAAAAAAACGGTTTGATTCTTTTGCTCGAACGCTTCTCTAATATCAGTTCCTTTAACATCTTCACTTAGTCTTCAAAATCCAAACTTAATTTCTTCCTTAGACTGAGTATTCTCTGTGCTTTTTGCAATGATACCTTGCGAATCCATTCACTTAAACTTTTCTTGCACAAAATCAGTGGGGAGGAAACGTTTTTTAACCTAGTTTTAAGTTGCTCCCATGAACGTAAGCTTGGCTTACCTTCCTTCCTCCATTTTGTTCTCAAATTCTCATACGACAAGCTAGCATAACCTGTGAGTTTGAGTACTGCCACTTTGAAACGATTAGTGTCATCATAGTCTATGTAATCAAATACACTTTCAATCTGTTGTAACCACTTTAAATACTTTTTGGGCTTCATACTCCTATAAAACTTCGACATATCTAATCTTAACCCCTTATCATCATCCTTTGGCTGCCTATGCCTTAGGTTTGGCAACTCCTCATCTGAGTATGAGTCATGGTGCGTGGATCTAGTATTCTTAACAGGACTAAGAGAGAGTTGCTTCTTCTTTTTCCACTTCGACCTTGCTCTAGTAATCGCATCATAGCCTTCATGCGTGTCCTTAGCTACTCTATCTCTCTATCTCTTGGAATGTTTTGTTCTTGTTCAAGAGTGAGCCCTCTAGGAACCCTAGTTCCTGTGTCTCCTTGCTCGTCTTCCATACTAAATCCAAACATAACTTGGATTAGAAGCGGTCAACTTGCGCGCCAAGCAACCGGATGTTCTTGGTTGTTTGATTCTATTCTTGGCCAGTTCAATGGATCATGGATTACTTTTTTTCACCAATCTACTCTTAGGAAGATAGGCCTTTGATTGAAAATTGTGAAAAAATAAAAAATCGTTTGAAAAATACTTGATCTTGAAGATCAAACTCCTCCTCCTTAAAGGGTAAAACCGAAAATATTTTCGATCTTTAAGGGTGGATGAATGGGTGTATGAAGGTTCAATGGATGTGTATGGATGTTAGCCAAAGCTCTTGATACTAGATGATGTATTTAATCTTCTAAAAGACTAAATAAGGTGTTGAAAACGTGAGATTGATCGAATAATTGCAACAAGATAGTTACTTAGAATGATTTGATAAAGCTAAGCACCATAAATCAATACTAAGGGTTGAACAAGCATAAAGGCTAAGCCACCAGCAAATTCTATGGATTTGTATTTGCACACTCAAGTGTTTAACTCGAAAACAATAATTCATTAACTAAAGAATGAAACGTATAACCTCTTCTATATATATGAAAGAACTCCTACTAGGATTAGGACAAGTCCCTAAGTGATACTACTAATCAAACTCTTAAAACAATCTACTAAATAGGATAAGAATAAAAGAGTCCTAATGTGCTCAAAACAAGAAAAACCTACTCCTAGTGGAATAGTAAAAACTTGTGAGGAAAATCCTAAAATAACTAGGATATGAAGAGTTCTAAGAGAATTCAACTAAGTATGATCTTTCACACGCCATTCTCACGCAACTCCTAGTCTACTACTCCTGTATCAATACTTCAACAAGCTATTAGAGACAATGAGACAAACATGATCTCAGCATGTGCATCAGCCAATTTTTTTTGGGATGCTCTCGAACTTGCCTACGGTAAAGATTTTTATGTCGAAGACTTGGTTGAAAAGTTATTAAGAAGTCTAACATATGCATGGACAACTAAAGTAATAGCTATTTATGAAAGCAAGGATCTCACACAACTCTTTGTGGAGCAACTGATTGCGTCCATTACGACTCATGAGAAAATGGCCGACTCCAAGAGTCAGAAGGTACCAGCTAAAGGTACTGCATTGAATGGAAGAGTTCATGATAAAGGTAATAATAATACCATATGGTAAAACGCTTTGAAAGAGAATTTAAGGATCAAAGAGAAAAGAGCATAGATGGTAAACGCTTTAAGAAAACTAATTTTTTAGGTGCAGGTTTCTTCAAATGTGGTGACACTGGAAATCTAATTAAAGATTATCCCAAATGGAGTGACAAACAACAAAAAAACAATGATAAGAGGGATTTCAAATGGGTCATGACAACAAGTGTTTGAGGGTCACAGTAATTCAGACTCGATGGGATGAAGAATAGTCACCAAGATCTGAAACTTGCATTACAGCCTTCCTATATCAAGATATCTCGTGGACCAAGTCAACTGGTTCTGTGACAAGAACCGATATGAGAACCAGTTCATCAGACTTGTGTCTTATGGCAATTAAAGATGCCCTCATATCCCATCAGGTAAATATGTTCCAAATTCTTATGAATATATATGATTATGATAGAGATAATTTGCTTTAATTTCTTGATGCTACTTTGGATCAAGTCCTTGATTTGTGAGGCATAATTAACAGGAAAAAATGATATAAGATATAAGAAAAAACCTATGAATGTGAAATTGCATATTCTAGTTTCGATTATTATTTAGAAGAAAATTACTTTGGTCTAAAACATATGGCTGAGATAGAAATTTCTTTAGATCGTTGTAAAGTTTTATTGGAAGCTATTAAATCATATTCACTAGATAAGGATGTGGATATACCTAATGATAGTGAAGAAGAATTAATTGTTTCCCCTTTAAACTCCTCAAATAATTCAGATGATTCAATTAACTTTGAGGAAACATAAGTTAGAACAAAACATTTAAGTAAATTTGGATTGTTGCGTGCATTCAATCACTTAATTGATGATGCTGAAGATTTATATAAAGAGTTTGTTCTAATCGAAGCTTGACAATCAACCATTTCCATGACTACCCCCTAATGTGGATATATATCGCTTGGTTGAAGATTATGAGATAAGAATTTGTAATTCATAAATTGAATTGCATTAGCTCAGAAAGGGATAAATGTTAATTATGTTTACACGCCAAAAAAAGTATTCATTTCAAAGCTAAACGGATTTTGAAAAATCAAGTTCATATTTCATTGTTGCAAACAGTAAGGTCAACTATTTGTGCAAAATGCTTAAAACTAAAGAAAATGATTTAAAAATTACAAAAAGCATATCAATAAACTACTACATGCAAAAAACAACTTGGAAAAGATAACCTCGATGGGAGGTAACAATGGAAGAATAGGTCCTAAATTGACTTGTTGTAGGAATAGATCCAACTAGTACCCTAAATAAACCACTTGACTCAAGGAACACAAAAGAGGTAAGTGTGTCCTTGCACATGATATGCATGTTTGTTATCTCTATGGTAAGAATGGCCACAACTTGCATAAATACATGATATGAAACAAAGTATTTCCAAATATGGAAGACATGTTAAGCAAGTTTCGATTAGAAAAGACATGCTTAAGTCATCTATTTGTGGGACAGGACCCAAACAAGTTTGGGGTCCTAAAACTAATGTTTGAACTATTCTTGTAGGCGAAAGTAAAAGGAGATACTTTTTGGTATTTGGAAAGTGGTTGCTTAAGACACATGTATGAGGAAAAGGATCAATCCTTTCACTTCTAAGCTATGATGGTGGGAGTGTGACCTTTGAAGACAATAGCAAAGGATCCATCCAAGGGATATGTACGTAAAAGTATCATTCGATAGATGCTATTTATTATGTTGATCGTTTGCAACATAATATCTTGGGTATCTCCAAACTATGTGACAAAGGCAATAAAGTAAAATTTTAACCTGATCTTTGTTACATCTTTTGCTCAACCAAGTACGCTCATTTGTCAGGGTGGGAGAGATGATGTTTTTGTAATTCATTTAGATCATATAACTGAAAACAAGACCACTTGTTTGCGAGCTATTTATGAAAATAATCAGTGGCTTTGGCATAAAAGGTTCAGAGATGCTAGATTGACACTTTTGAACAAACTTAGTGATAGGCTTTCCTAACATTAAGTTTGAGGCTGATAGAGTTTATTCAGAATATGTCAAAGGAAAACAGGTCACAACTTGTTTTAAGCTAAATAATGAAATAAGTACATGTACACCTTTAGAACTTCTACACATTGTTTTATGTGGCCCCATGGGTGTAGAAAGCCAAAATGGTTATAGATATATATGTCTACTTGTTGATGATTATTCTTAATATACATGGACTATCACTCTATCTTCAAAAGAAGAAACATGTAATGAGTTAGTTGCATTAGTGAAACAAGTGTTGAATAAGATATATCATCAGCTGGTTGCCGTAAGATTTAATCATGGTATTTAGTTAGAGAATTGTCGTTTTCTACAATTTTGTAGAGAGCATGGAGTGGGTCCCAACTTCCCTGCCCTAAGAACACCTCAATAAAATGGTGTGGTTGAAAGAAAGAATAGAAATCTTGAAGAGTTAGCCAGAACTATGCTGACTGAAAGTGGTCTCCCTACAAATGTTATATATTGAAAAGAGCTCTATTGAGGTTTAAGTTAAAAAAAAACTCCCATGAACTCCTAAGAGGTGGAAAACGTAATATTGTGCACTTAAGAGTATTTGGATGCAAATATTATGTGCACAATAATGGGAAGAACCAGCTCCACAAATTCTATCCTAAGAGTGATGAAACAGTTGTCCTTGGGGCTGCTCTTCTCAAAGTAAAGCATATAGGGGTTTTTAACAAAAGAAGCCTATGTGCTGAGGGCAATATTCATGTGGTCTTTGATAAACATAGTATGTTATGTGAAAATGTGCACGATGACAATGGAGAAAAAATTTGGATTCATGAATTTAATAGTAATAACAAGCAGTTGGTCGTGAGGACAAACAACTAAAGGAACCAGGTTCTCCAACTAACCCCCCACCTATAAATGGAAAGGCAACTGGACAGGATCAAGGATCTATAATTAAAGATACGCAATAAAGGGTAGGAACAACTCTTGATAGGACCCCGCAAGACAACGAGGTAAGTGGCTCAAGGGGAATCTCTCATTCGATAAGTGGAATTCCAAGAAATTCAGGGGAAACCACGCACTTTACAATCTGGTGGAAATGAAACCAGCATGCAAGTTGGTTCTTCAGAAAATGATGAGAGAAATTCACAAACCGATCTCTATTTTAAACCTTACTGATTTCAATCATCCCGTCCTCCTGAATAAAATTATTAGTGATATATCTAAGGAATTCAAACCAAAAGATATGTTCATGAAATAAATAGGATAGTTGATTATTAAATGGCCTTGAAAGATCCAGATTGGGTATTGGCTATACAAGATGAGTTACATTAATTTGAAAGAAACCATGTTTGGCATCTTGAGCCAATACCTAGATAGGTCAATCGTTTGTACCAAATGGATGTTCATATATAAATAGGATGATCGTCTTTAAGAGGGGTAGAATGCTATAGAATTTCTCACTCTTGCCTTATTTTATAGTATTTTATGCATTCTTATGATTATTTTGGTATTTTTTGGCACAAGCTAGTGCATAAAGGTTCACTTTTTAATGAGTAGTAAGTTTTTTGTAGGCATAAGCAAAGTTTCAACATTTCAAAACAACAAAAATTTCTTGCATTTTTTGTTAAGATGATAATTTCCATGCCAAGTTCCGCACGAACCATGTTTTAAGAGATGTAGATTGTAATCCCTCATATTTTTATATATGAACTTTATTGATATATTTAATTAATTTGAAGTAAATCTGTAATAGTTTTAGGTTTGAAATTAAAAAAATTCTTTAAGTTAACTATTTTAAAGTCAAAAGTTATTAAATGTTCAAGTATTGCCTCCACAAATTAAAGTTTAATTAATCCGTGATTAGTTTATTAATTAATAATAAATTAATTAGATCCCTAATCATAGTATGAAACTTAAAATCTATAAATAGTGGATTAAACCAAAATTTTGCCTATTTTTGCATAAAAATTCAAACCCTAAATATTTTATGAATTCTTGCTCTATGTCCCTCACCCAGCCGATTCTCCCTCTCTTCCCTTGCCCTGTTTGTCTTGCTGTTTCGCCTACCATCGCACCATCACCAGCATCGGTTGTCACCACTTTCTTCTCCGCTCTTTCTCTTCTTTTTTTCTTCTTCTCATCATAGTGCTACTTCTCCGCTGCAATGTCACCAATTGTCGAGCATGAGTGCCACTCTCGCTGCCAATCTTGCTTCGTTGTTTATTGTTTTAATGTTTTCATTTTTTTTAATAATTTTTTGATTATTTTTTATTCAATCAGTTAATTATTTTTAGTTAATGTTAATTATTATAATCTTTAAATTCAATAATTATAGTAATTAATCATAATTTCCATATTTAAAGGTTGAATTGCAAGTGATGATTTAAGTGGGAAATGAGTAATTTTAATGATTATTAAACGTGGTTTTTTTTTGGCAATTCAAAGTTTTTATTGAAATCTAAAAAAACAAGAGAAATACCAGTACCAAAGGAACAAGTCTAAAGCAACCTAACAACATCAGCATCCCCAGCTTCGCCACCTTCTAGGAAAGGTTGGAATAGGGGTTTAGAGGTGGAATTTCATAGTATATATTTATATTGATTTAGAAAGTGACGATGTCATATTTAATACATAGAGCTTTTAAGAAATCTAAAAGGGTTTATAAGTTATAAATAGAACTGGAAATTTATGATTGAACATGACATGAAGAGTATACATGGATGTCTAAGAGGTTCGAACACAATACCATGTATACGATTTGGAATGAGAACTTGGTATCGTGTTTAAGAGAACTATTAGTATTTATAGGCAAGATTATTTGCAACGAAATTACCATGTTTCTGTGATTGTGTATGGAACATGTTTAGTTATGTCGATTGATATGCTTGTTTGGATTATTAATGCAAGCATGTAATAAAAGTATTTGTTTATAAATCATATCATTTGGTTAATGACATTGCCGGAGTTGCGAGATTACGTGGAATTGATTTATTGAATAATTCCATGTTGTATCATATTTATTACTCTTTCATGATATAGTCTTGAATGAGTAAAGGGAAGATTACGTCTTTATGATATTGGTTTAATTGTTGGTTTATTCAACAAAGGTTAAAGGAATTTAATGACATTAAATTGGTAATGTGACCACCTCTATCAATTCACATATAAAAGAGGTTATATATTTGTTTGTTGTATTGTTTGAGTTAATTGATGGTCAAATATGTATTAGGATTATTTAACTAGAATAATACAAACTTTGGTCATTTCGTTTGCAATAATATAAACTTTTAATTATTATGTAATATTGTAAACTTTATACCAAAATTCCTAAAGCAGGTCAATGAAACTTAGAACCTGTAAAACAGGTACAATTATTTTCAAATTTTAGAAAACTAAAATCACTGTCTCTCTCTTCCCCTCTCTTAACCACATGAAACCACGCCCTCCCCCACCAATGGAACCACTCTCACCCTTTCCCCCACCACGAAACTACCCGCCCCGATTAAATCTCCCTTACCCGAACCCAACTCCTCCACCGACCTCGAAGAAGACTCCCTCTCCTCCTCCTACTTTGACGATGAACAACAACAACCACCCCCTTCCATCCCTCCTTTTACTATTTCCACCGTAAAGAACTCCCCGCATCCGCACTCGCAACCACTAAACCCAAATAATTGAGAGTTGGCGGTCAAGGTCATATAAACCATCCTCAATTCTGCAATCCATATAATTTATCAAAAAATCAACTCATATGTTACAAATCCATTCATAGAACAAGAATTTATAACCCATCAATCATTTTAATAATCTAGTGTATGGGAGCAGCAAAAATGAAACCCTAACGATAGAAAAATGTGAATTACCATTTCTCGTTGTCAACAATCACGGAAGAGAGGGATTAGGTGGTCTTTGTTAGCGGAGGGGAGAGAGAGTGAGTGAACCGACTAAGAGGAGGAAAGTTAGACCTGGTTATTGGGCAGGGCGGGTCAGGGTCAGTGCGGGTCTGAAGCTGGTCGGGTCATAAGAGGGTCGCCTCATAAAGGTTCGTTAGCGGATCGGGCCAAATGGGTAGTGGGCCGATGGCGGGTCGATAATGGGCGGGTCGGTAAACGAGCAAGAAAAACAAGGAACAAAGAGAGCCCAAAGTGAGTATAAACGAATGCAAATCCGAATATGTAATTGTTTTTACAAAACCTATTTTATTTTTCAAAATTATTGGGTTTCTTTGTTGGCCCTATAATGGCCATGTCCACTAATAACCCTGTCCAATAAAGCCCTGTCCAATAAAAGCCCTGTAAATTTGACCCAAACCGTTTAGCCATTGGGCTACCCTGTCCAATAACCAGGTTTAAGGAGAGTCGGCTGCGGTGAAGAGGCAACAGAAAATAGTCGGTTTAGGAGAAAGAGGGTGGGACACTACAAAGTGAGAGTGATGGGAGAGAGATAGTAAGATGAAAGGAGGTGCGAGAGGGTGGTTTTAGGGTGGGGGAGGGGCTGGGAAGTGGTTTCGTGGGTTGGGGAGGTGCTGGGGGAGAGGAGGAAGGGAGAGAAACAGTTGAGGAAGGTGGTTTCATGGCCAATAGAGGGAAGGGCATGGGGTGGGGGAGGGAGACAGAGAGTGGAGGGAGAGAATGTGAAGAATGAAAAAAAAAAGAGAAAGATGTTTTTTGTTTTGAAAATTTTATACAAAAACAAAAAAAGACCAACTAATGAAATAATGACATGTGTCTTGGTTAGTGCCATATATCAACTTGTCAACCTTCTACAACAAATTTGCAACCGCTAACGACCTACTAGGGAAATTGTTAAAGTTTGATATATTAAATAATAATCAAAAGTTTGTATTATTGCGGGAGAAGTGGCCTAAGTTTGTATTATTGTAGTTAAATAATCCAATTGATTAAACTATTAATTGCTTAAAGTGAAAAGAGGATAAGTGTAGATACATAAATATGTCTCTTCAATTTAGTACCCAAAGATGACTAATACCTCCGTCTAGGGCTATTCAGAGTGCGGTCCGGACCGCACCT
Source organism: Beta lomatogona (assembly GCA_947646795.1). Lineage (NCBI taxonomy): Eukaryota > Viridiplantae > Streptophyta > Magnoliopsida > Caryophyllales > Amaranthaceae > Beta > Beta lomatogona. The sequence goes on from CANSNZ010000357.1 coordinate 625,392, forward strand.
AACCGCAACCCAAACCGTTTTTTCGCGGTTTGGGTTGGTTTGCGGTTTCAAAATTGCGGTTTGGCAAACCGCGGTTTGCGGCCGGTTTGGGTTGGGTTTTAATTTTTGTAAACCGAAACCGCACCGTAAACCGTAATTTTATGTGATTTTTTTTAAAATTTTTTTTTTATCTTTTTTTGTTTTTTTAAATACACTTGACAAGGTGGCATACAAGTATACAACTGAAAAAAGAAGTTTGAGGTAAAGAACTTGGACACTTTTGATAAAATATTATTTATGTTTAATTATGAAGTCAACTTTATATTTATTAACAATTTTTTTTTTTACTCTTAGTTTACAAAATTAATGTCGCGGAGGAAAAAAATGGTTAAACCGCAAACCAAACCAAACCAAACCGTTTCGTGCGGTTCGGTTTGGGTTGTTTTGGGCAAAAGTGCGGTGCGATTTGGATTGGAAAAATGTCAAACCGTATATTTGCGGTTTGGGTTGGGTTACATCTCAAACCGCACCACCCAAACCGCTAACACCCCTACCTCCGTCTAATTGGTCTAGGTTAAAGAAAGAATAAAGAATGAGCCTCAAATTAACAATTTGAAGTCCAAACCATATTCTAGCCCATTTTCTAAGCCAACTTTTCATAACGTTTTAAAATAGTTTTAAAAAATCTCATTTTCTTAAACCCTTTTTCTAGCCCATTTTAAATAGTAGAATATTAACTAGTTTTATTAATTATGTAAAATATTTCAAAAAAATCTAGTTTAAAATATAATTGTAATTTGAAAAGATAAAATATTGGCAGGTGGTTTTAACTTGTTGACGGGAAAAAATTAACCAACACCTTATGTATATTGCTTGGCATTGTGCGGCAGCAGTGGTAAAACCTCTTCTCTCTCACGTTTAATACTTACAACTAGTGTGTGGCCCGGGCGATGCCCCGGCTCCATACATTGAGTACTTTATTTTTTATTTGCATTTGAGAAAGGTTCAAACTCTGTTTTTATGTTTTTTTCATTAATTTTTCATATTTAAATGAGGGATTTATATATTAATATGGAGAGATATCTCACAACTCATTGTAGTTAAGATGGTAATGAGTGAGATTTTCAACTTAGGAGGTCTAGTGTTCGAATCCTCCTCCATGCATTTTGATTGTTAGTTGAATGGATAATAACATAATGCAATTAATATATTAGTATAGATATTCATCTACATAACTACCCTATCTTTATTTCATAGACATCAACCATCTACATGACGGCACAATACCAATAAAAATAATACAATCACCTTCCTACCTTTACAAAAATAAATTGTGTAGGTTACATGATTTTTTATGCCTACAATTTGGCGACTTCACATGGGACTTTTTCGAAAAAAAGTATTTATGTTCTTCGGAATTAAATGTTTAAAAAAACATTGATTGGGTGAAACTCGAAAAAATTAGTTGACAAATTGCATTTTCTTTAGGCATATTGCGTAGCCTACTTTAAATAGGCATCTTAAGCGAAATCCTTGCCTAGCTGCACATGTTCTGTGCGTGGGGTGACCCCCGGAGAGTTTCTGCGTTGTCCATCCAAAACGGTTCCTAACCAATATCTTACATAAGCAAGCCAAGCCAACCAAGACATTTGTCTCTTGTTCCTTACTTGAGGCATGGAGTGTATCCTAAACTTGTTCATTATTTTAAATAAAGATATGAAGCATTCGATTAATCTCTTAGTCATGGACCCTTTTAAGCCCTAAGCCGACCATTAGTGCGATTAAACATATAACTTGTCCTTGGGTTGCAAACTTGCAGATCTGTTAAGTGGTTATTTGCCCACTTGTGCATCTTTGTTTGTTTGCATTACATTGATTTCCGAAAAATACTTAAAAATAGAAACTACAAAATGACCAAATATTCATCTTCAAGAATCTCTATCATTTTCCAATCTCCAAGCTGTTTTTTGTAAACCTATCATCATCATTTGCTACTTCCTATCTCATTCAAAATAATCTCTATCGTTTTTCTATCCTCTATCTTTTTCGAAAATGCATCTCTTATATCTTTTAAAAATTATCTCTCTCACCGCTTCTGAATAATTCTATTTCTTATCTCTTTAAAATTATATCCCTTTGGAAAATTCTATCACCATTATTTTTACTATCCTCTATCTTTTTTCGAAAATGCATATTTTTCTATCGTTTTCCCATCCTCTATCTCATTTAAAAAAGTATTTATTGTGTAGGTTACTTGATCTTTTATCCCTTTTGAAAATTCAATCACCATTCTTTTTCTCATCTTGTATCTCCTTTCTCATCCTGTATCATGTATTATCCCATATTTTCTAGGTATTTCATTTAGGATTTCTTTAGTCCATGTAAGTTTTCTAACTACATCGAAGTCCCTTGAATCTAAGATGTCTGGGTTCATCTACTGTAACAACCCGACCCATACGGAGTCGAGTATATTGTCACCAATGCGCATCCAGGGCCAACAAATGTCCTCAATAACCAACACAAGTTCTTCCGGCACATTTTGTCCTCACTCATGCGCACCCTTAGAAACTTCCCAGTAGGTCACCCATCCCTGGACTACTCACAGCCAAGCACGTTTAACTGTGGAGTAACTAAGGAAATGAGCTCCCTAAAAGAAAGATGCCTTTATGTTGGAATGAATAGCCTGCTAAATCCCTTTAAAGCAATCATGAGGGGTATTATATCTAGAATTCTTAAACTCATCTAACTCTATCCATGTTAGAAGTCTTAACACTAGCTATCTAAGTTCATTCAACTGAGGAGTCTATAGTCACACTGCTACGAAAAAAGGGTATAGATAATTGGGAAATAAGGCTTTACATAACACTTTTCAAGTGTTTTCTAGGTCAGTATAATGTAAGGTAAGATAATATAACAGTTTTTTATTACAACCGTTATATCCACTTGAAAACACCTTCCACAAATAAGTTTTTAGTTTTCAGTTATGCAAGTTGTTTGAAACAAGGCAAAGATAATACCTATCTAAAATAATGATCAAACTAAAAGAAACTCTTATTTGTAATTCTCAATTTCTCTTGTTTGGGGGGCCCAGTGTTGGTAACCTTCACGCAGTTATAATACCAAATGTGGTGGACTCTAGATCCATCAGAGGTAAGCTGAAAGGAGCAAAACGGCCTACTTAATCATGGGCCTCGGCTAGATAATATGTCCAAGTTGCCTCACTCATAATACTCGTAGTGTTAGCTCATTATCCCGCCCCTACCCTCTTAATTCTTGATTAGAACTTTGTTGCGTGTCGTCGTAAAAAGCTATGCTGGTAATGTAGTTTGTTTAGCCATTGAAGGTTATTCTACTTCTTATGTAAACTGTGTATACATAGTTATATTCATCCTAAACAAAACAAATAGTTTTAGAAAATTAAAATCATTAATCATATAGTTTAATAAATTAATTTTATTAGTATAAATAAAATAAATATACTTAATGGGGAATAAAGGGCGACAATTGAGGAGCACATGAAACGACTACTATATTCGTGTAGTTTGACAAGTTGGAAATGAGATTTGAGTATTTAAGTATGAATTCTTAGTGAAGCGCATACGAAAAAGAGGGGTAAATGAAGGTAATTAGGGTTAAATTCAGAAAACTATAAAAAAAAATTAAAATATTTAGCGATAAGATTAAATGTTGGGGCCTATTGCTCGTCATCTTTCCTATCTCGGTTCTTTTACAAATTAGGGAGATGGAGAAGATAACAATTGGGTCATTTAAATATTATCTTCTTATTAATTAAGAAATTAAACACTCATTTAACTTAACAATTATCATTTCCAAAAATAACACTTATGTGATTTCAATATTTTCTTACATGTATTATCTTTGCATATATATGTACTAGCGTTACTAGTGTTTCTATTGTTGTAGGTATCTAGAACCCATAATTTTTTTAGAATTATGTCTATTGTAGAAGTCTAGGTCCACTAAAGTCTCATACATATTAGGAGTCTTACATCATTAAGTTCAGAATTATAAAGTCATTAGTAGTCTATCAAGTCTATGACTATGAAGTTCATAGAATTTCATACCATTAGAATTACATCCATAATCGAGTCATTTTTGCATTGCATAGTCCATCAGTCATACACTTCTTGAACAACCTAAATTATAAACATTTATAAGTCTCATTGCATACAAAATCCTCATTTTATAGCATGCATTCCGCATTTAGTAGTGCTGAAATATAAACAATCATATTCCCTCTTTTGGTATATGTAGGCAACCTTTATGTGTTCGCACGATAGATAAAGTCATGCATCAGGTCTAGTTGGATTCATTCCAAAATTAAAAAAAATCATACATGCATTCTAGGGATAGTATAACCATTCGTCGCATCCCAAAAAAAAATCATCATGCATTCATATAAGAATTGGTATTTTTCTCCTATAACCTTAAACTTTATAAATTCTTTTGTAAAATGTACATTATTCTTTCCTCTCTCCCTTCCATTCTTGATCTCAAATCTCCCATGTGATGGTCCATTGTACAGCGTGAATTTGCTATGTGATCTCATGGCCCGCATGAATTGACTCGAGATGAATCAACATATTCCTCAAAGGAATCATGGTCAAAATATCAAAGAATTAGACTAAGTTGATGCAATGGAAGGTTACCAACGAAGGATCAATGAGCCACATAAAATCACACACCACACATCACTTTTAAGGGTTTGTAAGAAAGAGAACTCTACTAGTGGAAAAAAGGCCAACTGATCCAATTAAAATGGGCATAACTATTCCGGAAATGAAGCAGGTAAGTTAGGAGAAGAGCGAGTCTAATAAACGTAATCGACCCGATTCACAACTGGATCAGTTAGTACTTAACTGATCTGGTGGGAATTGAAAACCGGATCAGTTAGTGTAGTTAACTTATTCTGTTTTCTTCCATCGTACCCAACGGATCAGTTAAGTTAAATGTGAATTAAAAAAAGAACTTCTTTCACCCACATAATACAATTCACATGTTACACATTTATACATGATTAGACTAAATGAAAAAAAAAAAACTAATCAACAAAAGATAATTAGCAGTAATGTGTAGTACTTTATAATGTAATATGTAATACAATTCACAAATCAATAATCTTCTTTATTAAACTATTAATTGCTTAAAGTGAAAAGAGGATAAGTGTAGACACATAAATATGTCTCTCTAATTTAGTACCCGATGATGACTAATACCTCCTTCTAATTGGTCCGGATTAAAGAAAGAATAATGAATGAGCCTAAAAATTTTCTAGCTCATTTTCTAAGCCAACTTTTCTTAAAGCTTTAAAAAAAGCCCATTTTTTAAAATCCTTTTTCTAACCCATTTTATATGATAGAGTTATTAATTATATTAACTAGTTTTATTAATTATGTCAAATATTTCAAAAAATTTGCTTTAAAAATATTTTCAGTCAAACTTTTTTGTAGTTTAAAATATAATAGTAATTTGAAAAGATAAAATCTTGGCCGGTGGTTTTAACTTGTTGACGAGAGGAAATTTACCAACACCTTATATATATTACTTGGCATTGTGCGGCAGCAGTGGTAAAACCACTTCTTTCTCATGCTTAGTACTTACAATATTCATCTATACAACTACCCTATCTTTATTTCATAAACATCAAGAATCTACTTTACGTCACATTACCAATAAAAATAATCCATTAACTTTCCTACCTTTACAAAAATAAATTGTGTCTGTTATGTGATCTAATATGCCTACAATTTAGCGACTTCACATGGGACTTTTTTGAAAAATTAAATTATTTTCTTCTAAATTAAATGTTTTCAAAAAAAATCATCGGGGAAACTCGAAAAAATTAATTGACATATTAATTACATTTTTTTAGGCATATTGCATAGGCTACTTCAAATAGGCATCTTAAGGGGAATCCTTGCCTAGTTGCGCATGTTTCATGCGTGGGGTAACCCCTGGAGGGTTTATGCTTTGTCAATCCAAAATTGTTCCCGACTAATAGTGATGGACCTTAGTCATAAGCAAGCTAACCCACCATATCATTTGTCTTTTGTTCTTGACTTGAGGCACGGAGTGTGTCCTAAACGTGGCCATTATTTTAAGCAAAACTACGAAGCGTTGGATCAATCTCTTACTCATGGAGCCTTCTAAGCGTAACCTAAGCTTGGCTATTAATATTAAATATAGAACTTGTTCTTAATTAAGTTGAGAACTTGCATATTTGTTATGTGCTTATGTATCTTCATTTCTTTGCATTACATTGATTTCCAAAACATACCAAAAAAGAAAAGCTCCAACATGACCATATCTACATTTTCAAAAATCTCTATCATTTTCCAATCTCCAATCTTTTTTTCTTTAAAACTATCATCATATTTTTCTATTTCCAATCTTTTTCCTATCCTTTATATTTTTTTGAAAATCCTTCACCATCTTTTTCTGATCTAGTTCTCCTTTCGATCCAATCTTTTCATGTATTATCTCATATTTTCTATGTGTATCATTTAGGATTTCTTGAGTCCATGTAAAAATTCTAACTACATCAAAGTCCCTTGAATCCAAGATGTTTAAGTTCATCTACCCTCACTCCATCTAGAATTCTTAAACTCGTCTAACTCCATCCAGGTTAGGAGTCTTAACACAATCTAGATTCATTCAACCGAGGAGTTTAGAGTCACACTGCTATAAAAAAGGGCAAAGATTATTTTGAAATAAGGCTTTACATAACACTTTTGATGTATTTTGCAGGTCAGTGTAATGTACGGTAAAGATAAAAACCTTGTGAAAAACTGAGACCGAGAATGCAACATTTTTTTATTATAACCGTTATATCCACATGAAAATACCTTCCACAAATAAGTGTTTAGTTTGCTATTATTGCGGTTGTTTTAAAGAAGACAAAGATAATACCTATCATAAATAATGTTTTCTATATTGTAATTGTTTTCGCCTATAAATGTTATATTTTGCTCTTTTTTCAATAAAAAGAAAATACAGAATTATTTGTATTTGCATCAATGCCTTGGCATACACAAATTTGATACAATTTATTATAATTTGTAATCCAATAATTCAACCACTTCTTCAAAATAGTCATGTTACAAATGAAATACATGATTACACATGGAGCATATTTGTTACAACATACATCAAAATTATAAAAGATAGAAGATCTAAATGTGGATCAAAATTATTACTATTACAACTTACATCAAAATTTACAAAAAAAAAAAAAAATATAAATCATCAAACTAAAAGAAAGTTTATATTCATAATTCTCAATTTCTCTTGTTTATAGGGCCTAATAGTGGTCACCGCCATGAGGTTATAATAATACCAACCCCGGTGGACACTAGATCCATTTGAGGTAACCTCAATAAAGCTATCCAGCGTGCTTAGACATGGGCCTCGGCCCAAGAAGATGTCCAAGTTGCCTCGCTCATAGTAGGCGTAGTCTTGGCCCATCATGCCACCCCAAGCCTCATAATTCATGATTTGAGTATTTCAGTATGAATTCTCAGTAAACCGCATAGGAGAAAGAGGGGCAAATAAAGGTAATGTGGTGATTAGGGTTTGAATCAGATAACTACAAAATAATTTAAAATAATTTAGAGATAAGATTAAATATTGTCTGTTAAATATTGTAATCCCCCACAATTTTATGAATTTTATAAATATATTTTAAATTATACTTATATATATTTTAGTATTTAAATGATTAAATTCTTAAGTGTTGACTATTTTATAGTCAAAGGGATTATTTAATGTTTTTAAATAATCAAATATTTTATTTAGTCGAACTTTAAAAGCTATTTAATAGCTTAGGTCTTTTGGAGTTGGAGTGTAAAATATTTTAAAACGGGTTAGAGGGGCCCCACTCAACTCAATCACTCAAATCATTTATTGAATATTAAAAGCCCAAACACATTTCCTAAGTCGTAAGGGGTTACCTATATAACCCAAAATTCCCACACTAAAAATCAGTCATCCTAATTTCTCTCATCTCTTGTTCTCTCTCTCTCCTCACTCTGCTTTCCCCCTCCCCTTCGGTCTTCTTTGTAACACCCCCAAGATCCATACACGTCCAAACTACGTTGCATCGACTTTGGGAGTGTTACCGCCGCGGTGAAACGCAAGGCTTATTGAAATTAAAACACTTACTCTCTACTATGAAAACTAAATTGCAGCGGAAATAAAATATTAACTTAACTACAACTCAGGAATCAACATTGACCCCTTTTTATTTAAACCATTACCTAAGTGAATCATAAACAAACTTTAGAATGTTCAAGCAAAACACTTTAAAAGTTTATAAACCGGTGAATATCCCCCGTATGCCCAAACTCATGCAAGCATCACCAAGCATACCTAATCGCTCCCCATTGAAACATCAATGGTTCATCCATGAGCCAACGAACAACACAAATAACAAACAATCGGCTATCTTTGAGTACGTACATAATACGTTACATAATACACTAAACATAATCAGAATAATAATAATAACAATTCCTAAACATGATTCTATAAAAACATTACATTACATTTTTACAATTTATTTGGCATCGAACGGGCACCGTCATCTTTCTAGAATCATACGGGCTACTTAATCCTTAATAGACAACTTGGTCTATTAGATGAAATGTAAATACGGTTTCGTTCCGTTCCACATTCATCACCTTAGTATGCATACCCCCCAAGATCGTACGGAACCTTCGGCCTACTTGAGTTATCAAAATTTATAAGGACACTACGTCGTCACGGTAGGCTGCGTAGGAGTGTAGAGCAAGTCCTACACTCCCCCATTGTTCATCACTTGTAGGGAGTCCAACTACAAGTTTGTTGCCAAAATCCTTTCTTAGTATTGTCCATTCATACCACATTAAACATGTAATCATTTAACATTCTTCTTAGATACAATACTCAAATTTTTACTTCTTGTAACATCCTTATTACACCATAAATCAAAGAATACAAATCCAATAATCATGCTTATGATACGATAGAATTTCGCATAACCATGCTACATATCGATTTCCAATCACAATCATGTTACCAAACAATCTCAGCAATCACAATTGTTCCCTATCATGGTTCTAGGTTCCAATAGAATAAATCACAACCTATCATGATACTAGTAATTGCAATCGAACCGGGTACGCGTACGTACCTTGTAACGGAGAATCTTTGCTGACTATTAAAACGTTCCGCTTATGAAATTGGGACCTAAACGAATAAGGAAGTACTTCAGTGCTACGTCCTTGATATTATTAACATATAACACGTGACTAGCTATATAAACTTAGTATTTCGGATTATAAAAATAACTAGTCTCGTTGTTTATTAACTTTCTTTTCTTTCATAACTCGATTGAACTTAGCGTCTTTTAAGAGTCAAAAACAAAGAGCAAAGCTGATTTTAGTTAGTTTAATAACATAGTACCTTTACCAACTCCATTTAAATCCTTATGCCCAATACTACTAAAATCAGATTTGAATAACAAGGCCATTATAACATTCTAACTATAACTAATAATCTGATTTCTTAACTTTACACCTTACTTACAAAACCCTAAATCAGATTTACAACTTAAATCAATTTTACAAACTTAATCGATTAATAATTTACTCTAATTACAAATTAATTAATTTTCAACTTAATATAATAGAAATCAGGTTATACAATATTAGGTACCAAAAGAAAATCATATTATACATATATATATTTTTTTTCCCATACCACTACGTCTCGCCGGCGTCAAACACCGACAACCGAACTACGGCGACGACTAGCCTATGCACCACCGCACTCGCGCACCACTCGCACCCACACCACAGCCTCGACGCACAACCCACAATACTGCCTCAACGCACAACCCACAACACTTCGCACCACACTTCGCACACCTGCTCGAACGCCGCACAGAACCCCCAGTCTTAGTCGCGACTCGCACGACTACACTCTCGAACCACAACCTCGAACTCGCTGGCCCCGACCCTCATACTCACTCGCACAGACTCGAGCACTCATGCACAAACTTCGCGCACAACCCGCTCGCACAGCCTTCGCACAACACTCGCACCTCGCCTTTGACCACCCTCGAAGCCTCGTGCACCACTCAAGCCAGACGAACTCAGGAGGAGGGAAGTAAACGAACGAAGAAGAAGAAGAAGAAGAAGAAGAAGAAGAAGAAGAAGAAGAAGAAGAAGAAGAAGAAGAAGAAGAAAAGAAGAAGAAGAAGGAAGCAGCGTGAGGAGGGAGGAGAAGAGAGGAGAGAGAAAAAGATATTGAGAGTGAAAATAAGAAAACGGCTGATTTAGATGAATAGGGTTTTCTCTTCTTTTTTTTTCCTTTTTTTTTATTTATAGTATGAGAAACCTTAGTTTATTAGGATTTGTTTCCAAATCGAATTCTGATTTCTTATTTTATTTGGAAAATAAAACGAAACCAAACTATAATATAATTAGGTACAACAGTAGGTTATATAGTTAAATTATAACTGTAAGTTTACCCAACTATATATATTTCTAAATAATATTAAAAACACTTTAAACTTTATTGTTTATATTTTCTTATTTATAAAAGAATAACTCCCGAAAATACGGAGTATTACAGGCTTCCCCCCTTCAAGGAAGTTTCGTCCCGAAAGTTTGAGGTAGCCAGTCTTAACGACGATCTTTTGCACTTCTAAGTCCCAATGTTCCACAAGCGTTTTCTAGTTTTCGCAAGTCATATAAGCGATAAATACACATAAATAACATATTTTAGCAAACTTTAGGGTGGAAGCGCGAAATTCTATCGCATTCTTCCCCCCTTAAAAGAAAAGTTACGTCCCCGTAACTCACCTACCCCTTGAAAGAGCTCCGGGTAATTTATGCAATCGAATAACATGTTTAAAACTTTGCATACAATTAGTTTTCCCTAAGTGTCCGTAAAATAAGCCTCAAATGTCCCTCATGTTCTTCCTTGGTCCTAGAACATATCAATATATCGTCTATGAACACGACTACGAATTTATCGAGGTAGGGTCGAAAAATCATATTCATGAGGTCCATGCAAACAGCAGGTGCATTGGTTAACCCGAAAGGCATTACGGTAAACTCTAGTGTCCATACCAAGTCCTAAAGGCAGTTTTAGGTATATCTTGATCAACAATCCTCAATTGATGGTAACCAGACCTTAAACTCTATTAAATCGGAAGGAAAGAAGCCCTCCCCTATTTTCAGTGAGACATTAAGGAATTTCTTAGAGCAATTGACAGTATCCCCAGACGGAATAACTATTGGCATAGAAATTGACTCGGACTCAACCAGTGCTAGACTTCTAGTTGTATGGGCAATAAAAGACCAAGATGCTCTAGAATCGAACAAGACTTTAACAGGAATTGAGTTGATAGAGAAAGTACCCGTGACAACATCTCTACGAGCCTCCTCTTCGCTAACCGTCATCATATACAGCTTCCCTGTGCCCTTATTATCATTGCTGTTGGTCACATGGTTCCCAATTGGTGCCTGATTATCTGCATTGGTTGGTGGTTTGGAGTAATTAGAGTTCCCTGACCCATTGTATGCATTTCCACCATTCTCATTCCCATTCATAGGCTTGTCTCCAGAGTTCCTTTTTTCTTGACTGTTGGGGTTAACCTTATTCTTCGAATAGCATTCGTACGCTCTATGCCCCATTATACCACATTCATAACACTCCACCTTATTACCCTCGCAATCCTTCCCAGGATGGTTTTATGGGCACTTCTTACACCTATACACACGCTCAGGTCTGCGATTGTTGGTGTTATTGTTGCGGTTATTGTTATCGTCGTTGGGTTCCTTGTCGAAGTTCCATTGGGAGGTTTGATTGTTCTGGTTCCCATGGTGTTTCTTTTCAAATCTCTGAACCTCGGGGTTTGGATTCTCCTTCGTTTCTCACCTTGTTTACCCACTTCCTCTCGTTTCCTTATTGCATATAGGTGGGCAGCTTTGCCAAAAACATGGTCCAGCGAGGTGAAGGTATCTCCCCCCAGTCTCCCTTGCAGGTCAAGGGTGAGCCCTAATTCAAAGCGTGAGGCCTTAGCTTCCTCAGTAGGGGCAATTTCAGGAGCAAATCTCATCAGCTCAATGAATTTGCGATAATACTCCTCAACAGACAGGTTCCCTTATTCTAGCATCATAAACTCCTGGGCTTTCTGCTTCTTGAGGTATGGAGGGTAATACTTATTCCTCAGGGCTTTCTTGAAGGTTTCCCACCCAATGTCAGGTTGTTTGAGGAGGTTGTCCTTAGCTTGGGTCCACCAAAAGTGGGCATCCCTCTGTAGGTAATAGCTTTCTAAGGGCACAGTCTTGTCATCTGGACAGGAGAGAGTAAAGAACAGCTTATCAAACTCCCCAACCCAGTTTTCCAATTCCTCGGGTCCCCCTTTCCCATTCAATACTGGTGGGTTCCTACGGGCAACCTTTTCAGACAAGTCCCCATCTCGATTATGTCCTTGGGCTAGGTTAGTAATGTCGCACTAGGTCACGAATAGATTGCTCGACATTCGGAGAGGTCTCGGGCGTATCGCCTTGACGAACCATTCTCGCGTGAAAATGATACAACGACTGTTTCAGCGATATGCACATAGTCGTTTATTTATTTAACTACTACACATTGGCACGTTTATATAACACATCTTTATTGCGAACAATCATTAAGTCTCTATTGACTTGCAATATAAGCATCTCAAATAAGACGTTACATCAAATAAAAGAATAAAATTGTTGTACTATTATTAAAAAGGGTAAAACTTATTGTTTCCAAGGAAACATAATATGAATGAATAAAGGAAAAAAAAATTGCTAATTTGCTGCTTGGCATGCAAGCCTTATTAAAACTGAAATAAACGAATAAAATAATATTCTAATCCTAATTATATAATCAAAAGAAACTAGGGACTATAATGGTGAGCTTCGTCATCTGAATTAGGATTTTCTATTCCTTCTTCCATGTCAGCTTCGTCCTAAAAAGGCTCGTCATCCTCTATAGGTTCATCTTCATTTGGTTCTTTCTCTTCCTCATTTTCGATGTCAAGTACGGGTGCAACATGATCCTCCTCAATCACTGTGATAAATGTCCTATTATTCCCCTCATCATCGGAAATGTAGGTAACTGTTCTAAGGTTTGACGTTATATGGTAGTCCTCGGTTATAAACTCATTCTCAAAAGTTTGGTATCTTGCTCTTTTTTATTACAGCTCTAGATGGTGATTGTGGCTCAGTTTTAACTATAGAGTTCTCAGAATTCACATCTACAACCTTAGTTCCCGAGCTTTCCCCCACATGATAGGTTCCTCTAACTGCAGGTGATGAGGTAGAGGGCTCCCAACTTCTTTTCTCACGAATTCTCCATTCATTTTCACAGTATTTTAGATCAGTGATGAATTGCCCTACAGTAGGAAGGTATTGGTTCCAGTAAGTGTGTTTGATTGCATTAAATCCTCCATTTTCTGACCATATATCCCAATATCTGCTGTGTACGAAAAGGTAGGGTTCCTCCTTAGGGACGTACTGCAGCTTAAAGAATATTTTCTCCATTTCATTCCTTAGTCTAGTATCTCCATGTAAGGTTCTATATTCCATAACAACTTTAATCTTATAGGCCCAGATGTCCCAATCTTCAGGATGTCCCAATCTTCCACTATTCGGTATTTCATCAGGTATTCCTGAGCACCTAGGTCGTAAACTATCCGCGAATTAAAAGAAGAAAATAGTCTAAGTTATGTGAATTTAAGGTTTTTAAGTATACATTATATATAAACATATATAAGAGATAAAACGATTATTTTCAATTTTAGAACTTCTTAAAGAGGTTCAAAATATTTACAACAATTAGATGGTTCTTTCCTAAAACATTCGAAATAATGTTTTAGTTCAATATCTTTTTGAAACATCTTTGGAATATTATATTACTTCGAAATTTTAGGGAATAAAATATTTAAATATCTAACTTAGTGCGTCTATAAAATATCACTATCTATGCACTTATTCTTGTACATCATTCTAATCTATTCATACTTCGAAGATTTCAAAGAACCTTTCACAAATTCAATCAAGCAAACAACACCACATTTCACATAATTAGAACATCTGATTCATTCCACAGTATTTGCATACTTTCTATAAACATATCAGACAAGTAAGGCAAAAATGCATTACAAATAAAACCATTCCTATGATTTAATGCACGTGAAAGTAATCTATATGCTCTTATCCCATACTACCCATTTTAAAATTCGTTTGAAACATCTTTTAAAATAGGAACTTTTGGCTCTGAGTCCAGTTTTGTAACACCCCCAAGATCCATACACGTCCAAACTACGTTGCATCGAATTTGGGAGTGTTACCGCCGCGGTGAAACGCAAGGCTTATTGAAATTAAAACACTTACTCTCTACTATGAAAACTAAATTGCAGCGGAAATAAAATATTAACTTAACTACAACTCAGGAATCAACATTGACCCCTTTTTATTTAAACCATTACCTAAGTGAATCATAAACAAACTTTAGAATGTTCAACCAAAACACTTTAAAAGTTTATAAACCAGTGTTTATCCCCCGCATGCCCAAACTCATGCAGCATCACCAGCATACCTAATCTGCTCCCCATTGAAACATCAATGGTTCATCACAGGCCAACGAACAACACAAATAACAAACAATCAGCTATGCTGAGTACGTACATAATTAGTTACATAATACACTAAACATAATCAGAATAATAATAACAATTTCTAAACATGATTCTATAAAACATTACATTCCATTTTTACAATTTATTTGGCATCGAACGGGCACCGTCATCTTTCTAGAATCATACGGGCTACTTAATCCTTAATAGACAACTTGGTCTATTAGATGAAATGTAAATACGGTTTCGTTCCATTCCACATTCATCACCTTAGTATGCATACCCCCAAGATCGTATGGAACCTTCCGCCTACTTGAGTTATCAAAATTTATAAGGACACTACTGTCGTCACAGTAGGCCTGCGTAGGAGTGTAGAGCAAGTCCCACACTCCCCCCATTGTTCATCACTTGTAGGGAGTCCAACTACAAGTTTGTGGCCAAAATCCTTTCTTAGTATTGTCCATTCATACCACATTAAACATGTAATCATTTAACATTCCTTCTTAGATACAATACTCAAATCTTTACTTCTTGTAACATCCTTGTTACACCATAAATCAAAGAATACAAATCCAATAATCATGCTTATGATACGATAGAATTTCGCATAACCATGCTACATATCGATTTCCAATCACAATCATGTTACCAAACAATCTCAGCAATCACAATTGTTCCCTATCATGGTTCTAGGTTCCAATAGAATAAATCACAACCTAACATGATACTAGTAATTGCAAGCGGGCTGGTACGCGTACGTACCTTGTAACGGAGAATCTTTGCGACTATTAAAACGTTAAAACATGAAATTGGGACCTAAACGAATAAGGAAGTACTTCAGTGCTACGTCCTTGATATTATTAACATATAACACGTGACTAGCTATATAAACTTAGTATTTCGGATTATAAAAATAACTAGTCTCGTTGTTTATTAACTTTCTTTTATTTCATAACTCGATTGAGCTTAGCGTCTTTTAAGAGTCAAAAACAAAGAGCAAAGCTGATTTTAGTTAGTTTAATAACATAGTACCTTTACCAACTCCATTTAAATCCTTATGCCCAATACTACTAAAATCAGATTTGAATAACAAGGCCATTATAACATTCTAACTATAACTAATAATCTGATTTCTTAACTTTACACCTTACTTACTTACTTACATAACCCTAAATCAGATTTACAACTTAAATCAATTTTACAAACTTAATCGATTAATAATTTACTCTAATTACAAATTAATTAATTTTCAACTTAATATAATAGAAATCAGGTTATACAATATTAGGTACCAAAAGAAAATCATATTATACATATATATTTTTTTTCCCATACCACTACGTCTCGCCGGCGTCAAACACCGACAACCGAACTACGGCGATGACTAGCCTATGCACCACCGCACTCGTGCACCACTCGCACCCACACCACAGCCTCGACGTACAACCCACAATACTGCCTCAACGCACAACCCACAACACTTCGCACCACACTTCGCACACCTGCTCGAACGCCGCATAGAACCCCCAGTCTTAGTCGCGACTCGCACGACTACACTCTCGAACCACAACCTCGAACTCGCTGGCTCCGACCCTCACACTCACTCGCACAGACTCGAGCACTCACGCACAGACTTCGCGCACAACCCGCTCGCACAGCCTTCGCACAACACTCGCACCTCGCCTTCGACCACCCTCGAATCCTCGTGCACCACTCAAGCCAGACGAACTCAGGAGGAGGGAAGAAAACGAACGAAGAAGAAGAAGAAGAAGAAGAAGGAAGCAGCGTGAGGAGGGAGGAGAAGAGAGGAGAGAGAAAAAGATATTGAGAGTGAAAATAAGAAAACGGCTGATTTAGATGAATAGGGTTTTCTCTTCTTTTTTTTTTCCTTTTTTTTATTTATAGTATGAGAAACCTTAGTTTATTAGGATTTGTTTCCAAATCGAATTCTGATTTCTTATTTTATTTGGAAAATAAAACGAAACCAAACTATAATATAATTAGGTACAACAGTAGGTTATATAGTTAAATTATAACTGTAAGTTTACCCAACTATATATATTTCTAAATAATATTAAAAACACTTTAAACTTTATTCTTTATATTTTCTTATTTATAAAAGAATAACTCCCGAAAATACGGAGTATTACATTCTTCCTCCTTCTGCCCAGCAGCACCGCCGACCACCACCGGCAGCAGTAGGTTGCCGCCGACAGCAGCCCAGCACCGGCCCCCCCTCCTCGGCGTTGTGCTCTCTCTTTCTCTCTCTTTGGTTATTTCTTCCTCTTTTATTTTATTTAACGTTAAGTTTATGTTTTAAGGATTGACATAATGATTTCATGGTTAAAGTTTGTAGTTTTGATGATTTAAATATAAATTTCAGTTTATATGTTTTGCATAATAAAGTAATTAAATTTCAGATTTATTAATTATGTTTAAACTAGGGTTGTAAGTATCAAAGCATGGATTTTTAGGGTTTTATGAGTTGGAAATTGTAGTACTATATTATGGGTTATGAAAATTGAGTACTCTAATGTTTATGGTTATGGTTAAGTATGTTTTAAAGGGTTTTAAACATATTATCATTTGCTAGAATTTTTTTTTAGTATGGTTATGATGGATTTTTGAGGGTTTTTAATGATTAGTATGGTAGTACTATACGAGGAAGCATTAGTAGTGGAAGTTTTAATTGTTACAACGGATTTTAAACACTTTTAAAGAGGGTTTAAAGAATTTTAATGTTGCTGGAATTTTATTTGAGTATTGATATTTGGTAGGCGGAAATTTCTCTTTAGGCCATTTCTATGGTTGATAAAGTGGCCTCTCATATTGTCAACACAAGGTACGTACATACCTATGTGTTGTAGACTAGTATCATGTTCTAAGATTGGGATTGATGTAGTATCATGTATAGGGAACTATTTATAGTTCATATGGGATTTATATTCAAGTAGAATTACATGTTTAATGCCGTTGTATGAAGCATGTTGCCTATGTTGGTTGTATTATATTTGTATGGATGATTGATGCAACCATGTGGGATTGGAAACTTTATTTTATTAATTTACATGAGGGATTAATAATTATGTTGTTATTGGATCATGTTGTTCCCTTTGGATTATTTTATTTACTTAATGAGGACCGTGGTTATTTGGTAAGTTGGTTATTCACCTATGAATGGTTGGTTGATTGTTGGCTTGGATCAACAAATAAATAATGGTTGGTTATGGAACTAATAATGGATTATTCTTGGATTGTTAAGTGGTTGATCACCTTATTTAATCCTAAGATAAAAGTGGAAGTTTCATGTATCCTTGATGATTATGTTGGTTGTCTTACTTTATGAGTCATAACTAATAAATAATTTATTAATCACTTAAAGTGGAAAGTGAATAGCAATAAGCTTTTGACTTATGCACGTCTGAAGTGTTGGACTAGTATGAGTTGGAGTACATGGTGGTAGTCCATGGCTTTTCTTGGGACAGGATTGATCACCGTGCCATATTTTATCTAGAATAGAATTGTCGGGGTGTTACAAAGTGGTATCATGGAGCTTAGTGTTATATTGGCCTTTCATGCCAATCTTATATTTTAGGCGCCTAGTTACTTAAAATGAATTTCATAGAAAACGAGCTCCTACTAATTTGTTGTGCTTAAATCATTTTAAAAATTCGAAACATGTTTTAATTCTCAAAAAGGGTTCAAATTTTTTTTAGGTTCGAATTTTTTTTTTCTTAGTCCGAATTGTTTATGTTTTTTCGGTTTTCTATTTTTGAAAATTATTTATTAATTTTAGTTATTTATTTTAGTACTTTTAGTTTAGATTTTATTCTACTTTATTAATTTTATGAGAGATGGGTAGAATAGGAAGGACATATAAGATAGATATATTATATGTCTGCATTTAAATATTTAGTTCAGCATGCTCATGTTTTCCTTATCTGCTTAACTGTTTAATGTTATTCCTAGCTTTAAATTCTCTGTTTATTCTTGCTTATTATTTATTGTTGGGAATATATGCTAAGTGAGGGCGTTATGTATTTATAAATGTCGTATTCATCTGTTATAGGATCTCTAGACAAGTCTGATAGTCAAGCTGTCCGAGTAGGAAGCTACTCCAACCCAATTGTGCTTAGTGATGATGAGTCCGATATGGAGTCTGATAGTGAGAGCTACACTAGCTTAGATGTGTTATGCGTCGTGTGTTGATGGTAGGCATCCCTGATAGCAACGATGAGGTCATTTAGGAGTTCGATCATGCTAGAGGACAGACCCGAAAGGACATTTACAATGCTATTATGAGGACTGATTTGGTTGGTGATAGTGATCTAGAGTCGGAAGAGGATGTACCTCAACCAAAAAGAGTTCGAAGATCTACTAGAGTTAGAAATTCGGGTTATTACTACAACAGTGAGGACAATGATGACTTTGAAGATCAGGTGTTCACTCCAGAGAAATACAAGGAAAGTAAGGATATGAAGGATAATGTAACTCCATAGAGTGTTTACTTATGTTTTAAGTTTAAGCTACAATAGTTGAACTTCTTTCTTTAGTATCTTTACTTCGTAGAGGAATAAGTACGGTGATTGGGGATTGGAAAAACATTATTACCATAATTTTGAGGAACAAAAATCACTTTTTAGCTATACAAGTTGAGTAAGAATTTTATTTAGTACGCGAATGCGGACAATTTTATTCTATTTTTGTGATTATTTTTATTTGATCCTTATATAAATTGGTGATGTGAATATTTATTCATGAATGAGTATATGGTTGAGTATGGTTTATAGTGAGTGTTTTGGCACTATTATAAATCCATAGAGTTTAATTGTGATGTGATCTTGTATGATCAAGTCGAATTAATGACTTCATAGAGAATGGCAAGTAAGTGGTGAATCGAAACCTAAAGTAGATTTACGTCAAATTTCAGGTCGCGAAGAAGAATGGCAAACAACGATAACGCCTTAGCCTCTGCTATTCGCCTATTGGCAGAGAAATTGTCTCAAGAAAGGGTCGAGCGTCCTGATTCTGCAGGGGATATGTTTGAGGGGGCAAGCTGACCCTACATTCCTACAGAGCTGGATTAGGGAGTTAGATAAGATTTTGGGGGCTGTAAATTATCCTGAGGATATGAAAGTAGGTCGAGCAGTGTTATATCTGAAAGATGAGGGCGATGTATGGTGGAAAGAAAATGGAGTTAGACTTAGTGCTGTGAAAGGGTTTAATTGGGATTCCTTTATTGCTGCTTTAAGAGGAAAATTTTACCCTGCATTCATGAGAATGCAAAAGTCTCAGGACTTCATAAATCTTAGGATGGGGAGTATGACCATTTCTGAGTATTATAGCAAGTTCATAGCATTGTCTAGATTTGCACCTCAAGTTGTAGCTACTGAGGAGTTAAAGGCTCGGAGATTTGAGCAAGGTTTGACTAAGGAAATCCAATTGGGATCAGGTGGTGAGATCTTTGTATCCTTAGATGTCATATTTATGGTCTTCAGTCGAGGCGTGATAAGAAGAATGTTGTAGTAGGCGAGAAAAGAAAAGATTTCAATTCGGGTGGAAATCGGGGAATTGTAAGAAGAATAGAAATGGGAATGGGAATTTCCAAGGAAGGATTGGTCAAGGCTTTAATGGTAAGGGCCATTCAGAGAAGAGTTACAACTGTAAGAAGTGTAAAAAGAACTACCCTGGTAGAGACTGTAAAGGAGATCTAGTGACCTGTCATTACTGCCAAAAGAAGGGGCTTAGAGAATTTGAGTGCTTCACCAAGCATAGGAAAGAGCAGAATGGTAATGGGGGCCGTAATCAGGGAATGTCTGGATTCAACCAAGCGAACAACCAAGGGTCGAAGCCTATGGGGTCGCAGAACAATCAAGGAAGACACAGTAAGCCTGCTAATGAGAACAACAACAACAACTAGAGTAAAGCTCCGAGGAAGCTGTTTGTGACGAGTCGAAATGAAGCTGTGAAATCTGCCGACGTAGTTTTTGGTACTTTTTCTATTAACTCGGTTCTCGTTAAAGTGTTATTTGATTCTAGGGTGACCTATTCATTTATTTTGTCATCCGTTATTAAGAGTCTCGGGTTGGTAGACTTTGAAGTAATTGACTTGCCTATAAGTATACCTACTGGAGAAGTTATAAGGTGTACTAAGTTGTATAGAGACTTACCTCTGAAGATAGGATACTGTGTTTTTCTTTCTAATCTAATAGAGTTCAATCTGGGAGACTTAGACGTTATTCTGGGGATGAATTGGTTAGGTTTCTATAAAGCCAAGATAGAATGTGAAGCTCAGAAGTTAGTGTTGAGAAGCCCTTTGGGGAAGTTAACTTCATACTGACGTTTTGGGAAGCCTAAGAACTTTGGTGTTATTTCTGCAGTGCAAGTGAAGAAGTTGGTGAAGAAGGGGTTTGAATTATTCTTTTGTAGTGTGCAAGATGTGTGCAAAGAGGTTGAATTGAAGATTCAGGATGTACCGATTGTGAATGAGTTTATGGATGTGTTTCCAAGCGAGATTTCTGGTATGCCGCCTTAGAGAGTCGTTGAGATCACCATAGACTTAGTTCCTGGTATTGCACCAATTTCTAAGGCACCGTATGCAATGGCACCTACTGAGATGAGCGAACTGAAGACGCAATTGCAAGAACTATTGGAGAAAGGTTATACTAGGCCTAGTGAGTCACCTTGGGAGCTCCTGTGTTGTTTGTGAAGAAGAAAGATTGAAGTATGAGATTAAGCATTGACTATAGGGAGTTGAACAATGTGACCGTTAAGAATAAGTATCCTTTGCCTAGGATAGATGACATGTTCGATTAGTTTAATGGAGCAAGTGTGTTTTTGAAGATTGATTTGCGTCTGGGGTATCACCAATTGAAGGTAGCTGATAAGAATATTCCTAAGACTGCGTTTAGGACGCGTTACGGTCATTATGAGTTTACTGTGATGTCTTTTGGATTGACCAATGCTCCGACAATATTTATGGACTTGATGAATAGGGTATTCCATGAGTTTTTGAATCTATTTGTTGTAGTGTTCATTGATGATATCTTGATCTATTCAAAGAGTAAAGAAGAGCATGATGAGCGTTTGAGAATAGTCTTGGAGACGCTTAGAAAGAACCAGTAGTACGCAAAGTTCTCTAAGTGTGAGTTCCAATTAGAGAAGGTAGCATTTTTGGGTCATTATGTGTCAAAATAAGGAGTTCATGCGGATCCTGCAAAGATTCAAGCCATTAGTGAGTGGCCTGCACCGAAAATTGTGTCAGATATTAGGAGTTTTCTGGGATTAGCTGGCTATTATAGGAGATTGGTGAGAGATTTCTCAAAGATAGCGAGGTCGATGACTAATTTGATGAAGAAAGAGTTAAAGTTTGAGTGAAGTGAGAAGTGCGAGGAAGCTTTTCAAACTTTGAAGGAGCGTTTGACCTTCGCTTTGTTTTAACCCCGCCTGATGGGAATGAAGGATTCGAGGTGTATAGTGATGCTTCGAAGAATGGTTTAGGATGTGTTCGCGTGCGAGAATGGGGAGGTGATCGCGTATGCATCGCGTTAGTTGAAATCGTATGAGTCGAATTATCCTACCCATGACCCGGAGTTAGCTGCTATTGTTTTTGCCTTGAATATTTGGAGACATTATATATATGGGGCAACTTGCAATATCTTTACCGATCGTAAGATTTTGAAGTACATTTTCACCCAGAAGGATCTCAATATGAGGCAGAGAAGATGGTTGGAACTGCTTAATGATTATGACCTAGATATCCGGTATCATGAAGGGAAGGCGAATCTAGCCGTCGATGCTTTCAGTAGAAAGTCGATTCATAGTGTGAATGCGTTGGTAGAGCCTGAGGAATTGTGCCGAGAAATGCAAAGGCTTAGCGTAGAAATTCTAAATCCTGGGGAGATCGAGGCAAGATTGAGTGCTTTGTCATTGGGGTTGTCAGTTTTCGATGAGATCAAAGAGGGTCAAGTTGGAGACGAGCACCTAGATAAGATTAAAGAGAAGATGAAGCAAGGCAAGGAAGTTGACTTTAAGATTCATGATGATGGAAGCTTGAGGTTCAATGGAAGGTGGTGTGTACCACAAAAGTGTGAAGAGCTCAAAAGCAAGCTTATGGAAGAAGGGCACAATACCCCATATTTTTTGCACCCTAGGGGTGATAAGTTATACAATGATCTCAAACAGATCTATTGGTGGCCGAATATGAAGCGTTAAGTCGCTGATTTCGTGTCAAAGTGTCTAACCTGTCAGAAATTAAGGATATACCATAAGAGACCAACGAGGAAGGTTCAATCCTTAGAGGTTCCTGGATGGAAGTGGGATTCTATATCGATGGACTTTGTGACTGCTTTGCCGAAAACGAGAAATGGCAATGATTCTATTTGGGTTATCGTGGACCGTCTGACGAAGTCTATCGTGTTCATTCTGATCAAAGAGACATGGAAGAAGAAGCAACTTGCAAAGACGTACATTAAGCATGTGGTGCGAGCGCATGGTGTCCCAATGGACATTATTTCGAGATCGTGATTCGAGATTCCTCTCGAAATTTTGGCAAAAGGTCCAGTTGAATCTTGGAACAACGTTGAAGATGAACACTCCTTTTCATCCTGCGACCGATGGTCAGACTGATAGGACCAATCAGACTATAGGTATGTTAAGAGCATGTACGACCGATTTCCAAGGTAGTTGGGATGATCACTTGGACTTGATTGAGTTTTCGTATAACAATAGTTACCATGCGAGTATCAAGATGGCTCCATTTGAGGCATTGTATGGAAGGAAGTGTAGAAGTCCCATTTCTTTGGAATGATTTTTAGTGAGAATACAGTATTGGGGACGGAATTTATTAAGGAGACTGTTAAGAAATGTAAAGTTGATTCAGGGCTAGAATTCAAGCCGCTCAGGATAGGCGAAAAGTTATGCTTGATTTGAAGCGAAGAGAAGATGAATTTGCGGTTGGTGATAAGGTGTTTTTGAAAGTGTCACCGACCAAAGGAGTGATGAGATTTGGTAAGAAGGGAAAATTAAGAAACAAATATGTTGGCCCATATGAAATTTTGCAAAGAATTGGAAAGGTTGCCTATAAGTTGGCTTTACCAATGGAGTTTGAGAACATGCATGATGTGTTTTACATTTCTCAACTTGAGAGATATATTCCGATGCGAATCATGTTTTGGAGCCAAAATAATTCAAATTGATAGTAGCCTCACGTATGAGGAAAGACCTCGTAAAAATCTTGGATAAAAGGTGCGTAGTACACTCAATAAGGATGTGAATATTATGAAAGTGCTTTGGTCTAACCATGAGTCTGAAGAGGCAACATGGGAAGCTGAAGATGAAATGAATAAGAAATATCCTGAGTTGTTCATTGAGGTGAGTTACGAGGGTGTAACTCGTTTTCGTTAAGGGGGGTAGAATGCGATAGAATTTCGCGCTTTTTACCTTATTTTATGGTATTTTAATGCTTATTTTGGCGATTTGCACATGTTGGTGCAAAATAAATTGCTTCTTCGCATAGAAAAGTGTGTTCATGAGTAACACAAGTGGTTTTAAAGTTGGTAAAAGTGTGCACACGTTAGGACACAAGTATTTCCAAACGAAAGTTTGAGTCATAAGTTTTAAAATTGTGAGGATTTTCGTGTCATGTTTCGGGACGAAACTTCTTTTTAGATGGGTAGACTGTAATCCCCCACAATTTTATGAAATTTATAAATATATTTTAAAGTATATTTATATATATTTTTGTATTTAAATGATTAAATTCTTAAGTGTTGACTATTTTAAAGTCAAAGGGATTATTTAATATTTTTAAATAATCAAATATTTTATTTAGTCAAACTTTGCAAGCTATTTAATAGTTTAAATATTTTGGAGTTGGAGTGTAAAAGATTTTAAAATGGGTTAGAGGAGCCCAACTCAACTCAAGCACAATAATCACTCACCCTAATTTCTCTCATCTCTTCTTCGCTTTCTCTCCTCACTCGGCTTTCCCCCTCCCCTTCGATCTTTTTCCTCCTTCGGGCCAGCAGCACCGTCATCCACCGAACCACCACCGGCAGCAGCCCAGCACCGGCGCCCCTCCCCCTCCTCGGCATCGTGCTCTCTCTTTCTCTCTCTTTGGTTATTTCTTCCTCCTCTATTTTATTAAATGATAAGTTTATGTTTTAAGAATTGATTTAATTTTTGATGATTTAAATATAAATTTTGGATTATATGTTTTGCATAATAAAGTAATTGAATTTCAGATTTATTAATTATGTTTAAATTAGGGTTGTAAGTATCATAGCATGGATTTTTAGGGTTTTATGAGTTGGAAATTGTAGTACTATATTATGGGTTATGAAAATTGAGTACTCTAATGTTTATGGTTATGTGTAAATATGTTTTAAAGGATTTTAAACATATTATAAGTTGCTGGAATATTTATTAGTATGGTTATGATGGATTTTTGAGGGTTTTTAATGATTAGTATGGTAGTACTATACTAGGAAGCTTTAGTAGTGGAAGTTTTAATGGTTAAAAAGGATTTTAAACACTTTTAAAGAGGGGTTAAAGTATTTTAGTGTTGAATATTATTTGAGTATTGATTAGTAGTTGTATTAATATTTGGTAGGCGGAGATTTCTCTTTAGAAGATTTCTAAGGTTGATAAAGTGGCCTCTCATATTGTCTACACAAGGTACATACATACCTATGTGTTGTAGACTAGTATCATGTCCTAAGATTAGGATTGATGTAGTATCATGTATAGGGAACTATTTATAATTCATATGTGATTTATATTCAAGTAGAATTACATGTTTTACCGTTGTGTGAAGTATATTGCCTATGTTGGTTTTATTATGTTTGTATGGATGATTGATGCAACCATATGGGATTGGGAACTTTATTTTATTAATTCACATGAGGGATTAATAATTAAGTTGTTATTGGATCATGTTGTTCCCTTTGGATTACTTTATTTACTTAATAAGGAACGTGGTTATTTGGTAAGTTGGTTATTCACCTATGAAAGGTTGGTTAATTGTTGACTTGGATCGACAAATAAATAATGGTTGGTTATGGAACTAATAATGGATTATTCTTGGATTGTTAAGTTGTTGATCACCTTATCTAATCCTAAGATAAAAATGGAAGTTTCATGTATCCTTGATGATTATGTTGGTTGTCTTACTTTGTGAGTCATAACTAATAAATAATTTATTAATCACTTAAAGTGGAAAGTGAATAGCAATAAGCTTAAGACTTGTGCACGTCAGAAGTGTTGGACTAGTATGAGTTGGAGTACATCGTGGTAGCCCATGGCTTTTGTTGGGACAGGATTGATCATCGTGCCCTATTTTATTTAAATTAGTAACTCGATATCGTTGGTCATGGGATTACGGAGTCGCGCCCGTACTCCGTCTTCTAAATTGAAGACTGGTTTGATTTGGACAACTCTTTCCATTGCCTAATCAATCTAATTATAATTAATCTATTGATTTTGGAGTTTAGTTCAGTATAGTCAATCTATTATTTATTATATCATTGTTTATCATTGAGTTTATGTTTATTAGTATCATGTTAGGTTTTATATTTTTTTAGTATGTAGTACTCAACTTTGTCGATTACGTGCTTTTCTGTATGTCGATCATGGTTGTGCCTTATTGATCCTGTGATGACCCATTTGGTGAGCAGTCTCTCAGGATCAATAGAGGATCGACCATTTCAGCTCTCAAGATGATGCATCATGGGTTCGGGTTTTGTGGAGAGCTTGTGTTTAGCTTTAATACTTTATAGTTTTGTTTTAATGATAGTTGACTTTGGTTTAGTTGACTTTGATTTGGTTGACTTTTGAATTTGGTTTTTGGAGTTGACTTATGGTTGACTAAGTTAGTAACTTTTTAAAAGTTATTTATTTATTTCCGCTGCAAAATTCTGAATAAGCCGATACGTTATCACAAGGGCGATAATGATTTGATAATTCTCTAAGTATTATATTAAAAAGGTATTTTGGAAAATAGAGAATTGTCGGGGTGTTACAAATATGGCGCGTTATATTAAAATAATGTGGAGAACGAGGGCCTATTGCCCGTTATCTTTCCTATCTCCGGTAGTTTTACAATTGGGGAGACGGAAAAGATAACAGTTGATTCATTTACATATTATCTTCTTATTAATAAAGAAAACACTAATTTAACTCAACAATTATCATTTCCTAAGATAACACATATGTCATTTAAAATTTTCTCTTATTGTGTTATCTTAGCCTATATTTGTAGTAGCGTTACTAGAGTTTCCATTGTTGTAGGTGTCTGGAACCCGTATAAGTCCATACATAATAGGAGTCCAAGTTCACTAGAATTCCGTGCATTCTAAAACTCTAGGTCTGATGTATCATATTTTCATATAGTTTTTAGGTGCATTTAGGTTGCAGTTTAGGAACATTTAGGTGCATTGTAGTCCATAATTCCATACTATTACTTAATTTGCGAAATATAACTCCTTTTGTGTATTTTTGGCATTCTTTGATGAATTTTAGGTACTGAGAACATAATTGGAGTATCATTCGCCTAACTTGAGTAATTATGGGCAATTTGAAGGAAGTTACATTGATAAGGATCGTGATGAATATCTTTGAGTGCAAATTGGAGCCAAAATGAAGTTGGAATTTGACGAAAGAATTGTGGATATTGAGTTATATCTACTCTTTTGTCCATAACTTTCCAAAGATATATTACACGGCCCAAGGCGAGTTCTATTTTAGGAGATAGGGGCTTTACAAGATCGCACTATTTTACTGGGGCCTGTTACGCGTACGCGAATTTGTTATATTCGCCTATTTAATGATTTAATCGACCTTTCTTATTTTGTAACTTACTTTCCTAGTTATATTAGGTTACCTAGTATTATATATATGAGGAATCACTCATTGTTGAGAGCCCTCTTATTCTTATACATTGTAGTAGACGTAATATTTAGTGTTCTTGAGAGAGTTCCTTTTTGTTCTTCAAGTATTATTCAAGACTTTATTTTTCCATCATCAATTCAAGTATTCTCTTTTATTTTATAATTTTGATTATTAGTTATGCTTTCTTTTATATTTTATTTAGTTTATTTGATTATTATATGTGAGTAGTTTTCCAATCTAGGGTTAAGCAAACCCTAGCATGATTAATATGTGATGTATTCCTTTAAATTCCCAAATTAGTTGTTTATTTATTCTTGCTTAATTGATTGTGCGATTTCCAATATTAGATTAGGGATAATTAGCATTGCTATCATTCCATTGTCTTGATCACAACGGGTGTTGGGTTTTGAAGGATTTGAGTATTTCAATTAAGGACTTGAAGTTCTCCACTAGAGTAGGCAGAATGGATTGTTAGGAAGTTAGAGTGTCGCGTTTAATGTCTTTAATTTGCATGATTCCACAGGAGTAGGCTTGATTGCATATTTGGGAAGCCATAGATACTCGGGAGATGTTTGTGGTATTTTATAGGGTGTACTTTTCCTTGTGAACATTTAATTAATTAGTTAGGGGTAAGAATTATTATTGTATGGATTCATGCTAGTGGGGATACTTAACTCTAGAGTATTTTATTTATATATTGATAAGTATAGTTTATTCGACAATTACTAATATCATCTCTTTTAGTTTTACCATTATTTAAGGCTAATCATAAAACAACTTTCTCTCTGTGGGATCGACTCTGACTTACCCTACTACATAGTTAGGAGGATTAGTTAGGTAATTTATTTTGTTAGGTGCGCGACACGCCTATTAAGGTCCACAAAAGTTTCATATATATTAAGAGTCGAGCGTCACTAAGTCTTGAATCCTAAAGTCATTAGAAGTTTATCAAGTTCAGGACTCTAAAGTCCATAGAATTTTATATCCATTAGATTACATTCATAATTGAGTCCTTTTTGCATTGCATAATCCACCAGTCATACACTTCTTGAATAATCAGAATTCATAAACATTATGGAGTCTCATTGCTTACAAACTCCACATTTTATAGCATACATTCCGCATTTAGCAGTGCTGAACTATAAACGATCTGATTCCCTCTTTTGTGATATGTAACCCATGTATGGGTTCGCGCAAATAAATAGAGTCATGCATCAAGTTTAGTTGCATTCATTCCAATATTAGAAAATGAAAAAAAATCACACATACATCCTACAGATATTTTATCCATTCATCGCATACAAAAAAATCAGCATGCATTAATCCAAGAATAAGTTTTCTTCTCCTAAAAGCTCAAGCTTTATAAATTCTATTGTAAACTTACATTCATTCTTTCTTATCTCCCTTCCATTCTTGATCTATAATCTCCATTGTGATGGTGCACTTGCATTGTATAGCGTGAAAATTTTCATCTAAGATGTCGACACAAACTCCAAGACGAGCTCGAGGAAATTGAGAATTTAATAGGAGATCTCATGGCTTGCGTGATTAGACTCGAGACATATATCAAAGCATTAATGTAAGTTGAAGTAATGGAAGCTGATCATCAAAGGATCAATGAGCTACAAAATGTCACACACCACAGTCCACTTTTAAGGGGTTGTAAGAAAGAAAACTCCACTAGCGGAAAAATGGCCAACTGGCAGTTAAAATGAGCTTAACTAATTCGGAAATGAAGTGGATCAGTTAGGGTAGAGCAGTTAAAAAACACAACTGATCTGATTCACAACTGGATTAGTTAGCATTTAACTGATCTGGTGGGCATTGAAAATCGGATCAGTTAGTGTAGTTAACTGGTATGATTTTCTTCCACCGTACCCAACCGATAAGTTAAGTGAAATGTGAAATTAAAAACAAAACTTCTTTCACCCACATAATACAATTAGCATGTTAAACATCTATACATGATTAAGTTAAACGAAAGTCATAAACAAATCAATAAGAGATTACTAGCAATAATGTGTAGTACAATTCACAAATCAACAAATATTTAATTAAAACAAAAAACAAAAATGGCAATAAATTAATCTAAACGAAAATGGGAGTAAATTAGCAAAAAATCCAAAAAAAAAAACAATATTCAACATTAACAATATTACATATAAATCAGCAAATAGAAATAAAAAACGAAAATGGCACAACATAATCTAAACGGCAATGGCAATAAATTAGGAAAAATTCAAAAATACGAAATTACAAATAAATTAATCTTGAATCAAAACAAAAGGCTAAACAAAAAAAAAAGAAATTACCAATAAAATAAAATCTAAACAAAAATAAAAACGAAATTACAAGAATCAGCAAGTAGAGAAGAGACCGGGCGACGACGAACGATGGCAAGTGATATGTCTATTTTATATAGAGTTTTTACCCCCGTCCTTCATTGATAATTGGTCTTAATTTCTCTCTTCGGAGCCATTTTTAGTACTAATGTGCTCCTTGTAGTGTGTTTGCAGTTTCAGGTTGTTCATTGTAGGAATTAGCATATTTTAGTGCATTTCCTACTCATTTATACCACTACAAGAGATGATGGACTTTTAAGCGCACGAGCATTTTACTTGGACTAGATTCTACAATTCAAGAGCTTTCTAACGAGTGGTCACTTGCTTATTTCCGACAAATAACGCAAAAGTTATGGCATTTTGAAGATTGGAATCTTGGCCGTCTTATACCTGAAGACCGCCCGGTTAGGCGATATCCACCCCAGCTGCTCGAGCGACATGACTTAGCCAAGTTTTAAGTTTGAAAAGAGTTGGAAGCAAAGCTACTCATGGGCCCGAGCGGGCAACTTTGCCCGGGTTGGTCGGGTGAGACGATCTCCTGTGGGAAATAAGTTGTTGAAGACTGCCCGTCGGGCGAGATCCCACCTGGTCGGGCGAGACGAAGACTTTATGGTACCTGGCAACCGCCCGGGTTGGTCGGGCGGGGCAGCTTTTAAGTGTTTTGAACCGCGTGTTGCGCCGTTTTTGGTTTTAATATAGATACTTATCCTTTTAGAGTACAAACACGACGTTTTCTTATTATTAATTAAGGCATTAGTTTTCTAAGAATTTTTATTCTCTCAAGAACCCTAGTTTATGCAACTTTATAAATTCATTCAAGATTCAGTAGAGTAATTAATTTCAAGATTTGTTCTTCAATTAGTATTATTTCTCATCCCTTATTATTCTCTTTTCAATTCTTCATTATCATTATTGCATCCTGTTGTTTTCTTATTTAATTGTGATATTGTTTCCCCAACTATGTGTGAGTAGTTTATTTTCTAGGGATTGGGATCTATGTATGCATGTTAGGGATTTTGATTGAATGATTATTTAATTTGTTGAATTGTTTGATTCTTGCTATTGAGTTATTTATGTTAATCTACAACTTTGGCCAACTGTGTTGATTATTATTGCCATACAAAGTTATTGACCGAGAGGTAGGATTTTGTATAGGCTCTCAATAGTAGGCTTAGCGATCTATGACCATGCGAGAGCGGCATAGTAAGCTTCGAGGGAGGTAATGTTCGAGAGAAATTACATGTGCCCTAGTTAGATTATTTCATCGAGTTCTTCAATCATTCTTGATATCCTGAATTGCATACATGGTGAACCGTTCCCTAGTCTTTCCCTTAATTGTTATTTGTGATTTGATAATTTGCTTTGTTCAGTAAACCAACCCTTTTCATCTGATTTAGTTAGTATAATATTAGAGTTCAGATATTATAGTATAGCTATCTCCCTGTGGATTCGATCCTGGCTACTAGTTAGTGAACCATAGGTTATTTTTTATTAGGTGATACGACTTTAGCCTGTCAAATTTTGGCGCCGTTATTACCGAGGAGACGACTTATTTTATTTTATCTGAATTATAGTATTACACTAACCTACTCTGAAGAACACTTGTTCTTTGGATCATCTCACATTTGTTTTAGTGTTTTTGGTGTATGAGCAGGAAAATAAAATCCCCAAATCTCATTCCATTTGATCCACATAAACTCAGAAAGATAACTAAGCAAGCAATGTTGTATGTAGGGACACCTTCCCAAAAGACACTTCCTCCACCATCCTCACCACAACAAGAATTCCCTGTCACACCTATTTCTCTTACAATGGGTGAGAATGTTACCCGAACATTTAGGGATTATGCACAACCATCTCCTGATAATGTACCCACTGGTACGGATGCCTACTATCGCTGCTACGATTTTGAAATCAAGTCTCATGTTCTGAATATGGTTTAGAATAATCAGTTTGCTGGGTTACCATTTGAAGACCCAAATCAGCACCTGCAACAGTTTTTACAATGTTGTGCTACTCAGAAACAAGCTGGTGTTGCTGCTGATGAGATGAAACTGGTCTTATTTGGCTTTTCTCAGCGATATGTGTATAACAAGCTGTCTTCCACTATCACTACTTGGGCAGAACTATCCAAGATTTTCTTTATCAAGTGGTATCCTTATAAAAAGACTGCAGATATGCGTCATGCGATAATGACTTTCACCCAAGATCCTGGCGAGTCATTGTATAAAGCTTGGGAAAGATTCAAGGATCAGCAACGCCTTTGTCCTCATCATGGTTTAGACAAGTGGTATTTGTGCTAGATTTTTTACACTAGAGTTGATGCAGGTACAAGGCGGTGGGTTCTTCATGGATAAGGCCATAGATAAAGGGTATGAACTTCTGGAGAAACTTGTTTCTAATCAAGCGTCCACTATTCGCTCTTCTATGAAAAAAAGGAGGCAAGCATGATGTTGAGGCTTACTCTTTACTGTCTGAGCAACTATCTGCTCTAAACCAGAAGATCGATTCTTTGAAGCTAGGTAATGAATCCTCCTCCCACATGAGTGTTAACGCGATGGCTAGTGCTTCTAGTTACAATACTCTCATTTGTGATGCTTGTGGGATACTTGGGCACAACTCTCAAGAGTGCCCTACTATCATATCTTCTAGGAAAAATTGATAGGAACAGTCCCAACTATGGGCGTTCCGCCATTTTCAGTCCCAACTAAAGATTATTTCTGAGCGGTCCCAACTATATATCATTTTTGCCGAAATTGGTCCCAGCAAAGAGTTAATTACCTCGCCGCAAATGTAAAACGAGGCTTTTTTTTTTTTTTTTTTTTTTTTTTGCCACAAGCTGTTTCTTCTTCCTCCTCCACCTCTGTCTCACTCCTCCCTCCACCATTTCCTTCTCTCTCCTGCACCCTCCCTCCTAAGTGGTTTGAGGTTTCCTTCCTCTTCTTCCTCCTCTTTCTCTCTCCTCCCTGCCACTTCCTCCTCTTCCCCTCCATGCCACTCCCTTCTCCTCCCTGCCACCGAGCCCACCGGCCACCCCCGAAGCTCTTTATCCCCTTTCATTTTCGACTATTTTGGTGTGAGTTTTGTCAAATAATTTCTGTTCCTTAGCAACATAGAGCAAATAAATTAGAAGAACCCATAAAAGAAAAAAGAAATAAGCTTGTGAAGCTCTTTTATTGGAGAACTCTAAGCAAATTAAAGATGGTTTATTTTATCAAATCTGGAAATGGGTATGCTGAATTTTGTTCAAAATTGGAAATTTTAACTCGTTATTATGGTTATTGAACCCCAATCTGGAGTACTAGTAGGAGTTCAATGGGTTTGCATGGTTGAATCTATAATTTCTCTAATTTATTTCACTCTGGGAAAACAAAATTATGATCAAATTGAAGCTTAGAAAATTGAGCTCAAAAAAATTGATAATATAAAATGATGCCCAAATTTTAAAATGAAAATAATTTAACGATTCTCGATGTAAAGGGTCCAAATTTTGAGAGGAAAAAAATTACCTCCGTAAAATTTGGAGAAGGGGTTCGACAATCTTGTTGTTGACCCAAGAACACAAACCTAATCTTGGAATTCGCATTTGATATTACTTTGGTACTAACTCAATTGAGTTGAGAGACAAAATATTGTTGATCTGAGATCCGAGATCAAGTCAAAAGCAAATGAAATTTGATAGCTGAAAGCCTGAAAGTGATGGGCTAGAATCCAGATGGCAGTTTTTGTTCCTCTTTTAGACGGTAAGAGATGGCAGTTTAAGGATATGATTTGAAGACCTGCTGGTTCTATAGGTTTGGGATGGGGTGCTAGGGAGGGGTGGCAGTTTCAGGGGTGGGGTTGTCATCGGCGGTGGACCTGCTGGTTATGTTGCCGCCATTAATTAGAGCTGCTCAATGACAACTTGTGGCGTCAAACTACAGAATTGTGGAACCTTAGAAGGCTGGGTTAGTTGGTGTTTCAGGCGGCTCATGGTGGTGCACTGGTGGTTGGAGTTTGGAGGTTTTATGGCCGCACTGTGGTGGTGCGTGGGTGGCCGACCCAAATAGAGGAGAGAGAGAGCAGTGGTAGGGATGAAGGATTAAGAAATTTTTTTTAAAAAAAATTAACCTGTTAAACAGGTAATAAGTCATCTGGGACCATTTTTGGCAAAAATGATATATAGTTGGGACCGCTCAGAAATAATCTTTAGTTGGGACCGAAAATGGCGGAACGCCCATAGTTGGGACTGTTCCTATCAATTTTTCCTATCCTCTAATGAAGGGGGCAACTGTGAGGCAGTTAATGCTTTTCAGTCACAACCCAGGTGTCAGTTCAATCCTTATGCTAACACTTATAACCCAGGGTTGAGAAATCATCCAAACCTCTCAAATAAGAGCAATAATGTGTTGAATCCTCAACCTCAACAACCATATGTGCCTCAAAACCAAGTTCAACAGTATCAAAATCAACAACAAGCTCCTCCTGGCTTCTAGAGAAATCAAGCTCCACAACATGATGTTCCTACTGGTGATCCAGCAATGACAGAGTTGAAGAACATGATGTTTCTGATGCAGAATGGTTTTAATGCTTTTCAAGTAGATACAAAATCTCAGCTGGAAAATTTGGGTACACATAACAAAATGTTGGAGATCCAACTAGCTCAGTTGGGTAGTTCTTCTGTTAGTAGACCATCTAGGTCATTACCTTCACAACCAATGCAACCAAGAGATACTGCCAATGCCATCACTCTTAGGAGTGGAACGCATTATGATAGTCCTAGATATGCCTAAGGATGACCAGGTTGAGCCTTAAAAGAATGAAGTTGTCACTGAAAATTCCAAGGCCCCTGAGGAGGCTAACAATGCAGAGAAGCAGACAGTAGCTCAAAAAGTTCCATCTATCACTCCTGTAATCAAGGTACCATTCCCCAATCGCTTGTTGAAGACTAAGCTTGATCATCAGTTTGGTAAGTTTTTGGAGGTAGTGAAAAATCTTCAGGTAACTGTCTCTTTTAATAAACTTATTACTCAAGTTCATGCATATGCTAAATTTTTGAAGGAAATTCTGCTAGGAAGAGAGCCTTTAATGAAGTTGAAACTGTAGCTTTCACCGAAGAATGTAATGCTCTTTTACAAAATCAGTCCCCACCCAAATTGAAAGACCCGAGGAGTTTCTCTATCCCTTGTAACATTGGCACCATTTTTATTGATAAAGCTTTATGTGATTTGGGTGCTAGTGTTGGTGTCATGCCTCTTACTATTTGTAAAAAGCTTGACATGGGAGATTTAAAATGCACCAATATTACTCTTCAAATGGCTGACCGTTCTGTTAAATACCCCTTAGGTATCTTAGAGGACGTTCCTGTGAGAGTCGGTAAATTTTTTATTCCTGTAGATTTTGTGGTGCTTGACATGGAAGACTCAAATCCCAATTACTTTAGGGCAACCATTCCTTCATGCTGCTGGAACTGTTATATATGTTAAGAATGGAAAATTAACTTTGATTGTGGGAGATAATAAGGTGACTTTTAGTTTGACTAATGCTTTGAAAAGTCCCATGCTAGAGGAAGCCTGGTAAAGAATTGATGTCATTGATGTGCAGGTTAATGATGATATGGCTCAATCCCTTGTGAGGGACCCTTTGGAGGCTTTACTTTGTTTTGAATCTTCTACAGGTGATGGTGATCTCTTGAGTGATGCAATGGATGACCTGGAAGCAGCTCTTATAGGAGAAGGAAAGGTTAGTACATGATACTCTACCGATGGACGTAAAGAAACCTGAGCTAAAACCCTTTCCCCCTTCTCTAATATATGCTTTTCTGGATGAATTTGAATATTACCTTATGATTGTTAGTGCTTCACTGAATGATGGTCAAATGTCTCAACTTTTGTCTCTTTTGAGAAAACATAAAAAGGCCATTGGATATAGTATTGATAATTTGAAAGGTATAAGCCCAGACCTTTACACGCATAAAATTCACCTGGAGGATGACCATCGTCCTAGTATATAAGGTCAACATCGTTTGAACCCCAATATGCAGGAAGTGGTCAAGAAAGAAGTAATGAAATTGTTTGATCCTGGAATCATCTACTCTATTTCTGATTCTAAGTGGGTGAGTCCAGTTCAAGTGGTTCCTAAAAAGGGAGGTACTACTGTTGTCAAAAATGAGAAAAATGAATTAATTGCTAAAAGAGTAGTAACTGGTTGGCGTATGTGCATTGACTATAGGAAATTAAATGTTGCCACCAAGAAAGATCACTTCTACATCCCCTTTATTGATCAAATGTTAGAAAGGCTAGCTTGTCACTCTTACTTTTGTTATCTAGATGGATACTCCGATTTTTTTCCAAATACCCATCCATCCAGATCATCAGGAGAAGACTACCTTTACATGCCCCTATGGTACCTTTGCAGATCGAAGGATATCATTTGGACTATGCAATGCCCCCGCCACTTTCCAACGTTGTATGATGGCCATCTTTTCAGAGTTTATTGAGTCCACTATGGAAGTATTTATGGATGCCTTTAGCGTGTATGTAATTGATTTTGATGCATGTTTGATGAATTTGGCTAAAGTTTTGAAACGATGTGAAGATGTGAGTCTTGTACTGAACTGGGAAAAGTGCCACTTCATGGTTACTGAAGGAGTGGTACTTGGTCATATTATTTCTGAACGAGGCATCCAGGTGGATTACAGCAAAAATTCAAGTGATTGAGCAATTACCTCCTACTGTGAATGCCAAAGGAGTGTGAGGCTTTCTTAGTCATGCGGGGTTTTATCGTCGCTTTATCAAGGATTTCTCTAAAATTGTTAAACCACTTACTCAGCTGCTCCTCAAGGATGCCCCATTCATGTTTATTGATGAGTGTCTTGTGTCTTTCAACATGATCAAGCAAGCTTTGATTACTGCTCCTATTATTCGATCTCCAGACTGGACTCTTCTGTTCGAGATTATGTGTGATGCTAGTGACTACACTGTGGGAGTTATGCTTGGTCAAAGGAAAGACAACGTTCTACATGCGATATACTATACTAGCAAGATACTAGATGAAGCTCAAGTTAACTATGCCACCACTGAGAAAGAGCTTCTAGCTGTGGTCTATGCACTTGACAAGTTCAGGATATATTTGCTGGGGTCCAAGGTAATTGTTTATACCGACCATGCCGCATTGAAGTATCTCCTAGCCAAAAAGGAGGCAAAGCCTAGACTCATTCCGTGGATTTTGCTACTCCAAGAATTCGACTTGGAAATTAGAGATAAAAAGGCAGCAGAAAATGTACTAGCTGATCACCTGTCTAGACTGCAGTATGAGGATATGGAGGAGGGTCTTCCCATTGATGACTCTTTTCCTGACGATAAGCTCCTGACAGTCACTTCAGCCACCCCGTGGTATGCAAACTTCGAGAATTTCTGTGTAAGTGGGCAAACTCCTCCAGAGCTGAGTTACCAGCAGAGGAAGAAATTCCTCCATGAGGCTAAAAAGTGCTTTTAGGATGACCCTCTACTTTACAAGCTTTGTGCTGACACAATATATCGGCGGTATATCCCATAATGGGAGGTGCATGACATTCTAAAGCACTCCCACTCCCTTCCATGTGGAGGCCATGCTGGGCCTTCCAAAACAGTTGCTAAGGTACTTCAGTCTAGTTTTTACTGGCCTACTTTATTTCATGATGCTAGTACCTTTGTTAAGTCTTGTGATGCATGCCAACGAACGGGAAATATTTCTCGTAGACATGAGATGCCCCAAACCCCCATTTTGGAAGTTTAATTATTTGATGTATGGGGTATTGACTTTATGGGTCCTTTTCCCTCTTCCTCATGAAATAGTTTCATACTTGTTGATGTTGATTATGTGTCTGAGTGGGTAGAGGCCATTGCATCACCAACTAACGACTCAAAAGTCGTTATGAAAATGTTGAAAAAGATTATCTTCCCTAGGTTTGGGGTACCAAGGGTTGTCATTAGTGATGGTGGATCCCATTTTCACAAAAGAACTTTTGAGGCCCTGCTTAAGAAATATGATGTCTATCATAGGACTGGCCTAGCTTATCATCCTCAGACAAGTGGGCAAGTAGAAGTGTCTAATCGTGAGATAAAGACTATCTTAGAGAAGGTGGTAGCCAAATCTAGGAAGGACTGGAGTGACAAGTTAGATGACACCTTATGGGCTTACAAAACTGCTTTTAAGATCCCTATTGGCACCACCCCTTACAGGTTAGCCTATGGAAAAGCATGCCACTTACCTGTTGAGTTAGAGTATAAGGCTTTTTGGGATGTTAAAGGAACTAAACCTTGATGCTAAATTAGCTGGTGAAAAGCGCCTACTGCAGCTTAATGAGCTTGATGAACTCCGTTTGAATGCTTATGATAGTTCCCGCCTTTGCAAAGAGTGCACTAAGAGATGGCATGATAAGAAAATCTTGAGTAGAGAGTTCTCTATTGGTGACAAGGTCATACTGTATAACTCTAGATTAAAAATTTTCCCTAGTAAGTTGAAGTCTAGGTGGTCTGGTCCTTTTTCTATCACTAATGTTAACAAGTTTGGTTTCGTTGAGGTTATGAATGCAACAGGTGAAAAGTTCAAAGTTAATGGGCAGCGCTTGAAGTTGTACCACACAAGTGCTATTGTGGGTCTAGTTGAGGAACTCTACCTCCAAGCACCATCACCACTTGACGAATGAGGGAGATAAACGGTCGTGTGGGACCTTTATAAACCAACGCTGTTCGGGAGGCAACCCGATTTTTAATTTTTTTCCTTCCTTTTTCTTGTAGTTTTTTATTTTTAGAGTAGTGAGAGAAAGCAATTTCATATGTTGGAACCCCATAGTACAGGCAATGTGTGTCAAGTTGCGAAAATTCGAAGCTTGAAGAAAGGAAAAAGAAGATACAGAGTTCACTGGGCACCGCCTGGGTGGGTCGGGCGCATCTCGCCCGGCAAGGCCCGCAAGCTCAATTATTTGGCAAAAAAAATCGCAAAAAACATAAAAATCTAAGGAAAAGGTTCCGCCCGGGCGGGTCAGGCGGCGAGCAGCGAGCCAACGTTTTTCTCTCATTAAAGCCACGAAATTCTTTTCTCCCTCACAACTCATTCATCTTCTTCCTCTCTCTCTCTATCTTTCTCTCTCCTCATAACCAAACCCCAAACCCTACCACTCTCTCTTCTCTAAGCTCCATCATTCCAACCCAAACTCTCATCTTTTTTCCACAATTCTTTACCTCCCATTCATCCTCTACACTTTTCCCACTCCAATTATCCCCTTCCTCCCCTAAATCTCTCACTTTCTCTCTCCATCTTTCTTAGGTTTATTGAGTAAAAGATTGAATTTTGTGATAATTCTCGATAATTTTGCCTTGTAAATAGTGTTGCTACACTTAATTGTGACATATAAGAGGTTTTTAATTAGATTTTTGCGAAGTTTCTAACTTTGTACACCATTGTTGTTTCTTCAAGGTTTCTCATCTTCTCCAATGGTGGCTCATCGTGGTGCACGTGGGAATGACACTCCCGCAATTGAAGCGGACCCTACATACCCCCACATTATCTTTAAAGATGAAGCACAATGGGTACGTTTCCAAAAAAGTTAAACATCGCATGATTTCTCCTACTAGATTTGCTAGTCGGGATCTCTTGCATGGCTTTGGTATCACCGAAATCACGCGGACCTTGTTTGCGGGGGTTGGTATTGGTGCATTTTTTTACAATGTATCATGGAACTTATGCTGATTTAACGCTTGAATTTTTAAGTTCCTTTGAAATTTGTAAGCATTCTTCACGTGATCATGTCTTATACTTTCGGATTGCCAACACAGACCGTAGATTGATAGTTAGGCAATTTACCCCACTTTTTTGGATGACTATTCGGGGGGATAGAAAGAAACCCTAAACTATGTTGTTGGGGCTGTTTTAGGAAGCTTTGACCGGAGTTTGACCCCCAAATTGCCAACATTTGTAAATGAAGACTATTGATAATCCTAGCATTAGATTCCTCCTGAAATTTTTTGGAGGCACTATTTTTAGGAGGTGGGAGCCGAATACCACTCGTACTGAGGAGCTCACTGCTTTGGGGACCTACCTATGGCCTGCTAAAATGAACATGCAATTTGATCTTGTTTATACCTTTGTGCATCATTTGCACAAAATTTCCACCACATTCCCCACTTTTGAGGAGGATGGCAGTGTTAGGACCTATGTGCCTATTGTTATTGGGGGGTTAGTCACTCACATTGCCTGCCATTTTGGATATGTTGAAAATCGAAACAATGTAGTTTCGGGGGCCACCTACGTTGATCTTAACCATTTTCTTTCGGCCCAATACTTTACTCCTAATGGTCGGCAGTATAGGTGGATGATTGCCAATCGTAAATCCATACTCCTCCCTAATCCTGACTTGGTCCAATTTCCTATAGGGGATGACTACACTAAGAATATTGTACTACTCACCTACCTTTTCCCTGTAGGTGATGAGACAAACCCCCCTCAGACTGCTCCAGTCCCTGAGCCTCCTCAGACTTATCGTCGGCGTGAGCCTACTCCCTCCATCCCTTCCTCTTCTTCACACCCCCTCCCCATACTGTTGATTTTGAGGGTATGATGAGTGTTTTGCAGCGTATGGAACTGAATATGGCTGCTAACACTCAGGCTATTGAGCGCCTTGAGCGACGTGTGGACACTATCCACACTAACCAGGATCTAGATATGTTTCCTATATATGATGAATATTGCAGGATAGGTACAATAGCCCGAGCTGGCCCACACCCCATTTGGTACACTTGGAACCCCACGAGAAATCTTTGCACATCATCTAATAAACAGCACTTGGTGTTGAAACAAGAGCATAAACAATAATATAAGGCCCTCAGGATTATCGTTTTACCCTTTGGGTATGCCGGCCTCAACTCGACCGCAGACAAGAAGTGGTTATCACCGCTTAGGAAGGAGATGATAGCCAGTTGGTTTTCCCAATCTTCTTATCTCCATTAACCCATTGCTCGATAGTTTGGCAATAAGTATTGCTGCTCTACATTACACTTGGTGAAATCTTTGGTTTCTTAGAGAGCAATTACTTTAGCCATCCATTTCTCCTTTGGCAAGCTCCTTAAAATTTTGCAAACCTGTTCCTCAGATGAAATATACTTTCCAAGAGACTCTAACTCGTTAACAATGTTAGAAAACCGATTAAGCATATCACGAACTGCCTCATATGGTTTCATTGCAAAGAGTTCATATTTATTCATTAGTAAATCAATTTTTAGACCTTTTAACCTCACTAGTTCCTTCGTGGGTGACTACAAGTAAATCCCATATTTGTTTAGCGGTTTTACACCCCATGACACGGTTGTATTCATGAGGTCCAAGACCATAATATAATAGCTGGATAGCTTTAGCATTAATTTCCAATTTCTTATAGCTAATTGAATCAAAATCACATATAGGTTTAGAACTACCTCGTTCCTTTCATTTTTGGTTGTGACTTTGAAATCTCCAGCCTCTATGACTCTCCATACCTGATAGTTTTGTGCCTTGATGAAGATCTCCATGCGATTCTTCCAGTAAGTTGAACATTGGAGGTCGTAATGTTGAGTAACCTTGTTCGAGTTTCTCGGTAGAATTCATGTTCCTTGGATCTTTTTCTCAATAAGGTTTCCTACTTTTCGTGAGATCTAGCTCTGATACCAATTGTTACAACCTAATTCTACTCAGGGCCACTCCTTGAGTTCCTCTAACTATTGTTCCTCTCAAACTTTACTCGAAGGTCCTTCCTCTTTCTTTGCTTCACTCAAAGCATCACACTTTACAGGAGTTCACTCAAACCCCTTCCCCAAACTCAAACTATAAGAGTTCTTCTCAACTCTTTTCTCAACTCAAAATACAGAATAGTATAATGATAGAAAGTACAAATGAAACAATGAACTCATATGGTAATGAAACTTGGAACTTTGAACTTTGAACTTTGGTGGTACTGACTCAATAAACGTGATACTCAAATTAATACCTTTGTAGATTAATTATCACTGTGCTTGAACTATCAGGGGCGATAAACTATAGCGCCCATCTATTGATTCTGCACAGCACATAATTCCAGAGATGAACAATTTGCGCAAGGATAATGTTTGGGCCCAATAGGCCACTAGGCCTCACGCCTTGGCTGAAATTACCATTTTACCCCTAGAGCAAAGGAAGCCTACTAACCACAACACGCCATCCCATTTTCATAAATCACCGTGTGTCGTTATTTGATAAGTGGCTCTTAAGGCCGCTTTTATGACCTCATTCCACCCTAATTAAGCCCTTGTTAAGTACATTTTATGCTTATTTAGCTTAACTTTTTTCAATGTTAGTGATTCTATTAGTTTCATGCATTTTGAGTCTTTTTAGGGAGTTCTAGGTTGTTTTCTATTCATGCGAAGATTGGATGTTGTGAGCACCCTATGCTATGACTTGTTCTTATCTTCTTTTAGATTTCGTAGCGGCTTAATCGATATTACAAAAGCTTGGAATGGCGAAAGGGAGCCTTTGGATGAAGAGAGGGAACTTCAAATTGCAAAGAAGAGAAGAAGCATAGTAAAAGCTAGCGCTCCAGCACGTGGAGCGGGAGCTCTGATTTCCCCTGTATACAGGCAATTCTGGCGAGAATTTGAAGCTGGCGCTCCAGCTTCTTGGAGCGGGAGCTTCGACCTACTGCAGAAAAGTCCCAAACTCTCACACCAGGCTCATAGCACACGCTCTACGCATGGAGTGGGAGCTCTGAATGGTTCAGCATTCGTTTTTTCCGATTTTTGCCCTTACTTTAAATTGTATTTGTGAGGGGCATAAATTCCCGCTCTGAAGACAATTAGAAAGGGCCTCAATTCCTGAAAAAGGGTCTTAGGTCATTAGCACATTCTTCTAGGTTAATTATAAAAGAAACACATTCTTAGGAGAGAGAAAATTGTAACTCAACAATTGTTCTTCATTTTCATCAATCTTTTGGTAATTTCTAGTCTCTAATCCTTATTCCCTGGCTTACTTCAGTTGCTTGTTTAGTTTTGTGCTTGTTTAAATTAGTCTATGCTTGCCTAAATTAGTTTTAGTAGTCTATTGTTCAAAGTTTCAATCATTCTTGTTTTTGCTAATCATGTTTAGTAGTTTTAGTATGTTTGCTCCTTTTATTGTTGCTTTTATTAGTCTTATTATGTTTTTCTCCTTCATAGGCTAGATTTCTAGCTAGGGAAGGGGGATAATGGGACTTTGTGATGATTTTGAATGATGTTTGGTTGGTTTTGTTGATTGTTCTTTTGGTACTAAAATCAAGTATTCTATTATTAAAGCATGAAACTTGATCACCTTTGTGCTTGAATCTTGTGCTAATGTTGGGTTTTGTGAGAGCAAGCTTGATATTAGTGATGACTTGATGATGGGTACACCACAACCTCATAGGCGCGGTTGGGTAGGCGGTGTCAAGAGGTGTGCGAGAGTGACCTCTTGATGTTGGACCAAGACCCTCAATAGACTTGAACCATTGCCTATCAATGTTATTAAAATTGTTTTTGTGAGTCCCATGATTCCCCCTATCCCTAGTGTTTGTCTCATTCATTAATCTCTCTTATTCTAGCTGATTATTTAAAGCCCCTTTTACTCCCGTCAATTGTTTCGCATCTCGAGCTGAGTGTAAAACCCCTTGCTTCTCCGTGGATATGACCCCTTACTATGCTATACTACCTTATTAGGCTAGTTAGTTAGGCTAGGGAGATTTTATTCTTGACTCAGGACCATAGGAAATAACAACACCTAGGGAACCAATCAAGTTTTGGCGCCGTTGCCGGGGAAGCAACGTGTTGTTTAAACTTAGGTTATTGCATGTCAATTGTCATTGCTAACCGTGTGCTTAGCTTTGTTGAATGATAAGGAGATCCCAAGGTATCCCTACAATTCCTCTTGACCCCAAAATCGACCGTACTTCGAGGC
This sequence comes from Beta lomatogona, assembly GCA_947646795.1. NCBI lineage: Eukaryota > Viridiplantae > Streptophyta > Magnoliopsida > Caryophyllales > Amaranthaceae > Beta > Beta lomatogona. Next base: position 669,213 of record CANSNZ010000357.1, read on the forward strand.
AAGTTCGGAGGTTATTTGAACAACAAACCGGGGAGGAGGAAATATTTTATGACTCCTTAAGTGAGGTAAGTGATGCCATGGCTGAGGATGACAACCCTGTATTTCAATACTTTGGTAATCCGGAGGACTATGAGCTCACCGGCGGAATTTTGCTCCCCACCACCACTACAAACTTCACCATTCATCCACAATATACTCATGCTTATGGAGCAATTTTCCGGAGCCGCGCATGAGAATCCCATTGAGCATCTGAATAGGTTCCTTGACTTGTGCGCTATGGTCTAAACGAACCAAGTCTCTCAAGAATGCATCCGTATGCATATCGTCCGACAATCTTTGGCGGGAAAAGCTTATAGGTGGCTCAAGAATCTCAAGCCAAACTCCTTGACCACTTGGAAGGAGGTAGCCAAAGCTTTCCTAAAGAAGTTCATATCGGAGGAGAAGATCGCGGAAATGAGAAGGAAGATCTCCAACTTCTAACAAGAACCAGATGAGTCTCTTGGTGAAGCTTGGGAACGATTCAATGAGTGTGTTAGAGCTTGCCCCCATCATGAGTATAGTGAGCCTCTACTTATTAGATTCTTCTATGATGCTCTTGATCCCATTTGTAGAGCCAATCTTGATGCGGGAGTCGGAGGCCAATTGAGAAAAGTTCCCCAAGCTCAACTTAAAGATACAATTGAGGATGTAGTTCGCAACTATTTATGGGGTGGTAAGAGAAGAAGCCAAGGAAAAGCTAATGGGAAATTCGAGCTTGACCAAGAGTCCCTCAAAGCTTTCATGGAGCAACTTCTTGACAAGAAGCTAGGGAAGGAGCAAGCTTCTTCTTCATCATCTCGACAAGTAAACTCATTCTGTTGTGAAATTTGTGGGGGTACCAACCACGACACATCTTATTGTGGTGGTAAGGACCCCGAGCATGTGGCGCCTATGGCCTATCTCAACAATCAAAGTGATCAAAGGGATTATTGGAGAAGCCCTAACCCCAATCTTAATCCGAGGTTCAATGACTATGGTGGACCAACCAATTTCAACAATCAAGAGAACCAAGGAGCTCCCTATTTACATCCAAATGCTAGAAACAACTTCAATAAGCCCCATCCACAAAATCAATTCTCAAGCTAACCCCCAACCACTTTCCCAAACACCTCAAACCCTCAAGGTGGTCCATCTCCGGACACCCTTCTTATCCTAGACAACATCAAAAACATTTCTCAACAATTTGAACAAAAGTTAAGCAATCTTGATCGAAAAGTAGACCAAAAATTCCAAGAAACCACTTCTCACCAAAAGATCCTTGACAATGAAGTTTCCCAACTAGCAGAGAGGGTTTCTCAAATCTCAAATGAGAAGCTTCCCGGTCAACCCACTCTGAATCCCACAAATTCCCACCATGTGAAGGCCATTTCTCTAAGGTCTGGAAGATCCTATAAAGAACCTAAAGATGTGCAACAAGAGGAGGATAAGGAGAAAGAAGAACAAGTTGTTGAGAAAGGAGAAAACGAAATCCAAAAAGAGGGTGTTGAGAAGGAGAAAGAGGTTGAGGTAGAAAAGCAAGCATCAACAAATGTCCAACCATCAAGATTCAATCCTCCCCCACCATTTCCGGAAAGGAAAGTTGAGAGAAAGTTGAATGACAAGTACAACAAGTTCATGAACATGTGGAAGGTTCTTTAAATCAACATTCCCTTCCTTGAGGCTATGTCACAAATGCCAACCTATGCAAAATTCCTCAAGGAACTTCTCTCCAACAAGAAAAATCTCAATGAACAATGCATCACTCTTCTTCATCAAGTGAGTGCGCTTGTGCAACACTAAATGCCACCCAAGCAACGAGATCTGGGTAGGTTCACTTTACTAGTGAAATTGGAAATCTTGAGACCAAGGGAGCATTGGGCGATTTGGGTGCAAGTGTGAGCTTGATGCCCTTGTCCATTGCGAAGTTGCTCAAGTTTGAGATGGTGCCTTCATGGAAGACAATTCAATTGGATGACCGCTCGATTAAGCTACCTTGTGGAGAACTTGAAGATATACCAATTCGAGTTGGTAATATCTTTGTTCCTTGTGATTTTGTTGTGATGGATATGGAGGAGGACCCTCATACTCCTCTTATCCTTGGGAGAGAAGCTCTTAAAACAATGGGAGCTGTGATTAATTGTAAGATCAACACGATCACTTGTGAGGTGGCCAATGAAAGAGTTGTGTTTGAGTTTTCGAAAACCTTAAAGCAACATATGGTGGAGAAGGTGCGGAAAGTAGACTTGGTGGAGTTAGAGATTGTTAATTATGAGAGGGTAAAAATCATGAGACATTATACACTCTATGAGGCCTTCCAAGATGACGAGGGGGTGGAAAAATCAAGAGAGGCCATGGAGATTAAAGTTCAACTTGATGAAGCTCATCAAGATGCCCAAGAAAGAAAAGGATGAGCTCCCATTGATCCAAACCGTGGCCAAGGGGAAGAGTTCAAAGCCTCCTCCCAAGGTAGAGTTCAAAACCCCTCACTCCCTCTCTGAAATATGCTTTTCTTGAGAATGATTGTGAATTTCCTTTTATTGTCAATGCTAACCTTGATGACACCTCCTTGCAAAAACTGAATGAGTTGTTGAGAAAATATAAAGGTGTCATAGGATATAGTATTGAGGATATCAAGGTGTAGACACATAATCGTGTCTCCCCATTTAAAGATCCAATGATGAAACATATTGTGGTCTTAATTGGTCCGATCAAAGGGCAGAGCAGTCTGAAATGCTATTCAAAACCATTTCGAAAAGTGTTAAAGTCCTATTTTAAAGCCCAATTAATTATTCATGATGATTAATTGTATTTGAGACCAATTCTTTAAAAAGCCCAATTCATTGATAATTAATTGATTTATTTAAAAATATTTTCAAAGGATATCTTTTATAAGTCAAAATCAGATTTTATCCCGTAAAATCTGATATCCGTAGTTAAAATATAAAAGAAAATATTTTAGAACGCGTTTTTATCAAAAACCTGTCAAGATGTGTCCAAAACAAGCTATGACTGTGCTGAGCGCAGTGTCCTGCCACATAGACTTCCACGTAGACTATGCCTAGCGCACATACTGTGCTAAGAAAACCAGAATTGCAACGTAGACTTCTGTTTCATGTAGAGTCCTGCGTCAAGCGTAGTTCTCTGTTTGAGACGCGGAATTTCTTTCTTATCTTTTTCAAAAGCGGGTACCACATGTACGCTTTTTACTGGTCATGCCGCGTCATGCGCTTGCCACGTCAGCTGCACCTGGCGCAGCCAGCGCGTGAGGCGCAGTGCCATTTTCCCTATAAATAGGCCTGATTTCCGAACATATTTCAGAATGGATTTTTCACATAACACTCGACGAATACTTTACGAATCTCTCTACAAACTACGAAACTTCCCTACAAAAAGCATACCTTTCAAACACAAATACATTCAATCTACATACTTTTAGACATTCAGATTTTCAGGCTTCACGATTGCTCGTCCCGAAGGTTGTCAATCTCTCAGACCCAAGCCACGGTATAATCCTGAGGGTCCTTAAGTAAATTATTTTTATATTGAAGTTACTAACATTTTTCTTTCTTGATGTAGATCTTTAATGTAAAATCGCATTATTGTATATTCTAATCCCTTTTCTATACTTTCATTTACATTCATATTATATTTATTCATGCCTTTGTATATTATATATGCTTACCTATTCATTATATGCGTATTATATGATTGTCATGCTTTATTGTTTTTATCACCCACATGTGATTTTTGCTAATCAAAGACCTAAAGAACTGTTCTAATATTAATCATATTAATTTGGACAACCTGCTAGGTTCCTTGTAATATTGATTGCCTAATAACATGTCAAATTCAATACACGCCCACACCACGTAGGCGAAATAAAAACCCGCCTATAATTTGACGACTTCACTGGGGAGGATTTTAAAAAATTAATATTTTTTAAAATGAGTGGGTGAAACTTGAAAAATACGATTCATTCTCCTTTTATGCCTTTGAATAATATATTGTTTTGCATATGCATGGCTATTGTTTAGCCACCATAAGGACAATCGACCTTGCCTTATTAGCACATGTTCTATGTGTGAGGTCATCCCTAGGGTTTGCGCTTTGTCCTTCCAAAAAGCTTCCTGAGCGATAGTGTTGGATCTTAGTCATAACCAAACTTACCCAACCATGATATTGTTCTCTTGTTCCTGACTTGAGACTGGAGTGCGTCTTACACATGGCCACCTCTTTAAGCAGGGGTACGAAGTGTGGGATGAATCTCTTAGTCATGGACCCTTTTCTGAGTGAACCTTAACCTGACCAATAGTTGAATGTAGAACTGGACTTTATGTTGAGAACTTTTGCATCCATGTTACCTGACATTTATGTGTGATTGCAATTTTTGCCTGCTAATATGCTTTATGCCCAAAATTATTGCAAATCGCGTCTAAAACAAATCGTCGTTTTTGCCCGAACCTTCGTCAATTAATCAATACGCGTGCCGCAGCGCATTGCGCCAAACACATTAATTTGCGCCTGGCGCAACGCTCCTGCGCCAGACACTTAGACTGCGCGCCGCGTGCACCTGTTGCGTGGCACACACTCTATTCGTCCCATGCTTATTGGTTGGTTCACCTTTGTTCGAGTCTAAGATAACAAGTTTGCATCATATCATATTAAAAAAAAAGAGGGTCAATCTTTTCATGCAAGGTCGAGTCTGTCCTAAAAAGTGCATCTAAAGTGGTCATGGTATAGTTAGAGTTGTCATGCATGTCTACCACTTCCCATTTCATCCTTGCTACTCCTGTCTATTCTACCTTACTATATTCACCAATTTAAAAAAACTTACATTTTTCAAAATTAATCCTACACCATATTCTATTCTACCTTGTTTGAAAACATTTACTAATTCCCAAAATACCACGACACTTCAAAAAAAAAAATTTACATCCATCATCTTTTCCTAAAAAAAGATAAATCAAGGGGTTCCTTTCAAAAATGAATTTCGAAAATTCTAAGCCCATTCCAAACACCTTCAATCCAATTTAATCCAATCGACCCAATTCACTTGCATTCATTCTAGGCCCATATGCATTACAGTCCATTTTGCATTAATATAGGGTCCATCTAATTCGAGTCCATGCATTCATATTAGGCCCGCTAGCATTATAGTCCATCTTAAGCCCATATAAGTCTAGAACCTGTCAAAATCTAGGCCCATATGCATCTTTATGTGAACCCTCGTCTATGTCAATCCCAATCCAAGTCTAATCCAACTCTATTCCAATCCAATGTCAAGCCCATGTGCATTTTCAAGTCTAACTTCAAATCAATATAGGGCTAAGTCCAGAATTAGGTCCGCATAAGGCCCAACACATTTCCAAATTTAATCCAGTCCAATTCCAAACCCTTGTAGGACGAAGTGCAAACCATTAAGCCTAGCGAAGCTAGCATCCCAGTATGACCATAACGACACCCCTCTAACTTAGCTAAGCTAGCATCCTCGTAAGACCATAACGTTACCGCTCTGACTTAGCTAAGCTAGCAATTCTGTAAGACCATAACGGCACCCCTTTGACTTAGCTAAGCTAGTCATCCATGTAAGACCATAACGACACCCCTTTGACCTAGCTAAGCTAGTCATCCCTATGAGACCATAAAGGCACCCCTTCGACTTAGCTAAGCTAGTCATCCCTGTAAGACCATAACGACACCCCTTTGACCTAGCTAAGCTAGTCATCCCTGTAACACCATAATGGGACCCCTTTGACCTAGCTAAGGTAGTCATCCCTGTAAGACCATAACGGCACCCCTTTGACTTAGCTAAGCTAGTCACCTATAAGACCATAACGACACTCATTAATTTAGTAAAGCTAGTCACCCTTAAGACCTTAAAGCCACCCTTCGAGTTTAGCAAAGCTACTCCTATCTTACATCTATAGCAATACCAAATCATCAAGTTTGGTGAAGCTAATTGCTTCCTAAGCCTAGCGAAGCTAGCGTCTACAATCCTTTTGAGTCTAGTCTATTTGCCAAGTCTAGTCTATTTGCCAAGTCTAGTCCAGTCTGCTTGCATAGTCCAGTCCAGTCATTTGCATCTGCATATAGTTAGGCCCACGTCACCATCATAACCATAATCATACCCATCTCTAACTATTTCCCGTTTCCATTTCACCTTCCAGTTTTTACCCCCATTTCCACTTTCATCTTCATTTCTCATCTCCATTTCTCTATCCCTCATATCCATTTCCCATTTCGAAAGCATCATTTCTAAAAATTTACGAGGTCCATTCAATTTATGTTCAGGACGGATCGTGATATCATAACTTGGGAGTGCCCGACAGAGAGGATACAAGGTCGACCTACTCCTAGACTCGTCAAACACATCCTCACATTTTCAGACGAATCCTCTGACTCTTCTGAAGCATCATCTGAAATGGAGGACACTAATGAACAGCTCAATACCATTATGGCCCAACTTCAACTGATGAACTCACGTCTTGAGGAACAAGACCATGAGATTAAGGCGCTGAGGGATAAGCTAACTGAAGAGGACGAGCAAGGCGACACTCCACCACCATTCAATACCAGCACAGATTTGAGGTTTGAAAAACTCGAGCAATTGATCCAGTCAATTCCTGAGCTTGAGGGTCAGGCTCATGGCCATGACATCATTGATCCTGGACTGAGGGACAAACTTCCTAAAAAGGTAACATTGGGTGACCTCCCAAAATTCAAGGGGGTCGAAGACCCAGACGATCACTTGAGAGCATTTTCCATCTCTATAGCTCTCAGGGGCATGAGCAAGGACCTGTTTGCTTATGTTTTTCCTTTAACCTTTGGTGCACATCCATCCAAGTGGTTCAGATCACTGAATAAAGCCAAGCTGAATGACTAGGACTACATCAGAGAAGAGTTCCCACAAACAATACATCTACAATACTCAGCTTCCCATTGGCCTTCGTGAGTTGGAATCAACTAAGCAGAATTCCAACGAAGATTTTATCACCTTCCTTAACAAATGGAGGGAAAAGGCTGCATAATGACTAACAGGCCATCCCAAGAGGATCAAGTCCGAATAGTGATCCGTAACCTGCAGCCCAAGTATGGGGATCATATTAAGTTCCAACCCATAGAGTGCTTTCACAAAGCTCTAACGGCCCGTTTGGTAAGAGGCCATAAATGGTGGGAATGATAATGCATTATAGTGTAAATTTGTACTAGAAATCCAATGTCATTACCTATGGTAATGCTACTTCATCCCAATATATCAATTTTCTTCCTAAAATCTCATTACTATCCATTACCACTTAGGAAGGTGGTATTGGGTGGTAATGGAAATTTATAAAGGGAAACCCATGTTTTGTGATAAAGTTTCATTCCCATGGTCATTGACATGAGAACCTCTTTACAAATTTACACTAAGTTTCATTACCATTACCACTATTTATGACCACTAACCAAACGGGCCGTAAAAGGTATGCCTGCTAATTGAAGAAGAGGTACAGGCTAACAAGAACAAGGGTGCTAACAACAACAACTCTTTTAAGAAGAGTAATAATAACCCTTCTACCTCTAAAACTAGTGACATAAACGCCCTAACTACTGACAAGAGAGGTTATCAAGGTCTTCAAAGGACATTCACTCCTTTAGGCATGTCTCTAGAAGAAGCCTTCACTAGGCTTCATGCAAAGGGAACAGTTCAGCCTCTTTGTCCTACTCCGGATCCTGCTCCTGAGAAGAGATCTAGTAGATGGAATCCTAATTCCTATCGCAAGTACCATCAAGGAAATGGACATCTGACATCACAATGCTGGACTTTGAAGCATCATCTGCAGGATATGTTTGAAGATGGGAGATTGCCAATTCCGCCTGTAGCAAAAGTCAACAATAGTGGCAACCCCTTACACTAGTGGAAAAAACCTTATCTGTCACTTAGTAACAGATTCGGTTTTTGCAAAACAGCATCCGAAAATCACTAAAAAAAAGGGAGGGAAAGCTGGGCGGAAAATCTTATATGGTCCTTTAGTGAACCGGATCAGATTTTAGAAACCGCTCCAGTTTTCTAAAATCTGATCCGGTTCACAAGACTGGATCAGATTTCCCGTTATATTTTCCCAAGCAAAAACCCGCATTTCCCCCCCCTTCACCCATTTTCATTACAACACGCAAGGCCCAACACACAAAATCCCCCCACCTCTCATCTCTCGTTTCTCACTCTAACCCTCCTCAATCCTCTTCTCTAACCCATATCGAACGACGTCCTCTGTCCTGTCTTGATAAATACGAAAATAAAGAACTCATCAAATACGGATTTCCTGAAGACATTTGGTATATCTCTTTTACATTTTTAATTTATGGGTTCATTTTATTTCTATATTTTTTGGGTTCCCTTTTAATTTTATGGTTTATAATTGTTGGGTATTTTTTGGAAATTGATTATATGATTTGATTTCGCAAATTTTTTTGTTTTTCTTTTTGGGTTGTTGAAATTGAATTGTTTATTTTTATCCAATTTGTGGGTTTGAACGATTGATCTGTTAAATTTTTGTCAATTTAGGGTTTTTATATTTTACTTGTCTGCTATAATTATGCTTGAGTTGTGTCTGCAAATTTGGTTGATTTAGTATTGCGAATGAATAGAGATATATTGATATCAATTGGAATTTGATTGGTGATATTGGTGGAATTGAGCTTAGTGATACTCCTGTATTAATGTAAATGAATGATTGACTTTGTAATTAGGGACTTGTTTAGTGATAGCGAGAGAGAAAGAGCAATTATAGGACATGGAAAAGGACATAGACTATGTAGCGATACAACAACGGTCGGAGAAGCCAAAGACGTATGGGAATTCAGGTTAAAGAGCGAAGCCTAATGTTTGCAAGTCAAGAGTAGGAAGGTTTTTATGTCCTTCCATCAGCAGGTTGAATACTTACCAAAGAACTACTAAACTTTATGTTGAAAGAGAACTCTGTTGTAGTTTAGGAGTATTTAATGGTATGAGTTCATGAGTACTGTATTTTAAGGGAACTTTCTGGTCATTTAGGAGTGTCTAGACCATGATTTAGTGAATGAAGGGTTGATGAGTAGCAACTGCCAAGGTGGTAATGAAGGGTTGGATATAGGAGTGTCGTGCCAACTGTCAATGGAGAAAGAGCTTATGCTTCCCACCATTACATTCCCACTTTAAAGCATACCAACAAATACTTTTTAATCATAAAACTATTCTCTAGTCTTTTGTTATTGAAGCTTGAAGAAGACTTAGTTTAATACTTACTTAATGATTTGTTTGATGTTGTTGTTGTTCATAGTGCTACAGCAGGCAGTATCCTAGATAAAGCTGTTGAGGCAAAAGATCAAAAGCATGGTGACTTTTTGAGGCTGGTAAGTTCATTGAGTATATGTAGATAGGCCACTACCACGTTTGTTTGTAGTTCAAAACGTATTCAAACTCTGTCCATCTTGTGAATGTTCCATCTTACTACACCAGCTAACTGGGTTCTCCTTGTATGTATGATTCTTCAGCAGGAACACGTTGAGGGATATTTAGAATTGTCAGCAAAGACGTAGAGAATTTTTTTGCCACTACTGTTGCTCTGTGGGATGCTGAGTTCTATGCCAAATTTAATGATGACGTACATGTAAATATAGGTACATGACTTTTATCTTCGATTCGATTGCTATGAATCTCGATTCTTTTATATTCAATTGAAAGCTCAAACTAAGCTAGGCTAGCCACCTAGCTTAATTCGCTTGTGTTACCTTCCACCTTCTTGGGAGGTCTTGGGTTCAATCCCATACAAGAGCCGTTGCAACTCTTGGGAGTGTGGTGATGAAGAAGGGGAGAGGGGGTTGGGCTTTACACTAGGTTTGCTTCTTTGAATTCCCTGTTTGTTTACGTTAACACTCAAAAGAGCAGTTTACCTCTGTTCTTCATTATCTATCCTTTTTAATGTCAGAAGTCTTTGTGAAGCTCTTCATTGTACGCTAAAGGATTGCATATATAAGATTTATCCTAATTGCATCAGGTCAATGAATTTAAGTCCATTGAGAAGTTCAAGATTTTCAACACCAACAACCTGTGAGTTATATCTTATGGAAAAGTTTTAAACCCATTATGAATAGCAGAGATTGTTAATTCTATTGTGGAATCTATTGCTAAGTTGATCTTCAAGAAGTCGAAGGAGTTAAGGTTCTTCAACTAGAAACTGCTGTTGGTGCTGCAATTAAGGTATTTTTCATGCATTAATAATCTTGTTTACTGTGCATTAGTATTAGGGGGGATGATCTTAATGTTCATGCTTGTTTTCCTTGACAGTTCTTTGATAATGCTATTGGTATTAATGTACCACGATCACGATTCCTTCCAGTGAAGGCAACTTCAAATCTGCTTCTTGTCCAGGTTATTTCACGTGCAGCTACACTTCTTGTTTTGCATGTTAATACATGAGATGTTGATAATGATTTTACTTTATTACATTTGGATCTATACACTGTTGCTGATGGCTTCGTTATAAGAAACTCAGCTAGAAACAACCCTGCAAAACCGGATGCACACTATTATTTATGCAGACTTATCCATGTAATATATGCAGACTTAGCCAAATTATAGTTGTTAATATTTTTATATATATAATTATTTATGTTTATGCTTCAATTGAGCATAATATGCTTAATAAAATGTGTATTGATATATATTATTGATTTTATATTGATTAATAATGAAAAAATAAAAAAAAATCGTTTTTCGGGTGGTGAACTGCTCCAGATCTAGGTCAATACCGGAGCAGTTAACCTGCTTTACTGCTCCGGTTTTCACCCAAAACCGGGGCAGTAAATGATTAACTGATCCGGTTTAGAACCGGATTAGTTACTCAATGTGAACTGCTGCGAGCCCACCCGATCCGAACCAAAACCGGAATAGTAAGCCCGATTTTGACCGGATCGGGTGACCTTTTTTCCACTAGTGTTGGAAAATGCCTAAAAGATGCAAGGGGCTTAGTCATTTAGCGTTGGTTTTCTAGGTTGAGTCGGAGAGTTCCTCCTCTAGCACCATTATTTCCTTTCCCGTCGAGTCTATGTCATTTAGCTTTTTATTTCTAATAAGCCTTGTTTCATTCATTTTCAATTAATAAAATAATTGCATTATCATTTTCATTGGCATTCCATCATTTTATTTATGCTTCTAATTCAATGATGAAACTTAAATAAAATTATCCCTAGTGACTTTGCCTAATAATAATAAACGAGATCTAAAAAAAAATACAAAAATGGACATACTTTGGATCAGGAGTTATTCCCCTCTCCCTTCCATTAACTTTCATAAGCCATCTCTATGCTAGCCAAAATAAAATCCTTTAAACCATCATTTTCATTGCCAAATAATCCCTCCATTACTCAAAGCTCCACAAATAGCCTTCAAACCTTACAATACCCAAATGCAATAACTTGTGTGCAAGCCTTACTACTTAAAAAAAATGTAAAAGTCAATGTCAGGCAAAAAAAAAGTGAAGTGAAAAAAATCCAAACTGCAAAAAAAAAGAACCACAAGCAAAAAGGGAAAAACGCACAAGACAAAAAAAAAAAAAGAGAAGAAAAAGCCAAAGGCAAATAAATAAAAAAATCAAGCTAGGGGGCTTGCGCACAAGTTCTACCCCTCATTCACATGCTTCAATCCATTAAAACCCTTAACCTTTAATCCAAATCCATGACCCTTCATTTCTCAAACCAATTAAACCTTCATCAAAACTTCAAGCTTTAAACCTTTCAACCTTTCATCAACCCTAAGTCCTTTTTCAAGGTATGTCCAACCCGCTAGGTTGAAAGCCTGAAAGGGCGGCCTAGGCAAAAGTTTGGGCACAAAAAAAAAAAAAAGGAAATCAGATCGAGAACTAAGAATGGTATGATTCCGCAAGGATACGTAAGAATCCTCATCTCGAGTTCCAACCGCTTCAATGAAATAAAATTGGTCATGGGCTAATGATTTGATTTTCTAGAATTTAGGAGCATAATCTCTTTCTAGATCCCGACATAGACTCGAGTCTAAACCTAGCCTCGTTAAAACCTTTTCCCACCTACATTCATTTGAGTCACAAATTTAAGCTTTTTTATTTTTAATCCAAACTCTCCTTTTCCCCGAAGGACTCTCCGTCAATTCCATGACTCTCCGTCAATTCCATGGTTTCTGGCGATATTTGACTTTGCCTGTATCAATTTCCCAAAGAAGAATCCCCAATGATAACTTTCATCGATTCAATTACAGATCAACTACATTTCAATATTAGATCAAGTACGTTTCAATCAAGGCTCAAGCCTAATTCAGACAAGCTCACCCAAAGTGGGGGCTTCCTATGTGTGGTGGCTCCTCCTATTCAAATCAAACTCCGAAAAGTTGTAATACGCGGACCTCGTTTACGGACCTCGATTATTTACTAAAAACGATTTTCGACAATTATTCTACCTATTTCTGATCATTCTATCATTCTACACATCTTTTAGCCTTGCAAAATCCTGACTTGCATTGCAGCCTTGCAAAAAACCTGACCTTGCATTACATACATTATAGTCTTGCATAACCCTGACCTTGCATGACATGTCATCTCTTATCTTTGCATAACCTTAATCCTTGCATTGCGTCTTGTGCATCCTTAGAGAATCTAAGTTTGCATTATTGCATCATTATGTGTATTATTATGTGACTTGTTTGCACCTATCTGCTAACATCTTTCCCTGCTAGTAATCAGATTGCTTGTAGTTATTGTCCTGCATACTAACTTTGTTTTGCAGAGGTCGGCAGTAATAGATCGATTCTAAACAACAGAGCGTTTAGAATCGTTCTCCGTCCCGACACCGTATACTTTGACTTTCGGTTTCCTGAACCTCAGCCAAAGTGAGGGCTTCTGTATACACATAATCATGTCTCCCCATTTAATGATCTGATGATGAAACATTCCGTGGTCTTAATTGGTCCGATCCAAGGGCAGAGCAGTCTGAAAAGTTATTCAAAACCGTTTCAAAAAGTTTTAAAGTCCTATTTTAAAGCCCAATTTTTATTCATGATGATTAATTGTATTTGAGCCCAATTCTTTGAAAAGCCCAATTAATTAATAATTAAATAATTTATTTTAATAAATAAATATTTTCAAAGGATACCTTTTATAAGTCAAAATCATATTTTATCCCGTAAAATCAGATATCCGTAGTTAAAAGATAAAAGAAAATCTTTTAGAACGCGTTTTTATCAAAAAATTGTCAAGACGTGTCAAAAACAAGATTGGCGCTGAGCGCAGTGTCCTGCCACGTGGACTTCCACGTAAGCTGCGCCTAGCGCACAGACTGTGCTAAGGAAATCAGAACTGCCACGTAGACTTCTTATCTTTTTCAAAAGCGCGTACCACGTGTACGCTTTTTACTGGTCATGCCGCGTCATGCGCTTGGCACGTCAGTTGCGCCTGGCACAGCCAGCGCGTGAGGCGCAGTGTCGTTTTCCCTATAAATAGGCCTGATTTCCGAATAGATTTCAGAACGGACTTTTCACATAACACTCGACGAATACTTTACGAATCTCTCTACAAACTACGAAACATCCCTACAAAACTCATACCTTTCAAACACAAATACATTCAATCTACATACTTTCAGACATTCAGATTTTCATGCTTCACGATTGCTCGTCTCGAATGTTGTTAATCTCTCAAACCTAAGCCACGGTATAATCCCGATGGTACTTAAGTAAATTATTTTTATATTGAAGTTACTAACATTTTTCTTTCCTGATATAGATCTTTAATGTAAAATCGCTTTACTGTATATTCTAATCCCTTTTCAATACTTTCTTTTATATTCATATTATATTTATTCATGCCTTTGTATATTATATGCTTACCTAATCATTATATGCATATTATATGATTGTCCTGGTTTATTGCTTTTATCACCCACATGTTATTTTTGCTAATCAAAGACCTAAATAACTGTTCTAATATTAATCAGAATAATTTGGACAACCTGCTAGGTTCCTTGTAATATTGATTGCCTAATAACATGTCACTAAAAAATAGTCTTTTATGTGTTTCCTGAATCATTTTAGACTAAATATTTTTAGGGTGTTTAAAAAATTATATGATTATTCTTTGGCATAAAATCTGCAATGAATCGATATTTAGTAGAGGCCAACTTTGGGCGAATGTGGTTCATTATGACTATATTCGTACCCTCACCCCCGAACTCAATCTTTGGTTCATTTTGACCATCTATTGAGTAAGGACGGGGAAATCTACATTGGATAATTTGTCCCTACGGTTTTCTCATATCCGATTAGGTTTATGATTCTTCTTAAAAAGAATTGTTGGCAACTTCTTTCAATACAAAACAATTTTCAATAAAACCTTAACAATGAGATAGTCAAATCTAATACGCGCTCACAAGGGTATTAGCCCTAGCTTGTGTATGCATCGCATCCACCTTGAGGATGATCATGCCACCTCTATTGAGCCTCAAAGGCGGTTAAATTCGACTTTGAAGGAAGTTGTGAAAAACGAGATTCTTAAGCTCCGTGAAGCGGGCATCATCTATGCTATCTCGGATAGCAAATGGGTGAGTCCGATTCATGTGGTGCCTAAGAAAGGTAGCATGACCATTGTCAAGGACGACAAGGGGAATGACTTCTCCACCCGTACCGTGACCGGGTGGAGGATGTGCATTGACTATAGGAGGCTAAACAAAGCCACTAGGAATGATCATTTCCCCTTGCCATTCATTGACTAAATGTAAGAGAGGTTGGTAAAGCATTCTCATTATTGTTTTCTTGATGGTTACGCCAGATTCTTCCAAATTCCTATCATCCGGATGACCAACATAAAACAACTTTTACATGACCTTATGGAACATTTGCATAGTGAATAATGCCTTTCGGTTTATGCAATGCTCCATCTACCTTCCAAAGGTGCATGACTGCCACCTTTTCCGACATGCTTGAAGATGTAATTAAAGTTTTTATTGATGATTTTAGTGTTTGCGGTTCGTCTTTTGACAAGTGCTTAAAAAATCTTGAGAAAGTCTTAAAAAGATGTCAAGAGACGAACCTTATATTAAATTGGGAAAAGTGTCATTTTATGGTTGAGGACGGTATTGTCCTTGGCCATATGATTTTAAAGAATGGAATTGAAGTTGACCCAATAAAGGCCACGGTGAGTGAAAAGCTACCCCCTCCCACTTTGGTGACTAGGGTGCGTGCCTTCTTGGGGCATACCGGCTTTTATTGCCTTTTCATCAAAGATTTTTCATAAATTGCAAGACCTTTGACGAGTCTTCTTCAAAAAGACGTGGAGTTCCGGTTTGATGAAGCTTGCACAAAGGCATTTGAGCCCTTGAAAAATGCTTTAGTGAATGTGCCCATTGTCCAAGATCCGGATTAGGAACTCCCATTTGAACTAATGTGCGATGCGAGTGACTATGAAATTGGTGTTGTGCTTAGACAAAGGAAGGACAAGAAATTGAATGTGATCTCATATGCAAGCCACACTCTAGATGATGCGCAAAAGAATTACTCGACCACGGAGAAGGAGATGTTGGCGGTGGTGTTTGCATTTGACAAATTTCGGCCTATCTTGTATGCAATAAAGCCATCGTCTACACCGATCACGCCACGGTCAAGTACTTAATGAGTAACAAAGATACCAAGCCACGGCTAATTCGATGTGTTCTCCTCCTTCAAGAATTTGACATGGAGATTCTTGATAAGTATCTAGTGGCGGACCACCTCTCTCGGTTGTCATTAGACCATCCTTCCTATGGTGAGAAAGAGAAACCAATTAATGATAAGCTTCGTGAAGACACTCTCATGGTGATCATTTCCAACACAATCCCTTGGTACACTGATATTGCTAACGATTTAGCAAGCGAAGTGGTGCCTCATGACTACAATTCTCAACAAAGAAAAAGGTTTTTCAAGGAGGTCAAGAGGTATTTGTACAAGAGGTGTAGTGATGGGATATTCCAAAAATGTGTGCTTACTCACGAGATTGAAGGAGTCTTAGAGCATTGTCACTCACTTGCATGTAGAGGCCATGGAGGTGTTGGTAAGACTGTAGCAAAGGTTCTTGATTGTCTTCTTTGGTGGCCAACATTGCATAAAGACGCTTACATATTCATCCTTCGATGTGATCGATGCCAAAGAATGGGAGGAATAACCAAGCGGAATAAAATGCCCCAATAATTTATTCTTGAAGTTGAGCCTTTTGACGTATGGGTGTGGACTTTATGGGTCCTTTCGTTTCTTCTTGTGGAAACCAATATATTTTGGTGGTCGTGGATTATGTGACAAAGTTGATAGTAGCCATCCCTTCACCAACCAATGATCACAAGATAGTGATGAAGTTGCTCAATAAGATCATATTCCCTCGATTTGGAGTGCCCCGACGTCCCATTAGTGATGGAGGGTCTCATTTTGCTAAAAAGCAACTTGAAGCTCTCTTGAAGAAATATGATGTGCACCATAAGGTCGGTTTTCCCTACCACCCTCAAACTCAAGGGCAAGTGGGAAGTCTCAACTCACGAAATCAAGAATTTACTCGAGAGGATGGTAAATAAATCAAGGAAGGATTGGTCTCTTTGGTTGGATAATACTCTTTGGGCTCTAAGGACCGCTACAAGACCCCGATTAGCACTACTCCTTATTGGCTCGTCTATGGAAAATGTTGTCATCTACCGGTTGAGCTTGAGTGCAAGGCATGGTGGGCTGTGAAAATGCTCAATATGGATCCCAACTTAGCCGGAAAGAAAAGGTTGCTTAAACTCAATGAGTTGGAAGAGTTAAGGTTGGATGCATATGAGATCTATAGGCTTTACAAAGAGCAAACCAAGAAGTGGCATGACAAAATAATCAAAGAACGTAACTTCAAGGTTGGCGACAAAGTTCTCTTATTCAACTCACGGCTCTGTCTCTTGCTCGAGAAGTTGCAGTCTAAGTGTTCCGCCCATTCTCTATCGCCAAGTTCACTCGCTATGACTCGTTTGAATTAGAAGGTCAAGATCGAGTTAGGTTCGTGGTAAATGGCAAAAGAATCAAGAAGTATTCGACACAAAACAAATTGGGAAACTTGGTTCTTTGATGCTTGAGTCGGCCCCAACCGACTCATCTCCTATGGCTATTTAAGAAGGATGAAGAGGTCTAGCTTAAGACCATAAACCAAGCGCCTTTGTATATATTGTTTATATGTTGTTATTGTTGAACTTTGATTTTGGTTTTGTTTTGGTGGATTGTAAAATTCGGAGGATTTTTCCCCAAGGGAGGGAGTGGATATTAGTTTTATTGAGAAGTGCGAAGCACGACCTCTTGGCTCATCTAACCAATAGTTGAGTTGAGTTCTAAGCTAAGTCTCACATCTCACTTTGGGCTAATTTTAACCCCCATAGTGTATGGTTTGTTGTTTGTGTGTAGAAGAAGGAAAATTTGGCTAAGTATTGGGTTTAGAGCTCCTGCTCCAGACCTTGGAGCGTCCGCTCTATAGTTTCAAGCAAATCCCCCATGAATTTAGAGAAAATGCCGAGATTTTGAAGCCCCTGCTCCAGATTTTGGAGTGCCCGTCCCAGAAAAAAGGAAAAAAATGATATGGTTAAGTATATAATTAAAAGCCCCCGCTCTAGGCCATAGAGGGCCTATTGAGGCAAATCCCCAATGGAAATGCCGAGATTTTGAAGCCCCCACTCCAAATACTGGAGCACCCGCTCTAGGTCCTTCAGAGCGACCGCTTTGAATTTTGGAGAGGGAGCTTCGGGAAAATTTTCTGAAAAAAACACAAACCCAGTCAGAGTGACAACTTTGAATCGTGGAGCGGGAGCTTCGGGCAGATTTTCTGAAAAAAATATATGAATCCAGCCCCCATTTTCTCCCATTCTCTCACCCAAACACACAAATACTCAAACCCTCACTCTCTCCTCAAACCACTCTCATACCACCCAAATCATCCATAAATCACCACTTTCACTCATCCACATCACTCAAATTCCTCTCAAAAACACCCAAAACTCACCCCATTCTCACTCCTACTCAAAATTTCCCACTCCAAGTTCAATTCTTAGCAACAATTCAGGGTTCTTGCTCGGGCCACTTCGGGTTTCACTTAGGTTTGCTCTCCTTTGTGCAATTAGAAGAACTTGCAATTGTGGTAAAATCTCTCCTAATCAAGTTCATTTTGCTTTATTTGAGTATTTGTGCTTGGTTTTATTAAGCCTTCACTTGGAGATTTTGTGTTAGACGAAATTAAGTTTTTGGGCTTGAGTTTGTTCGTGGAATTGATTAACTGTTGAGGTTTGAGTATTATGGTGGCATTATTATTGGTTAATTGTGTTGATTTTCGGTGATACTTGTGGAATTGTAGTGGTTGTTTTACAATTTTTGGGTATTGTTATTGGTTAATTGTGTGTTGTTAGTGAAATTTTGCGACCCTTGTGAATATTGTTGTTGGTTATTGTGTTGTTGCTGGCGTCATGGGTTCGAAAAGACCTCGCACTCAAGCTAGCACCTCCACCACCTATAATGTGAACCTTCAAAAACCCGAGCACAAAGCAAGGTTTCGGGAGCTTGATAAGAGGGAGGTGAAACAAACCCTCTTCCATGATTATATCACTTGTTTCCACCTTGGGATCGATGATAAAGTGCATGATCTTGCCTATGAGCTCGATTTAGCCCCATTTCTTAAAAATCTCATCCCAAATAATTGGGTTACCGTAGATGTTAGCTACAACCACCCCTAGCAACCTCCCGTCACCTACCGCACTCTAGCTCTAGAATTCTTAGCTAGCTTTGAGTTCAAGAGGACTTCTTCGGAGGAGGGTGACACATTGGAGATTAAGTTCAGGAGCGTGATTCGAATGAGATTGAAAGAAGAAATAAAGCAAGGCGGCAACATTAACAACAACAACGACAGCCACGGGCAGAGAGAGTGGAGTATGAACAAGGTCACCCCTCCCAAGAGGAGGGAGGTATGAGTTGTTCCTTCCCTTCTAGTTTTTACATTGAAAATACTTTTTCCAATTTAAGCTTGCAAGTGAGCCAATTGGAGGCCAATAACCAGGGGATGTCGCTCCAAAATTCTTTGCTTTTCAACCATTTCGTGGAGCAAAGGCATATTGTCCTACTGGTTAACCATCCCTATTGGCCTCTAGTGCATGGGCCAGTGCAGAGTTGGGGAGAGGAGCACATTGATAGCACTCCTCGTGAACTGGTATATCCCTATTGGCAAGGCCCATCCTCCCAAACAAGGGGAGAGACACACTTTTTCCCTGTATGACTATACCCAGCCTGGGGGGTGTGACTACTTTGGCGACCTCGCCTATAGGTACATCCCACAGGAGCATAGCCATAACCCACTCTATACGGGGTACACGGGATTCCCTCCAACTTTTATGGTGGTTGGGAACCCCATGGCCCTCCCTCGTGTGAGGATGGGACCCCGATCGAGCTTGATTATAATTGGCGCCGCCTGGATGAGGGCGGGCCAAGTGGATCTTAGACCTTCCCATTCTTCGCCCCTCCTATCCCTTTTTTCATTTTCATTTCCCCGTTCCTTGTTCTCACCGAGGTCGGTTTTCCATTCAAGTTGAGGGGTGTACTTTGCATTGTGTTTGATCTAGGGGCGCAATTTGAGGGGTCAGGGCTCGGGGGGAATTGCAAGCTTAAGGAGTTGTTGAGCTATGTTGTTGAGCTAAATATGTTTTTAAGTTGTAATTACTCATTTCTCTTTGCCTTTTCTATATACTTTTGTTGGAACTAACCTCTCTTTTGAGCTGATGATCTTTCATTGCAAGTATCCGGAGATGAAATTAAGGTTTAAAGATGTTCTTTTCCCTCGGATATTGCATTTAGCCTTTATTGCATCAATGATGGGTGAGATCGTTCCAACTCCCTTTTAAATTACTTGTTTGCTTAATTGTAGGATATTTTAGGAAAGAAGATGATCGTTCGAGGTTGCTTGGCTTTAAATTTTTACATTGGTGGTTGTGAACACCACCTGGGTTTTAAGTGCTAAATTCTTTGTGATTGTGTTGATTACGTGCCATTGCCTACTTGCATTAAAAAAAAAGGATGTTCGGGAAAATTGAAAAATTAACGGTAATTTATGTGGATTCTTTCGCCTTTGTCATTTTGGTAGACGAGTATAGGCGTTCCCATTGGATGCTTGTATGCGCAACTTGGGGCGATTAGGGATCGATTAATCTTTGTTGCTTGATTTTCTACTTGAAAAAGCAATATATAATTCTAAATGTTGCCAAACTTTGTGTTAAAAAGAGCCGAATTATTTCTCTTATGGAAGTTGTAGTGACCCTAGTTCAATCTTGAAATCTTCTTTGGTGCACAAGTTTTACCTCCGAATAAGCTATGCTAAGAGTTAAATTTAATAAGTAGAGTTTCCCTAGTAATGATGAATGTCATTATGGCTTAATCGTTGAGACTCTATACCCATTGCTCAATCTTTAGAACCCTACAATCATGGTTTTCTCTCTTAGCAAATGTCAAGTTTTGGGGAGTTCATGTGCACCATAGGTGGTTAGGACCAATCTTGGGACTGTCTTCATCCATTTGAGAACGATTTGTGACTCTTGAATGCCTTAGTAGACTCTAATTGATGTTTGAAGCTTTTGATAGTGTTGATTTTGCACCTGAGATTAGTTTATCCACTATATTCCCAAGTCGTGGATACATGTTGATGATGGTTATGCTTTGAAAGTTTGCTTAGATCTTCAATCCTTTGTGAACCATGATCGAAGAGATGACTTTGGCTTATTACCTTGTTTCCTTTTGTTATGAGTTGTGGGTTAAACTCTTTGGATACCCTCACGAGAGCACACTCGTCCTCTTTGGCGACTTTGAGGTTTAAAGGGCTTGTCATTTACGCTAAAAATGACCGTGATTCCTACGAAAGTGAGTTAGTGTACAGACTTTATTGCTTTCTCTTTATTCAAGAACGAACAAGAGACTTAGTCGGGGGGAGTTTGATAAGTGGCTCTTAAGGCCGCTTTTATGACCTCATTGCACCTTAATTAAGCCCTTGTTCAGTACATTTTTTTCCTATTTAGCTTAACTTTGTTCAATGTTAGTGTTTCTATTAGTTTCATGCATTTTGTGTCTTTTTAGGGAGTTCTAGGTTGTTTTCTATTCATGCGAAGATTGGATATTGTGAACAGCCTATGCTATGACTTGTTCTTATCTTCTTTTAGATTTCGTAGCGGATTAATCGAGATTACCAAAGCTTGGAATGGAAAAAGGGAGCCTCTGGATGAAGAAGGGGTACTTCAAATTGCAAAGAAGAGAAGAAGCAGTATAAAAGCTGGCGCTCCAGCACGTGGAGCGGGAGCTCCGAATTCCCCTGTATACAGGCAATTATGGCGAGATTTGAAGCAGGCGCTCCAGCTTCTTGGAGCGGGAGCTTCGACTTGCCGCAGAAAAGTCCCAAAATCTCACACCAGGCCCAGAGCGCACGCTCCACGCATAGAACGGGAGCTCTGAATGGTTCAGCTTCCGTTTTTTTCCGATTTTTGCCCTGACTTAAATTTTATTTGTAAGGGGTATAGATACCCTCTCTAAAGACAATTAGAAAGGGCCTCCAATTCCAGAAAAAGGGTCTTAGGTTATTAGCACATTCTTCTAGGTTAATTAGAGAAGAAAAACATTCTTAGGACATATAAAGTTGTAACTCAACATTTGTTCTTCATTTTCATCAAACAAAGCATAAATATCTTGGTAATTTCTAGTCTCTAATCCTTATTTCCTGGCTTACTTTAGTTGCTTGTTTAGTTTTATGCTTGTTAAAATTAGTTTATGCTTGCCTAAATTAGTCTTAGTAGTCTATTGTTCAAAGTTTCAATCTTTCTTGTTTTAATTTTGCTAATCATGTTTAGTAGTTTTAGTATTTTTGCTCCTTTTATTGTTGCTTTTTTTATTAGTCTTACTATGTTTTTCTCCTTCCTAGGCTAGATTTATAGCTAGGGAAGGGGGATAATGGGACTTTGTGATGATTTTGAATGATGTTTGGTTGGTTTTGTTGATTGTTCTTTTGGTACTCAAATCAAGGTATTCTATTGTTAAACTATGAAATTTGATCACCTTTGTACTTGAATCTTGTGCTAATGTTGGGATGTGTGAGAGTAAGCTTGATATTAGTCATGACTTGATGATGGGTAGACCACGACCTCATAGGCGGGGTTGGGTAGGCGGTGTCGAGAGGTGTGCGAGAGTGACCTCTTAATGTTTGACCAAGACCCTCAATAGACTTGAACCATTGTGTAACACAGCGACAATTCTCTCTTTTCTAAAATTCCTTTTTAATATAGAACTTAGAGAATTATCAAAGTATTATCGCCCGTGTGAAAATGTATCGGCTTATTCAGAATTTTGTAGCGGAAAACATAATAAATAACTTTAGAAATAAAACTTAGTCAACCCAAATAGTCAACTCTAAAAGGCAAACCAACATAAAGTTAAAAGTCAACCTCCAAAGTAATAGTCAACTACAATAGTCAAAGTCAACTAAGAAAAGCATAAAGTCAAAGTCAAATGAGAAGTCAACACAAGCTCTCCAATCCCGAACCCATGATGCATCATCTTCAAACCTGTAAATGACGATGCACTTTTGATCCCTAGAGACTGCTCACCAAACGGGTCATCACATGATCAATGGCATAGCCATGATAAACACATACACACAGAGCAAGTAATCAGCAAAGCTGAGTACTACATAGCAAAGAAATAAACAATCCTAACATGATACTAATAAATACTAAGCACGAAATAAATGATCATACAACAACATAGCAGACTACTTTTATTGAACTAAACTCCACAACTAGTAAGTTAATTAATTTAGATGGAATAGTCAATGGAACGAGTTGTCCAACCAAAACCAGTCTTCAATTTAGAAGATGAAGTACTGGCGCGACTCCGTACTCCCACGACCTACGATATCGAGGAACCTTTTAAATAAAAATAGGACATGGTGATCAATCCAGTCCCAAGAAAAGTCATGGGCTACCACCATGTACTCCAACTCATACTAGTCAAATGCTTCAGACGTGCACAAGTCTAAAGCTATTGATATCCACGTGTCACTTTACATGATTAATAATTTATTACTTGTTATGAGTCACAAGTAGAGCAAATAATATAATCATCAAGTAATCATAAACTTCCGTTTTATCATAAGATTAGATAAGTGATCAACAACTTAACAATCCAAGAACAAATCCAATATTAAATCCATAACCTTTATTTAAGTGTTGAACCAAGTCAACAACCAACCAACATTTCATAGGTATAGAAATCAACTTACCAAATAAGGCCCTCGATCCTCATAAAGTAGTTAAATATATCAAAGGGAACAACATGATTCAATCATGATCCAAACCAACATAAATATTTTAATCCCTCGTGTAAATTAATAAAATTAAGTTCCCAAATCCCATATGCTTGCATCAACATCCCATACAAACTTAAAAGTCGCCTAAAGAGAAATATATCAGCCTAAAATAATCAATCATAACCCACAATCAGTACTTTATAAATTTTCAGCACTAATAAAATACTTTAAACCCTTCTTAAAAGTGTTTAAAGACATTTCCCATCATTAAAACTAACTGTTAAAACCTCCTAGTATAGTACTACTATGCTAGTTGTTAAAAATTCTTAAAACTCATGTTTAAATCATAAAAACTCCAACAACAACATCCTTTTTAAATTTCCAGCAACATATTATGTACTAAAACTCTTTTTAAACATACTTAAACATACTTATAATCATAAGAAAACTCAATTTCACAAACTAC
Organism: Beta lomatogona; assembly: GCA_947646795.1. Classification (NCBI taxonomy): domain Eukaryota; kingdom Viridiplantae; phylum Streptophyta; class Magnoliopsida; order Caryophyllales; family Amaranthaceae; genus Beta; species Beta lomatogona. The sequence goes on from CANSNZ010000357.1 coordinate 693,039, forward strand.
AACATACTACTATGTTTTCTATCTTCTAAACCCTAAAAATCCATGCTTTCATATAATTAAAATCCCAATTCAAACATAATAAGTAAATCTGAATTTTAATTACTTCATTACATAAATTATATAGTCTTAGATTCATAGTTAAATCATCAAACTACAATTTTTAAACATAATCGTATTAAAACAAACCCTAATAATACAAACTTTGCATTTAAAATAACTTGAGGAGGAAGAAATAACAACCAACAAAAGAAAGGAGGAAGGAAGGACACCGGAAAAAGAGAGGGTGGCGGCGGTCAACGGATGCTGCTGCCGGTCGGGTGGTGGCGCCGGCGGTGGCTGCTGTTGGTGGCTGCCGAGTGAGAGCCGAAGAAAAAGAAAAAGGAGGAGGGAGAAGGCCGAAAACTTGGGGGAGAAAGAGAGAGAAAATAGAATGTGCTTAATGTGTGGGAAATTGTGTAATGAAGGGTATTTATAGGTTCCCCCATTAGGGGCCCAATAATAGTTTTGGCTTTGATGGGTTAGTTAAATAAAGATGTTCATAAAGAGTGTTTGGGCTCCTCTTCTCAATATATGCTCATGGAACATAATAAAAGTTTTTGGGCTCCTCTTCCCAATATATGCTCATGGAACATAATAAAAGTTTTTGGGCTCCTCTTCCCAATAATTAAAATCTTTTGTACTCCCACTCAACTAATTAAATAGGAAATAACTTTCAAAGTATGAAAATATTTAATTACTTAAAATCATTAAATAATTTCTTTGACTCTCAAATAGTCAACCTTTCAAGATTAAATCGTTTAAATACTAAAACATACTAAATTATATATAAATATATACATTAAAATATATTTATAAAATTCATAAATTTCCGAGGGATTACAGTCTACCCCTCTTAAAAGAAGTTTCGTCCCAAAATTTGGCACGAAAACTCACACATTAAAAAAAAATTGACTCAACTTTCATTTGGGAAATACTTGTGTCACACATGTGCACACTTTTACCAATTTTAAAACCACTTGTGTTACTCATGAACACATATTCTATGTGGAGAATCTATTTGTTTTGCACCAACATTTGCAAATCGCCAAAATAAGCATAAAAATGCATGAAAATACCATAAAATAAGGCACAAAGCGCGAAATTCTAACGCATTCTATCCCCCTTAAAGAAAACGAGTTACGCCCTCGTAACTCACCTCAAGGAATAATTCAGGATACTTCTTCTTCATTTCGTCTTCATCTTCCCACGTTGCCTCTTCAGACTCATGGTTAGACCAAAGCACTTTCACAATATTCACATCCTTATTGCGTGTACTACGCACCTTTTTATCGAGAATTCTCACAGGCCTTTCCTCATACGTGAGGCTACTATCGATCTGGATTCTCTCAGGCTCCAAAACATGACGCTCATCAGGAATATATCTCTTGAGTTGGGAAATATGAAACACATCGTGCATTTTCTCAAATTCCATTGGCAATGCCAATTCTTCGCAAAATCTCATATGGGCCAACATATTTAGCACTTAATTTGCGCTTTTTCCCAAATCTCATCACTCCCTTAGTTGGTGATACTTTCAAAAACACCTTATCACCCACTGCAAATTCAACTTTTCTACGCTTTAAATCAGCATAACTCTTCTGCCTATCTTGAGCAGCCTGAATTCTAGCCTGAATGAACTTGACATTCTTAACAGTCTCCTCGATGAATTTTGACCCCAATACTATATTCTCACTAAAATCATTCCAGCAAATGGGACTTCTACACTTTCTTCCATACAATGGCTCAAAAGGAGCCATCTTGATAATCGCATGATAACTATTGCTATATGAAAACTCAATCAAATCTCATTAGTAGAATAATTGCTTATCCCTGCGGCTGAATTGCTGCGGTTTTACCCATACGCAGCAATAAACCGCGTCAAAATAAAAAAATATCGGTTTTGGGTGGAAACTGCATCAATATACTTCAACGGTAACAGTTCAAACTATGTTGACCAGGTCTGACGAAATCTATTGTTGCGGTTTCTTCCAAGAACCTCAGCAATAGATTAAAATATTATTTTTTTTAGTAACATTGGAACCTATGGATGCGGTTCCTACAAAAATCCGCAGCAATATACTTTTAAATTAATAAAAAAAAGATCCAGCTAGGGTCTCTTTGTTAATTAAGTTGTGGGTGGGCGCGCCATTGTATTAATTCCTTCGTTCTCTCTCACTCGTTCATTGACCTAGCATTTTCATCCTCACGCCTTCTCATCCTCTATCATCCATCTCTCCTTTCTCTCTTCTCCTCCAGATTCATCATCCAAATCTCTATCTCTTCTTTCTTTCTCCTCCTCCAAATCCCCACCTCTCCTTTCTCTTTTCCTCCTCGTCACTGCTGTCAGACATTATCTTTCCCTCTGCGTCGCTCTTCAAGTTTTTCGGCCATCTTCGTTGGCCATCTCCATTCGCCATCTCCGAGATTTCAGATCACGTAAACTCCTTGTGGGACCGGCTAGTATCGAGTTCGTTGGGATTCAGTGGCAGTGATAGTGGGTGGTAGTCGGTGGTTGTTGATCTTGTGTTTCATTGGTTTTTTAACTTTTTTTTTTCATTTCATTCATCAGTCCTTCAAGTCGGTAATATCTTTTTGTCATCTTAGTATGTACCTTGTAATCTTAGTCTGTTCTTTTTGTAATTGAATGACATCTTAGTTTGTTTTGTAATTCATCTGTTCTTAAACTCGTGGCATTCTTTTTGTTTTGTTTTTCTTAGTTCTTTTTGTAATTTTAGGATTTGTAAATATCATTTATATTAAGTATAAATATATTCAATTTTATTTGTTGTAACTATTTTTGATGTAGTTGCACTATGATGCTGCATATATTGCTAGAACTATTTTAGTGGGATGAACTACTAGATCATTTAACCTAAAAAAATGAATTTTTTTTCTCAGCATCTGTTGTTGCGGGTTTCACCCACAACCGCAACAATAGATTAACATATTGTTGCGGTTAGAAAACCGCAGCAATAGGTTTTTAACCTATTGTTGCGCCTTGATTTGCGGCGCCATGAAATCCGCAGCAATAGGCCTTTTCGAAACCGCAACAAAACAACTTTATTCTACTAGTGTCTGATTGGTCTTCCCAACTACCCCGGAAGTCAATCGCACACTCTCAACATTTCTTCCATAGTCTGGTTAGTCCTTTTAGTCTGACCATCGGTTGTAGGGTGAAAAGCAGTGCTCAACTTCAATGTTGTTCCAAGATTCAACTAGACCTTCTGCTAGAATTTCAAGAGGAATCTCGAATCGCGATCTGAAATATTATATGCTGGAACTTCATGCAGTCACACCACATGCTTGATGTACGTCTTCGCAAGTTGCTTCTTCTTCCATGTCTCTTAAATTGGAACGAACACGGCGGGCTTCATTAGACGGTCCACAATAACCCAAATCGAATTATTGTCGTTTCTCATCTTCGGCAAAGCAGTCTATCAATATGGAATCCCACTTCCATCCAGGAACCTCAAAGGATTGAACCTCCCCAATTGGTCTCTTATGGTCTATCTTCACCTTCTGACAGGTTAGACACTTAGATACGAACTCAGCGACCTCACACTTCATGTTTGGCCACCACCTTAAGATCCTTATACAACTTATCACCCCCAGGGTGCACAGAATATGGAGTATTATGCCCCTCATCCATAAGACGTATCTTAAGCTCATCGAATTTTTGTGGTACACACCACCATCCCTTGAGCCTCAAACTTCCATCATCATGAATCTTAAAATCGACTTCCTTACCTTGTTTCATCTTCTCCTTTAATCTTATCTAGGTGCTCATCTCCAACTTGACCCTCTTTGATCTCGTCGAAAACGGACAACCCCTATGATAAAGCACTCAATCTTGCCTGGATCTCCCCAGTATTTAACATGTCTAGGCTATGCTTTGCATATCTCGACACAACTCCTCAGGAACTACCAAGGCATTCACGCTATGGCTCGGCTTTCTACTCAAAGCATCGGCAACTACATTCGCTTTCCCTTCATGATATTGCATGTCTAAATCATAATCCTTAATCAACTCTAACATCTCCTCTGCCTCATATTCATATCTTTCTGGGTGAAAATGTACTTCAAACTCTTATAGTCGGTAAAGATCTTACAAGTTGCCCCATATAGGTAATGTCTCCAAATCTTCAAGGCCAAGACAATAGCAGCTAACTCTAGATCATGGGTAGGGTAATTAGCCTCGTACGGTTTCAATTGACGCGACGCATACGCGATCACTTTCCCATTTTGCTGCAGAACACATCGCCAACCATTTTTTGAAGCATCACTATACACCTCAAATCCCTCATTTCCATCAGACAGGGTTAAAACGGGTGCGGAGGTTAATCGCTCCTTTAAAATCTGAAAAGCTTCCTCGCATTTCTCATTCCACTCAAGTTTTGACTCATTCTTCATCAAATTAGTTATTGGCCTCGCTATCTTCGAGAAATCTCTCACAAATCTCCTATAATAGCAAGCTAAACCCAGAAAACTCCTGATATCAGACACATTCTTTGGAGTAGGCCACTCACTAACATCTTGAATCTTAGCAGGATCCACAGAAACTCCTTCTTTTGACACATAATGACCCAAAAATGCTACTTTCTCCAAACGAAACTCACCCTTAGAGAACATGGCATACAATTGATTCTTCCTAAGCGTCTCCAATATAATCCTCAAGTGTTCATCATGCTCTTTTTCACTCTTTGAATGGATCAAAATATCATCAATGAATACCACAACGAATTTACCTAAGAACTCATGAAAATCCTATTCATCAAATCCATAAATATAGCCGGAGCATTAGTCAGACCAAACGACATCACAGTAAACTCATAATGACCATAACGCGTCCTAAACGGAGTCTTAGGTATATCCTTATCAGCTACCCTCAACTGGTGATACCCAGAACGCAAATCAATCTTTGGAAACATACTCACTCCATTCAACTGATCAAACAGGTCATCTATCCTAGGCAAAGGATACTTGTTCTTAATAGTCACATTGTTTAACTCCCTATAGTCAATGCACAATCTCATACTTCCATATTTCTTCTTCACAAACAACATAGGAGCTCCCCAAGGTGACGCACTAGACCTAATATAACCCTTATCCACCAGCTCTTGCAACTGCGTCTTCAACTCACTCATCTCAGGAGGTGCCATTATATAAGGTGCTTTAGAAACAGGTGCAATATCAGGAACTAAGTCTATGGTGAACTCAACGGCTCTTGCAGGCAGCATACCAGAAATCTCGCTTGGAAACACATCCATAAACTCATTCACAATTGGTACATCCTCAATATTCAATCCAACCTCTTTACTCATATCTTGCACACTACAGAAAAATAGCTCACACCCCTTCTTCATCAACTTCTTCACTTGCATAACAGAAATAACCCCAAAGCTCATAGGCTTCCCAAAACGTCGATACGAAGTCAACTTCCCCAAAGGGCTTCTCAACACTACTTTCTGAGCGTCACAGTCTATTTTGGCCTTGTAGAAACCTAACTAATTCATCCCAAGAATAACATTTAGGTCTCCTAAATTGAACTCTATTAAATCAGAAGGAAATACACAGTCTTCTATCTTCAGAGGCACATCCTTAAACAACTTGGTACACCTTATGACTTCTTCAGTAGGTATACTAATAGGCAAATCAATCACCTCAAAATCTACCAACCTCAGACTACTAATGACAGACGATGAAACAAACGAATAAGTCACCCCAGAATCAAACAACGCTTTAACAAGAACGGAGTTAATAGAGAAAGTACCAGAAACTACGTCGGCAGATCGATCAGGTTCATTGCGACTCATCAAGAAACAGTTTACCCGCACCCTTATTTTGGTTATTGTTGTTCTCACTAGCAGGCTTACTGAAACTTCCTTGGTTGTTCTGTGCCCCTACAGGCTTCGAACCTTGGTATCCTGACTGATTGAACCAGACCTCCCCTGATTACCACTCCCATTACCATTTTATCTCTTTCTTCTGCTTGGTGAAGCACTCATATCCCATGTGGCCCTTCTTCTGGCAGTAGTTATAGGTTACTAGATCTCCCTTATAGTCATTACTAGGGTGGTTCTTGCTGCACTTCTTACAATGGTAAACTCTTTCAGACTGGCCCTTATTGCTATAGCACTGACCGTTTCTCCCTTGGAAATTCCCATTCCCATTTATGTTCTTCATAAAGTTTCCTAGATTTCCTCCAGCATTGAAATCCTTTCTCTTCTCACCCACTACAACATTCTTTTTCTCACGCCTCAACTGAAGACCATAAATATGGGCGGCTCTTCCATACACCACATCTAAGGACGCAAAAGTCTCACCACCTAACCCAGTTGGATTTCCTCAGTCAAACCTTGCTCAAACCTTTGAGCTTTTACTCCTCAGTGGCTACTACCTCAGGCGCAAACCTCAACAGCTCTATGAACTTACTATAGTACTCAAAGATGGTCATGGTCCCCATCCTAAGGTTTATAAACTCCTGGGCCTTCTGTTTCCGCATAAATGCCGGGTAAAACTTCCCTCTTAAAGCAGTAACAAAGGAATCCCAATTAAATCCCTGAATAGCACTCAGTCTAGCCCCATTTTCTCTCCACCACAAGTCAGCCTCATCTTTCAGATACAGTACTACTTGACCTACTTTCATACCCTCAGGACAATTCACAACTCCGAAAATCTTTTCAAATTCCCTAATCCAACTCTCTAAGAAGGTAGGGTCAGCTTTCCCCTTAAAGTATGGTCGCTTAACTTTGGCTAGTCTTTCAAACATGTCCCCAGCAGGATTGGGACGCTCAGCCCTTTCGCGAGTCAAATTCTCCGCCAATAGGCGAATAACAGAAGCTAAGTCGTTACCGTTATTAGCCATTCTACTGCGCGACCTTAAATTTTACTCAACTCTACCTTAGGTTTCGATACATAACTTACACGCCATTCTCTACGAAGGCAACATTTGATTTGACCATAAAGATCGCATCAACATACAATTTCTCATGAAGCTATAATAATACCATAGAGTACATCATCACCAATCACACTATCATTCATGGAAAATATTCTCATCAAGAATAAACACATGTGAGGATCAAATAAAAATTCAGTCATAACAAATGAATAAAATATTCCCATTCACGTGCCCAAAATAAATTCTTGCACCCTTGGGTAACTAAATCTTTACTTTTATTCCTCAAAATGATGATAGTAACACTTTTCAATCCATAATAACTATACTTTTTCCTAAACAAAACAACGTACCAAATAAATAAATTTAAACCATTGCTTGACTAATTATCCAACATTTATTCTCAAAGCATAAATACATAAACTAGGGTGATACATCATCACTCTTATCCTTAATTTCCTTGTACTTATCTGGAGTGAAAACCTCATCTTCAAAATCGCTAATGTCCTCATCATCCTCATCTGCTACAGCATATCTCGGCTCACCCAAAGACACTCCTCATCACAGCAGAGTAGATATCCTTCCAAGTTTGACTCCCAGCACGATCAAACTCCAGAATGACATCATCATCACTATCTAGGCTGCTAACCTTCATAATACGATGCATTTCCAACTCTTTAAGGTAATTATCCTCATGAGACTCATACCCAGATCCATCACTCTCATCATCACTCAACATAATCGGGTTGTAGTATACTCTAGTAGCTCCTCTATCAGACATAGCTAGAGATCTCATAATAGATAAATACGACATCTATAAGTAATTGATACTCTCACTTAGCGTATGTTCCCAACAATAACCAATAAGCAAGAATAACCAATAACTCAAAGCATAGGAATATCATAAAAATAGTTAAGCAGGGAAGAAAACATAAAGCTACTGAACTAACTATTTAATGCAGACATATACTCCGATATGCCCTTTCATATACTACCCATCTCTCACAAAATAAAGTAAACAAAATAATTAAATAGTATTTAAATTTTTTTTTCGAATTTATAAGAGAAATCGAAAATAAAAAGAAATTAAACTAATTCAAAATTTTCGAACAAAATAAAAAAAAAATTCGAACCCTAAAAAAATTTAATTCAAACCAAAAAAAGTATTTAAAATCTTGAAATCTTAAAACCTTAGAAAAAAATTTCAAAAAGTGATTTGAACACAACGAATAAGTAGGAGCTCGAATTTTATGAAATTCATTTTATGTAACTAGTTAGCTAGGCGCCTAAAAATTTAAAGTTGACACGAAAGGCCAATAAAAACCTAAAGCTCCAAGATACCACTTTGTAATACCCAGACAATTCTCTCTTTTCTAAAATACCTTTTTAATATAAAACATAGAGAATTATCAAAGTATTATCGCCCGTGTGAAAACATATCGGCTTATTCAGAATTTTACAACGGAAAACATAATAAATAACTTTAGAAATAAAACTTAGTCAACCCAAAGAGTCAACTCTAAAAGTCAAACCAACATAAAGTCAAAAGTCAACCTCCAAAGTAATAGTCAACTACAATAATCAAAGTCAAACTAAGAAAATCATAAAGTCAAAGTCAAATGAAAAGTCAACACAAGCTCTCCAATCCTGAAACCATGATGCATCATCTTTAAACCTATAAATGACGATGCACTATTGATCCCTAGAGACTGCTCACCAAATGGGTCATCACATGATCAATAAGGCATAGCCATGATCAACACATACACACAAAGCACGTAATCAGCAAAGTTGAGTACTACATATCAAATAAATAAACAATCTTAACATGATACTAATAAATACTAAGCAAGAAATAAATAATCATACAACAACATAGCAGACTACTTTTACTGAACTAAACTCCACAACTAGTAAATTAATTAATTTAGATGGAATAGTCAATGGAATGAGTTGTCCAACCAAAACTAGTCTTCAATTGAGAAGACGAAGTACGGGCGCGACTCCATACTCCCCTGACCTACGATATCAAGTAACCTTTTTAATAAAAATGGGACACAGTGATCAATCTGGTCCCAAGAAAAGTCATGGGCTGCCACTATGTACTCCAACTCATACTAGTCCAACACTTCAGACATGCACAAGTCTAAAGTTATTGCTATCCACGTTTCACTCTACATGATTAATAATTTATTACTTGTTCTGACTCACAAGTAGAACAAACAACATAATCATCAAGTAATCATAAACTTCCATTTTTATCTTAGGATTGGATAAGTGGTCAACAACTTAACAATCCAAGAACAAATCCAATATTTCCATAACCTTTATTTAAGTGTTGAACCAAGTCAACAACCAACCAACCTTTCATAGGTATAAAAATCAACTGACCAAATAAGGCCTTCGATCCTCATAAATTAGATAAATAAATAAAAGGGAACAACATGATTCAATCATGATCCGAACCAACATAAATATTAATCCCTCATGTGAATGAATAAAATAAAGTTCCTAAATCCCATATGTTTGCGTCAACATTCCATAAAAATATAATATCAATAACATAACCAACATGCTTCACACAACAGCATAAAACATGCAAATCCAACTTAATAGAAACCACATATGAACTAAAAATAGTTCCCTATACATGATACTACTCAATTCTCATCCTTAGGACATGATACTAGTCCAATCAACACATAGGTATGTACGTACATTGTGTGGACAAATCGAGCGGCCACTTTCACAACCTTAAAAGTCGCCTAAAGAGAAATCTCCGCCTAAAATAATCAATCATAACCCACAATCAATACTTTATAAATTTCCAGCACTAATAAAATACTTTAAACCCTTCTTAAAAGTGTTTAAGACCTTTCCCATCGTTAAAACTTAACTGTTAAAATCTCCTAGTATAGTACTGCTATACTAGTTGTTAAAAATTCTTAAAACTCATGTTTAAATCATAAAAACTCCAACAACAACATCCTTTTTAAATTTGCAGCAACATAATATATACTAAAACTCTTTTTAAACATACTTAAACATACTTATAATCATAAGAAAACCCAATTTCACAAACTACAACATGCTCCTATGTTTTTCCAACTTCCAATGCTTTGATAATTAAAATCCCAGTTCAAACATAATAAGTAAATCTGAATTTAAATTTCTTCATTACATAAATTATATAGTCTTAGATTCATAGTTAAATCATCAAACTATAATTTTTAAACATAATCATATTAAAAAATCCCTAAGAATACAAACTTCGCATTATTAATAACTTGAGGAGGAAGAAATAGCAACCAACAAAAGAAAGGAGGAATGAAGGACGCCGGAAAAGGAGAGGGCGGTGGCGGCCAACGGCTGCTACTGCCGGTCATGTGGCGGCGCCGGCGGTGGCTGCTGTCGGTGGCTGCCGAGTGAGAGCCGAAGAAAAAGAAAAAGAAGAAGGCCGGAAATTTGGGGGAGGAAGAGAGAGAAAATAGAATGTGGTTAATGTGTGGGAAATTGTGTAATGAAGGGTATTTATACGATCCCACATTAGGGGTCCAATAATATTTTGGGCTTTGATGGGTTAGTTAAATAAAGATGTTCATAGAGAGTGTTTGGGCTCCTCTTCCCAATATATGCTCTTGGAACATAATAAAAGTTTTTGGGCTCCTCTTCCCAATAATTAAAATCTTTTGTACTCCCACTCAATTAATTAAATATAAAATAACTTTCAAAGTATGAAAATATTTAATTAATTAAAATCACTAATGTTATTTCACTAGGAAAAATACAAGAGGGGGGTAAATTGTATGTGTAGAAATAACGTAACTTTTTGCGGAATTATAAACTTAAACAAATAAACAAGCTAAAGGAACACAAGGGATTTTTACGAAGAAAAACTTCTTGGGCCCAACAAAAAGAAACAACCTCGACCACTAGGGATTTTAAGCTTACCTCTTTCACTAATTAGGCCAAACAACTTAGTTACAACCTAATTCAACTCACGGGCCACACCTTGAGTTCCTAAACTCAAAGTTCCTGAACAAATGTTCCCTTAACAGTTGTTCCTCTCAACTTTACTTGAAGTTTTCTCACTTTAACTCGCTTCACTCAAACCTTCTTTTTTACAGAACTTCACTTAAAGTCCCCTTACCCAAAAAACAAAAATACAATTGATCAAATAAACTTAGTCGAATTAGAGTAAGAAGGCAAAGAACAAATGAATTTTATGAGAGAATGAAGGCACTGACACTTTACTTAGTTGAACTCACTAATTCACTTGGTCAGTCACAAATTGGAACTTAATTAGATATTAGTATTTATAGTGGTAATAACTTAGAACATGGGATTAAATCATGTGTTAGTGGTAAAAGCATTTTCCCATGATGTTCCTCAACTAGAGGAACACGTTCCTTTTTTTTCACCCATGATCTCCATGATCTTTGTTAAACTTGGGAGATAAACATGATACTGCTCCCTTAATTTTAGCAACCACTAAAGCAGTAATTCAAAAATCTTATTTAATTAAAAAGCATTTTAATTAATAAAACCGAAATAAAATCTTTTTACCAAAAATATTATCTTTAAAAATATTTTCCATAAAAATCGAAATGGATATTTATTATCTTATAAAAAATAAAATCTTTTCCTTAAAATCAGATTTTTACTTAAATAAAACGGTTTCCTAGAATCTAGACATAAATTACTCAAGCGACATAATTAACCGTTGTACTGCTTCATCCTAGAGATGGCCAACAGTGCGGGCCTATCCAGCCCGCCCAACCCAGCCCGTCTCGTGGGCCGTGCGGGCTTAGCCCGTGACCAGCCCGGTCCAAGCCCATAAGGCCCGTGAAAATGGTGGATGGTTTGTGGGCTGGAAAATTTTGGCCCAGCCCATTAAAGCCCGTAGGAAAAACCGTCCACCCCGCCCAAGTAACCGGCCCGGCCCACCTACCAACCCACCCAGCCCAGCCCACAAACCAGCCCGAGTTCATGGACCGGCCCGGCCCAAACCGTGACCCGGCTCGTGGTCCAGAGCAGCCTGCATCACCGTAACCCGCCACCCGGACCCGTTAAATTTTCTTGGCCCAATGCATTGAATAAATATTAATTATAATTTTTCTCGCCCAATAATTGTAATTTTCTCGGCCCATTACAATTACTTGAACAAAACATAATAAGTTGGACATGCAAAAATAATCTTATTACACTTATTCGGATTGTAATTGCATTCGATTCATGGCCCATTTATTAAGAAAGTATGGCGGTTGGCACGCCCAACTTCTTTACTCCTCTCCCGATGTGGTGTAATTGTCAAAAGTAAATGCAACTTGGCATGGCAAGTAGGTATTTTTTGTGCGAGCTTTAAGTCTTCAACAGTTCAACTAATAAGGCATCCTCTCTCTCGCTTTCTTTGATTCTTTCACCTCTTCTTTCTTTGATTCTTTCACCTTATCCCTGAAACCATTATAGTGAATTGTCAACAATTATCATTCAACAACAGCTAACAATACTATACCGACAATATCTCCTAGCTTCCATGCCTTCCAATTTCAAAGTTATCAACTTTTGCGGGCTATTCACTGTAGTAGTGATATTTTTTCTTCAAATGCATTGATTAGTATTACAGAGAACGGATTGATTTCTCAACAATTATCATTCAACAACAGCTAACAATACTATACCGACAATATCTCCTAGCTTCCATGCCTTCCAATTTCAAAGTTATCAACTTTTGCGGGCTAGTCACCGTAGTAGTGATGTTTTTTCTTCAAATGCATTGATCATTATTACAAGAACGGATTGATTTCTCATGGAGATGGAGCTACAATTTTGAAAGTATGTGTAAATTTCAATTATTTTCCCTCCCATTTTTTCCTATAAATAGCACCTTAATTATAACCATTTCACCACACCATCTCTCATCTCTTGTCTTCTAATACTTTCAATACTCCTGTTCTCAATTTTTCTTGATCTCCGCCTCTCTTGTCTCTTGCAGTATTCTAAGTTAATTTTTAACTTTTCTAGTTCTACAAATTAAAATTCCAAAAAAATACTACAAAAAATCCTACAAAAACCAAAAAAATGGACCAATTTGAGATTAACACCCAAAATGTTTATGAATATGGACAACACTCGGATGAAGTTCAAGTTTCCCCACCGTTACGAACATCCCACCAATCATCTAGTTCCACCATGCCACCACCTCCACCACGCCAACCATCTCAAAACGAAGTTCAGCCGTCTAGTGGAGAAGGTACGTCATTAACATGTATTTAATTAGTATTAAGTTTATATCTATATACTTAATGAAAATGTATAATACATTAGTATTACTTTCGACATATGGAATAACCACACGTAATTTTGACATTTGCATAAATTAGCACACTTTGGACATTAGTAGCTTTGATTCTAAATACTAAAGCCACATGTAGTTCATTTTCATTTTCAATAGAATCAACGTTATTTTCATTTTCATTAGTATTACTTTCGACATTAATATCAAATTATCAATTAGCATACTTTCGAGTTTTCGACATTAGTAATGGAGTAATGGTTATATACTAGAGGAAGCAAATATATATTAACACAAATCTGATTATTTCGCTAACTGTGATTAATAGCAAGATTCAGATTACTCACCGTGATTAAGGCAAAAAAACGCAGATCTAGGGCCCCAACAACCAGTTCATGACTTCATCCAATCCTAAATCCGAAGCCACAAAATAGGAACAAAATTTACATTAATCATACTTAAGCCAAAAAAACACCCAAGCCACAAAAATTACACATTTAAAAAGCTATTAGATTGTTAAAAGTTAGATGACTTACAATTACAGGAAGTTTAAGGCTTGGAATTACTGAATATTCCTCTAATTAATTGGAATTCTGAAAATCCGAAACCTTCATTTTGAGGAGTTCCAATGTTCTTATCGAATATAGCTTTTAGATCTGGAAATTTTGCCGTTTGGAATTCGGATTTGTCGATCTGAAATTCAATTAAAAATCGACGATAAAATAATAAAATAACTAAAACTAGTTATGATAAAATAAATGCTAATGATCATGAATATCATGTGCCGCTGTTTATTTAGATGACTTACCATGTATTAAATATTTAGTATTATGGTTGTTTATTTATAGTTTTCGAATTTAGAATTGACCCAATTCAAGTACATAATAAAATCGGCCAAAATAAAAATTTCCAAATTAGGAGTAAAAAGCTGTCATTTCAAATACCACTTATCTTCTCCATGAACAAGTCAACCCTCACTCCTCCTATTTCCAAATCTACAGTGCTCTCATCTTACCATCTCATAAACATGAATCAAAATTGATCCTTTTACTAACACTTGTAATACTACTCCAACATCAGTCAACTTCACCATCTCAATTTTCATGGCTATATCTCAACCAATTTCAAATATACCCAAGTCATTTCTCCACTAATCAGAGCAACTAGAACTTCTAATAAACCATCAAAATTGATCTGAAACTTCGAGATTGAGGAGCTAGTGATCGCAGAGTCTAAGTCAAGGAGCTCAGTCAAACGGCGTTTTTTCATCTCCGGTGAGCAACAGAGGTAATTCCATGGAAAATTATCAAAAACCCTAGCTTGTGAATCGTGATGGAGAATCATAGGCGATTCATCATCTCTTCTTTTTTTCCTTGTTAATTGATAGAGATGTATGTTTATATGTTGATTGATGGAGTTAGACAAGTCTAGATCTGAAATTGGGCTATAATCGTTGGGGTTTTTTTTTTTCTTTTAGAAGGATGAGGCTAGAGAGTAGAGAGGAAAGAGAAAGTTGTGGAGGTATATGAATTATGAAGCTTCTTATCAATTTTGGTATTGTAATTCAAATAACTTTCCAAACAACATAGTGAATTTGAAATGATGGATTCAAATTTCTTAGATTTTGCCAAGCAAGTGATTTGGAATTAAATGTTGGGATTTCAAATTCTAGAATTCAATACTCACTGCAAACATTATTTTAATTTTTTTTTTTTGCTCTTACTCAATACTCACTGCAATTTCATTATTTTGTTCTTTGTTGGATAAATGGATGGTGTGGGTGGTCATTGACTCGGTGAGTCGGTGGTGCCGTGGTGCTTGTGTGGGTTTCTCTCTCCTAACCCATTTGGCGGTTTTGGCCCCCTGTTTCTCAGTATGTTGATTTCTGCCACCATGAACCAGAACCAGCCACCAAGCCCGATCAAACCGTCCAGCCCGCATGAAACCGCTCCAGCCCGCTCCTAACCGTGAAACCCGTAGCCCAGCCCAGACCGCCCCACAAACCGCCACAAACCGGTCCAGACCGTCGTGGGCCGACCTCCTTGGACCACCAACCCAGCCCGCCCAGTCCGTCTCTTTCGCGGTTCGGTCATGGTCCCCGTCCCATCAGCCCAGCCCGCCAAGGCCCGCAACCCAGCCCATCCATCCCGCACCACTAGCCACCTCTACTTCATCCTATGTCTTGTTCCTTTTAATAGTTAGTTCCTTTAACTTAATTATGACAGTGCCAGTTTGTCTGTTCCTTACAAAGGAAAAAACACTCATTCTCATTTTAAATTGCCACAGTTCCTTACCATTCTTACTCATTCCTTTACATTGGAACTAGAAACAAAAAGCCTCGCTTTGGTCTTCTTGCTCCAATGCGTCTCCAGTACCAAATCTTTGAGCATCTTCACTTAGTCTCCAAAATCCAAATTAAACTTGATGTCTTCTTTGACTTACTATTCTCTTTGCTCCTTTCATTGATACCTTGTAAAATTCATTCACTTAACAACTTGTTAGTCCAATACTTAGTTTGCATCTTTGTTCCTTTGTCATCATCAAAACTAGGGTTCAACAATTTCCCCCTTATTGATAATGACAACAAAGTTACAAACTAAGGAAAACAACAAATAAAATAAGATAATGAAAAAGATAAAATAATAATTTGTATAATTTTATTAAGGCAGATTAAGGATTTAAATTATTCATTATTTCAGTTTTCAACTTAGTTTATTCCTGGTATCTTTTCCCCCTTTGTCATCGTCAAAAAGATCAAACTCTTGGTGATTTTGGGAAGACTGGTATTTACAGGACCATTAGACCATTAACAAGCACCAAAAAAAATGGTTAAGTTAGGAATTTCAAAGGTTAGACTTGCTCAAACATCATTCACATAATACTAGCCATTCCAAGTAAGAAATTATGCAATCAAATCACAAACGAAGACAATTATAGCAAAAGTCATTGTATTTATAGCACTTGTTCCATTAAAGTACAAAAGATAAAAAGGAAGAAAAGAAAAAGAAAAGAAACAAAAGCTAAGGGTTCCTGTTCCTTTAAGAGAAACAAGAACTAGACATTAGGAAGGGAAGGGGAGTTGTGTTCCTCTACTACTTCTTCCTCAACCACTTCTTCCAACTTCTTCATAACCTCTCCATGATGCCCATCAAGTTCTGCGTTAAGTTGTTAATTGCTTGGGCCATCATCTCCATATTCTTCTGTTGTTCTATCGCTGTATCACTAAGGACTTTCATTAAGCCCATCATTTTATCTGTTTTAGCATCCAAAGTCCAATGAAGGTGATTGTAGAACTTAATCATATGCTGAGCGGGGAGACACACTTCATTAACCCAACTAAAATCATCCGAAGGAACTTGTTCCTTTCCCTTAGAACCAAAGTCAGTGGGTGGTTTAGGTGAAGGAACTGGAGTGTTTTCTTGAGATGGTCATGTTGTTCCTTTGAGAGAAACATAGGGTGAAGTGGTGGTGTAAATGGAAGGAAGAAAAGGTGGTTATGGTGGAAGGTCAGTGGATGTAGAGGAGAAAGGGTTTAGTTCACTCATTTCAACCTTCATCTATTCAAAACTGGAAGGAACAGAGAAGGATGAGGGAGAGATGGAAGGAATTGTAGTGATGGTAACTGGTATTTTTAGTGAGGATGGAGGATTTGGTTCCTTAGGTGAGTTAGTAGGCAGTTCCTCTTCATCAGATAGGACTAAAGGTGAGTCCTCATTGGAAGGAACAAGCGTAATTTTAGAAATCCGCAACCTAGAGCTGTGTCTAACTCTTTTAGGAACATGAGGGGTAGGCTATTTGGCAACAGTTTTGCGCCTTTTGGGTGGATGTTCCTTTGGTTCAGTAGGGGCAGGAACTTGTTCCTCTAGAATTACTTATATTTGTTCCTCTTCAACTGCCTTAGGCAGTTTTCTCTTATGTGAGGAAGTAGAAGCGATCCTTCCTTGTGTCAAAATTTCATCTTGGACTGAGAGGTCCAAGCCATACAAAGTCTTTTCATTCAAGATATTACCTTGTCAAATCCCCAAGGTAGGCTAACCAATGGTCTTGACTTTGAAGTGACAAAGAAGAGAAGTAATGAGTGCTCCATATCCAACAACACAATGGTTCTCAATACAGTGGGTTAGATGTTGGATAAAGAGAGAATGGAAGATTATTTGGATGTGGTGGTCAAGGCAAAACATGTAACACATATCTAAGAGACCCACCTCATTCCTCTTTTCGGTTCGAGGAATGAGTGCTCACCAAACAAGGTTAAACAAAATTTTATGGACAGGAGAGAGAAGATTGTGATTAAGTTTTGTTTGGCTAGCAGTTCCCCCAAAGGATTCAACAATATCATCCTAGAAGAAAATTGGGAAAGGTGAC
Organism: Beta lomatogona; assembly: GCA_947646795.1. Classification (NCBI taxonomy): domain Eukaryota; kingdom Viridiplantae; phylum Streptophyta; class Magnoliopsida; order Caryophyllales; family Amaranthaceae; genus Beta; species Beta lomatogona. The sequence goes on from CANSNZ010000357.1 coordinate 710,636, forward strand.
AGTTCTTTTCCTCTTAAAATTATAGATCAGTTCCTTTATAAGGAACTTCCCATATTTTTCCTAAAGTTTCTTGGAAAAATTTGATTTTCTACCCCCTAACTTGAGTAGTACATACTCCATCATTATTGATCAAGTTTGCACAAAACTCATCCATAGCTTGAGGCATTGTTATAAGCGGTTTCAAACAGGTGTTCAATACCCTGTTCCTTTAGAATATTAGTTCATTCAGTGAACTTAACTTTCTTGGCCCACTCCAGATCTACACAAAATCCTAATACATACCTCGAATCGCTCCGTTCCACTCTTTTCTTGGAGGAAGAAGCAGCAGTCCCTTTGGAAGGAAAAAGGGTAACTTCTTCTTCCCCCTCAACTGATTCTGGGGATTCTTCCTCATCATCTTCCACAATCAGTTTTCTTCTTCTCACACTTCTCCTTGGTGACTCTAATTTTTGCTCTCCTACCGCCATTTTTGTGTCTTGAGAATTATCGGCTTCTAGGGTTTTGGATGGAGAAAAGGGATTTTCCATTTGAGAGGTTTTGGGAGTTTTTGCTTTTGGAAAAGGTGAATTGAGAGAGGTTTTTGCATTTAGTGAAAAGAAATTGAGGTTTTATGTGGTGCAAAAAGATGTGAAGGAGATGAACAATGGTGAAGTTAAAGCGTTTAAGGAACACGGTTTTGGAAGGGAAAAAAAAAGAAAAGAAAGAAGATGCATCTAACAGTAAATGAAGAGTTATACGCGTAAAATTAAAAAGATAAAAATAAGATAAAAGAAAAAGAAAAGATACAAAGGATATCAAGACTTGATTAAATCTGATTCTTATATTTTTGGGATTTTCGGATTTTTTTACTTTTACGGACTTTATAATTTATGGAAAGAAAAATAAAAATAAGGAACTTGTGCTCTAGGAACAACTTATGCTAAATATCAACATTCTTCAAACCCTGCATGTTTCTATCACTTAGGAACAATAAGGGGAGTATTATGTGACATTTGCAAGTAGCTTTATCCCTTTGAATCCATGTTTATGTTTTGAACATCTTAATTTGCAATGGTCTTAGGCAATTAATCACAGTCAATTAATATCACATAGAGTAAGACAAATCAATTCAGACATGGGGGATTGGAATAGGAACAATTACTTAAGTTTTATTAAACCTAACTTAAGCCTTAATTTTTCATATCTATCTCTTTGTTGAAGCTTGGTTAGTATATCAGCAATCTGATTTTCAGTTTGACAAAACTCAAGTTTAATCAAACTTTTTTCCACATTTTCTTTTAGAAAGTGATGTCTGATATGTATATGCTTAACTCTTGAATGATGCACTGGATCTTTTGAAATACTAATGGCACTTGTATTATCACAATAAATAGGAACACAATTAAAGATTATTCCATAGTCACAAACTTGTTGTTTTATTCAAAGCATTTGAGAGCAACATGCAGCAGAATCTACATATTCTGCTTCAGCAGTGGATAAAGCAACTGTGTTTTGTTTCTTGGTACTCGAAGAAACTAAACAATGACTAAGAAATTTAACCATACCTGAGGTGCTTTTCTTATTTACAAGATCTCCAGCATAGTCAGCATCAGCATATCCTCTTAATTCAAATGTATCACTCCCTGGATAGAAAAGTCCAAGATCATCTATTCCTTTAAGATTTCTACGAATTCTATTCACTGTTGTTAGATGAGAGTCCTTGGGATTTGCTTGAAATCTAGCACACAAACCAACACTAAAAGCTATGTCTGAACGAATAGCAGTTAGATACAAAAGAGAACCAATCATGACTCTAAATTTTGTTTGATCAACACTTGTTCCTATGGAATCTTCATCTAATCTTGTTGAAGTTCCCATAGGAGTGTGATTTATCTTAGAATTTTCGAAGCCATATTTCTTTAACTGCTTCTTTATATATTTTTGTTGGTGAATGATTATTCATTTTTCTGTTTGCTTAATTTGTAACCCAAGAAAGAAATTTAACTCCCCCATCATACACATCTCAAATTCATTACTCATAAGGTTTGAGAATTCTTTGCATAATGATTCTTTGTTGCTCCAAAAATAATGTCATCAACATATATTTGAAGAAGAAGTATATAAGTTCCTTCGATTTTAGAAACAAAATTTTATCTACTTTTCCTCTTTGAAAGTTGTTTTCTAAAAGGAACTTAGATAATCTGTCATACCATGACCTAGGCGCTTGCTTTAACCCATAAAGAGCTTTGTCAAGCTTCTAGACATGGTTTGGGAGATCATTGCTTTCAAATCCAAGGGGTTGTTCAACAGACATCTTCATTTAAATAGCCATTAAGAAACTCACATTTGACATCCATTTGATACAGTTTAAATCTCATGTATGCAGCAAATGCAATTAGCATTCTAATGGCCTCAAGTCTAGCAACAGGAGCAAAGGTTTCTTCATAGTCAATTCCTTCTTGTTGATTATAACCTTTTACTACAAGTCTAGCTTTGTTCCTTAGAACAGTTCCATATTCATCTAGTTTGTTTCTAAACACCCATTTTAAGCCAATCACTTTTTGTTGTTTAGAAGAGGAAATTAGATGTCATACCTTGTTTCTTTCAAACTCATTTAACTCATCTTGCATAGCACTAATCCAATAAGAATCAGTTAGGGCTTCTTCATGATTTCTTGGTTCCATCATTGATAAGAACACATGAAATGCACAAAAATTCCTTAACTGATATTTAGTTTGCGTACCTTTGGATATGTCACTTATTCTAAGTTCTACTATATGTGATTTTTGATGTCTCCAAGGTTTTGGTTGAAATTCTCTTATAGGAACAGGTTGTTCATCTTGAGTTTCATGAGAGGATGAGGAGCCTTGTTCATTTGTTCCTCTTTCAGCAACTGTTGAATCAGTTCCTTCAACATTTTCGTTCTTAGCAGGAACAAGAACACCTCCATCACCTCGAGGAAAAGTAAAAACATTGTTATGAAAGTTTTCATCTTCTTCCTTACTTTCCTCTTTTATTCCTTCTTCCTCAATTGAATCTGCATCTTTCTCATTTGATCGACCAAGCCTATTTCAAAGTCATCAACCTGCTTGCTTGGATTAAAGTTATAAGATTCATCGAAGATTTTATGTATACTTTCTTCAACACATATAGTTCTTTTATTGTAAACTCTATAAGCCTTACTGTGTGATGAATATAATAGGAATATTGCTTCATCACTTCTTGCATCAAATTTTCCAAGACTATCTTTCCCATTATTATGAACAAAACATTTACAACCAAATGTTCTAAAATGTGTAATATTGGGTTTCTTTACAAAATAAAAATCATAAGGAGTTTTGTTAATGATAGGTCTCATTATGGCACGATTTATTATGTGACAAGCAGTATTAACAGCCTCAGCCCAGAAGTTCATTAGAAGTTCACTAGCAATTAGCATAGTCCTAGCCATTTCCTCCAATGTTCTATTTTTCCTTTCTACAACCCCATTTTGTTATGGTGTTCTAGAGGCCGAAAAATTGTGATCTAAGCGATGTCTCTGCTTAAGTCATAAAATTTATAGTTTTCAAATTCTTTACCATGATTGGATCTAATATGCATCAATTTGTGACCACTCAAATTTTAAACTCTTTTTGCAAAGACAAGGAACTCATCATAAGTCTCATCCTTGCTAAAGAGAAAAATAACCCAAGTATACCTTGAGTAGTCATCAATAATAACTAACACATACCTCTTACCACTTCTACTTTGAATTCTCATGGGGCCACTCGAATCCATACGAATTAATTCCAATGGCTTTGTGGTGCTCACAACAGTTTCAGATTCGAAAGAGAATCAAATATGCTTTCCTTTGGCACATGCATCACAAACTTGATCAATATGAAATTTTATTAATGGTAATCCTAAAACAATATCTTTTGATTGAAGTTTGTCAAGTAATAAAAAGCTAGCATGCCCTAGACGTTTATGCCATAAGAGTGGATCATCTTCGGTAACACTAAGGCATGTCAAGTTGTTTTTAGGAACAAGATCAAGATCCACAATATATGTGTTCCCTTTCCTTGTTCCTTCCAAGATGACATTCTTAGAATTAATGTTAACAATTAAGCATTTTTCACTATTAAATTTAACAACATTTTCCTTATCATAGAATTAGGAAATACTTAAAAGATTATGCTTTAAACCTTCAACTAGAAACACTTTATCAATGGAATGTGATGGTGACTTACCAACCTTACCCATGGCAACTATGTTACCTTTCTTATTGCACCAAAAGTCACACTTCTACCTTCATAGGTTGAGAGTGAGAGAAACCTAGATTTGTCTCCTGTCATATGCTTAGAGCAACCACTATCAAGATACCAAGTGTTGTTCCCCCTCACTCCAACCTGCAAAAATTAACTAGTTGTTAGTTGTAAGAACCCCTTATTTCGTAGGTTCCTGTTCTTGACTAGCATTTGATTTAGCAACCCATTTCATGTTGCTTATTTTTACATTCTTGCCAATCATTACAGTTCTTAGTTGACATTGAGTTATTTAATGACCTATCTTTCCACTATACATACAAATTTTGTCACTAGGTAGGTCAACATATTTCTTAGGCTTATTGCTCTTCTTGTAGTTTTCAAAACTGATACCTTCTTTTCTTTTAGTATGAGGTTTCTCAAACCACTTAGGAACATCCATCACTTTGCCTCTGTTCCTTGCAACAACAAGTTCCTTCTTGAGATTACATATATGTTCCTTTAAAACAATTTTCTCTTTATCCAAATTTTCGTTTTGAGATCTGTAACGTTTCAAAGGAGTTGATCTAATATCAAATGAACTTAGAACAGGGACAAATTCCTTTATGTGTGAAATTTCTAAATTGATTAGACAGTTCTCATTCTTCACACTCTCATGTAATTCCTTGATTTTTAAGTTCTTATCAAATAAATCAAAGATCCTACTTTCAACATCCGTTCTAATTTTCTTAAGCCATTTTATATGTTCTTTACAAACTTTAACAACTTGTTTAGTTTGTTCATGTTTTTCACGTTCATCTCTACATTCAAGAATTGCACCATAAAGAAGATCATAAATTTCAGTCCTAGTTTTTCCATCTAAGTTTGATTCAAGTATATGTTGGCTTACCTCAACATTTTCTTCATCTTCTTTTATGTCAGTGTTTGCCATGAGGCAAAATTTGCACTTTCTTTGGTCTTGTCATTTTCCCAAAGTGGACATTCCTTGATGAAGTGATTTGTACTACCACATTTATGACAAGCAGCTTTGTTAGAAAACTTTTTAGTTTTACCTTTGAAGTTCCCATTCTTCATGTTCCTATACATCTTTCGAAATTTTCCGACCATGAGTGTTGCTTCCTCTTCTTCTGAGTCAGAGTCATCTTCAACATCGGCTTTTAGGGCAATGGACTTTAACTTAGAGCTTTCACCATACTCAGTATCAAGGTGGAGCTCATGAGTCATAAGTGATCCAGCAAGCTGTTCCAAGTTGAACTTAGTGAAGTCTTTTGTTTCTTGCAAAGCAGTGACCTTAGCCAGCCATCTATCCTTAGGAAGACTCCTAAGAACTTTTCAAACCTGTTCCTTTAATGAAATAAACTTACCAAGAGAAGCTAACTCATTTATAATGTTAGTAAAACGAGTAAACATCTCTTGTATGCTTTCTTTAGCCTTCGTGGAGAACTGTTCATATTGATTCATTAGTAAATCAATTTTAGACCTCTTGACTTCATTAGTTCCTAATATTTCACTTTTATATATAGTTTTTAGATGCATTTTGATTGCATTTAGAACTCCTTTTAGAGCATTTACGTGCATAATAGCATGAATTACGTAAGTTGTGCTCTACTACTCCCCGATTGCGTGTTTCGATGATTTTCAGGTTATTTTGATGCAAATTGATTATGATTATCAAATATCAAGCCTATTAATCATTGAGGATGAAGATAGCTTGCACAAGGATCACAATGCATCCGTTTGCGACAATCTCGAGTTAGAATGAAGCAAAGAGTTAGTGAAAGAAATGCCAAAACTGACACATGTTCACTATTTTGATCATAACTTTTGATACAAAATTGGTAATCAAGAAAATTCAGTTGGGTTAGAAACTAGACTTGAAGGGATTTCGAACGATAGGTCATACGCCCCAAATGGACTTCTGGTTCGAGATATACAACCTTCGCAATTTGACACAAAATCGCAGTTTTGCCGCCTGGTCGACCGGTCAAGAAGAAATCTTCATCAGAGCACAAGACTTGTTCGCCCGGTCAATCGGGCGAAAGTGGCGCCAAAATTTTTTACGCGCCCGACTGGGCGGCCTTGCCCGGTTGACCGGGAGGAATCTCCTCTTTGCTCGTAAATTCAGAACACCGTCGCCCGACCGAGCAATTTGGCCCGGTCGACCGGGCGGTTTTTCGGGAGCTTTAATTTTTGCCTTTTTTTAGCCGGTTTTGTAAAAACTTTAAATAGGTCTTCTCACTCTTTCCTCTGACCCGCTCCTTTAGACGTTATTTCTTAGTTTTAGTTTTTAGGTTTAGTTTTCTTCTCTTTCTCTCTAGTTTTTATTCTTCTTCATTAATGCATGAATTCTATTAGTTTCTTTCATTGATTTCTTTAATTATGTTTTATTTTATAGTTTTAGTTTTTATTCTTTGTTTCTTTATTGAGTAGTCTTATTTTCTAGGGTTCGGGAATCCGTGTTTATATGATATGATTATTGATTGATATTTATTCATGGTTTTATTAGTCTTGATATTTTTAAATGATTAGTGTTTATATTACTAATCTTGCAATCTGATCAATTGTTTGATTAAATATTGCTAATATCGAGTCCTAGATCGAAAGATAGTATTCTTTAGAGGCTTACCTAACATTAGCAAATCTAATTATGTTGAGCGACCGTACTACCATATGTTGATTTGAGAGCGTTAAGGCCCGACCGTAGGATTAACATGTGCTCTAGATATCTGATTAATTGAACCATTGATGATATTTGATAGATTATAGTTATAAACATGGTAAACCATTGCCTTAGATCCTTTTTAGTTTGATTTTCATAGTTTGATTAGTTTAGAACTTTAAGTCAATATTCCTGATCTTGTTTAGTTTCTCTATACCTTAAAGGCTAGATTAAAACGACCATCTCTATGTGGATTCGACCCTACTTACCCTACTACATTGTTAGAAGGTTTTGCAGGAATCATTTTTTACAGGTATATGACAGCCTATCAAATTTTGGCGTCGTTGCCGGAGAGACGGTATTGTTTCATTTAGTTTTTACTATTGGTGAAATTAAATCGTATATATTTTTTTGGAAAAATTGATTCTAATAATCTAATCTTTTGGCCGTTCGCTCAAATTAATCCAACCTTTTGATTATTATTTAATAATCCAACCTTTTAGTACCATCCGCTCATATTGAGTCGTGACCTGTTGAAACAGGTTGGTGACCATTGAAATACACTAGTGGAAAAATGCTCAAATGCTCCGGTTAATAAGCCCACAAATGCTCCGTTCTTGGCTCGTAGCAGACGTCATACGAGCATTTAAGCATTTTACAAATGCTCCGGTTAAGAACCGGAGCATTTTCTTTCTCAAATGCTCCGATTGTGCTAAAAAATCGGAGCATTTGAGACTTTTAAGCATTTTACAAATGCTCCGGTTAAGAACCGGAGCATTTTCTTTCTCAAATGCTCCGATTGTGCTAAAAAATCGGAGCATTTAAGACTTTTTTAGTATACAAAGTACCACAAATGCTCCGGTTTTTAGGGAAAATCGAAGCATTTACACGGACAAATGCTTCGGTTTTTCATAACAACCGGAGCATTTGCGTAATTATTTATGGTAAAAAAAAAGGTTCCAGCTACTGCCAGCATGCGTGCTAGCAGCAGCCACTAGCAGCTCTTCTCTCCTCACTATTCTGCCTCACTGGACTCCTGTCCCCCGTGACGGAAGGGCTTCTGCTTCGTCCTCTATGCCCTGGACTACAGCTTCTATGCCTTCTTCCCTAGTCATGGTACCGCTGATTTCTATCATCATCTCTTCTACCATAACCACAGCCACCATGGGGACGGTCTCCATACCTCCTTCTGTACTTTCCAAACAATTGTCGCCTAAGCTCCCTGAAATTGATGTAAAAATAGCATGTTACTATGAGCTAACAATACAATCAAATAAGTAGAGACTACAGAGGGTAACACCACAAGTAATCGCCTGCTAATTTTTTTCAAATGCACAAAGTTGCAGTAACCTCCACGATTGCACACATTTTCCTCATACTGTCTGCAGGTTGCTCCTCTGAAGTTCGTTACAGGATAAAAATCGACAATGATTGGACGACCTACATCATGTTATACAATGCCATCAGAGTTCAGATAGTTGAATATGAGGCTAGATTAATCAGAGACAGTTTAAGCAGTGATAAATTAAAATACTCTATAAAGGCACATGTTAGGTAGCTTAACACCAATTGATGTACAACATTGTCACCCTGATTCAATGAATTAAAACGATGCACAAGAAAGGGTTTCGTTTTCCATTAGTCAAAATATCTTAGCCCTTGTAGTCGTGCAGGACCCACACATGGTAAGAAAACACCAAAAACACCAATAACTCTATTTCAGGGCAAGCTAAAAAAGGTAAAGGTCAAACAGAAAAATTGCATCTCAAAACAGTATAAATCTTCAGGCTACCAAATACATCGCATTTATGACTTCCAAATTACATAAACAGAATATTCAACACCTATTCTACTCACCAACCAGCAAAAACAGAAAATCTCCTTTAAACTAGAAACTAACAGAGCACAAGACAAACTGAACCTTTGAATGACAATATTTTTAAAGATGTAATGTTCGTATTTTAATATACAGAGTACAAGACAAACTGAACCTTTGAATGACTTTTATTTTAATATACAAAATACGTGAATTCATATTTTGAGGTCGATGACGGGGTTGGAGAGAAAGAATCAGATATGAGAAATAAAATTTGCTAGGGTCATATGAGAACATGCATGCACTAGAAACCAAAAATTCACATGTCTGGCTCCGCTGTTGAGACTACCCTACTTGCACTCACCTTTACTCTCCTTGTTTCCATTGTCAAGCAGTTAAAAAAGCTTGGTGAGACATATTTGAGTGCTTACAATCGTTCTAAGGTTATTAAACATTTCTTTTTATTAGAGGCACCTTAAAGGACAACAAACAACATTATGGCCCTTGAACTAAGAGGATTATGAAGATTACTGGTCTTCTAAATCACAAGTACAACTGCTAAGCACAAATTGACCAAGAAGTAGGTGCACAGAGAGGCTTATGATTTCTCAAAAAAAATTTGACATTCAAACCTAGTGTTTCCAATATAAAGGCACACTGGTGTATTTTTTTCTTGAACACAAGACAATATGCTTTTTCAGCTAAACAAGACACCAACCATCGAAAAAATCACAAACTCACCATTTTTAGCCTTCGAATCATCCTTAAAATCACCCGCCATAGCGAAATTCATCTACTAAGATTGAAAAAAGTTGAAGCTAAGTCGAAAAGTTAAACCTAAGACAGAATTTGAACCAAAATCACCTTGAATTAAGCAGCTAATGCAAGCAAACACAAGCTATGTAACTAGAAGTCTAGAACTAACCGTAATTTCAAGTAAGCTTTGCCACTAAGAGCTATGGCAAACTAGGAGACAACCTAAGGATCAAAGAAAGGCCAAAAATGTAACTCCATTTAACAAGTTTGACTCCAGCAAACCATGTAAACCCAAACCTCTCTTTTAAATCGTCTCTTTAAGTCTGGACCTAGTAAGCTTGTAAGCAGCATAGTATGAACTGGGACTGTTCTGCATCAACATGAACAACATTATTTACAAAATTCAAGCACATAAACTACATATAGAGCAGTGTAGATAAAGCATAAGAGGATTTGAATTTAACAACATAAATGACACCAGCCCAAATCTATTGTTGCACTCTCACTACTATTATCATTCTCGTGCATCAGCTTTAGGTACAAAGAAATTCAAGCACATAAACTACAAAAGTTAAAGAGAGGCAAGGAAATTGCAGAAGGACATCAATCAGTTGTTTTCATTCAATTGAAGAACATTTGTGAAGCTAATTTGAAGGTAATATGAAATTTAGGAGAAAAGAAAAAAAATGTTAGAAGAAAATTCATCGATACTAAACAACTTTCAAAAGAGGTGTTATTGCACATAACTTCTCAAACAACAAAAATCCTCACAAATTAAAACTGAATCTTTAGAAATTAGTATAATAGCAGCAAGACCTTCAATATTACATTGTCTCAACAAAGTTAGTGGAGCAACTTACCCTGCGAAATTATTAGCAACTTCAGATCCACATACACCTCAAGACAATCACAAACAGGAAAACAAGACTCGCCAAAACTAAACCAAATTCATGCAAGATTATAACCATCAATTCGCAAAACCTAAAATAGATGCACGAAAAGACATCTGAGGTATAGGAATACAACACGAAAAGACTTGTTTAAACAATCAAACACAATTAATTCACACCCACAAATATAACCAATCATGAAAAAAAATACAACAACAAAAAATTACCAGCCAACCAATGTCTAGTAGCAACGCAAACATCAAGGCGGCTGATCCACCATCTAATCTGGAACCGAATAGACCTTCTACCCCTCAACTTGCCAAACCTCAAAACACATAACACACAGGTATGAAAGTCAGAAGGATGGCCAGAGAGGCGGTAGAAATTCTGGAGCCAGGCAGAGCATAAAGATTTTCAAATACCTACAGCTCCAGCACTTATACTATTCTGTCCAAGTTGCTTTTTCACATCAGATGCTTTAGAATCAATATATGCCAAACAGGATTCTGCTTGAACAGGTAGCGTATAAGCCTCCTGCTTAGCTGCTTAGCAATCTCCGCTATAGCTTGACAGAAAAATGAAACATCATCATTGAACATATCAGTATTGGATTTGGAAGTACAACCTTCAGCATAAACATGCATAGATTATGTCATTTGAGGAACCGGGGAGGGGGGAGAATGCAATTTAGACCTGAAGGACCCAATGACAGGATGCATCCTACGCAAACTGAAGCAAAACTTGGAGGTAATAAAAATGGTTGCAAGAACAATTAAAATTAAAAAGCAATAAACAAGAAGAAGAAGCAAGTAGAAGCAAACCCACCCAACAACAACAAGCCAGCCAGTAAAATCATACATGTTCAAGTGCTAATACTGCATGATATGAAACCCTTCTAGTTTAGCGCGTTGCTTAATTATGCTTTTTAGTTGTTGCTAACCTTAAAATCTTAGATAGAGGATGTCTAATTTTGCTTTTTAGTTGTCGCTCAGCATAAAATCTGATTTCAACTCTTAACGGAATCACTAACTCACTAGATCATATGACACCCTTCTAGTTTAGCTGCATTATTAATCAAAATCATGTTTTTGTATAATTATGACACATTGTTCTTTTAATTTACTTAAAAATCACCTATGTATGTAATAATTGATTTGTATAACACTTTCATTTTCACTGGACCATCAAATTTTACACATCCAATTTACAACTAAATTGTCAAAACTCACACCCAATTTTCAATTAAACCATCAAAACTCACACACCCAAATACCCAATTTTCACTTAAACCATCAAAATTCACACATCCAAATTTCACACATCCAATATTCAACTAAACCATCAAAATGCACGCACCCAATTTTCAACTAACTATATAAACTATCAAAGAGAAAGAGAAACAAAGAGTACCTCATAATCACTGTTCAACATACGACAGATCTATTGGCCAATGGTCGAACTCTGGAGAAATAAAGAAGACCTCATATTCAAAGTTCAACAAATTATATACACCATTACATGAATTTTGCGAATAGAAAGATGAAAAATCGAAGAAATTAGCAATAATCTAACAATCAATCGCAGCACATATAGCCATCACCATAAAAAAAACATTCAAACAAAAAGAGGCAAGATTGAAAAGCCATAATTCGGTTTCCAGGGTTCCAGATTTCGAACAAAATCAATCAGAAATCGAAAAAGAAAAAAAATAAAATCGAGTCGCTTACTTGTATTTGTAAAGATTGGGGTCAAATGCGAGTGAAAATGAACTGAAAACCTCGAAATGGGAGATTGACTCGAAATTAGAACTTCTGCGAACGAATTTGGGGTTTTGGCATGAAAACAACGGTGATGATAAGGAGAAGGAGAAGGAGAAGAAGAAGAGAAATGGGGGCTGTGTTGGTGTTGTTGGCGTGCTCCTCGAGTTAGAGCTCAGAGAGTTGGAAGACATTTGAGGAGGGAGGAGGGTGGTTGAGTGAGAGGAGGCGTAAAAGAGGAGAGAGAAAGAGGGGTAAGGATTCTAGTGAGCAAATATGGGACAGAGGATAGAGAAAAAAGTTTTAATTAAAAATAGTCAAATGCTCGGGTTGTTTTAAAAAACCCAAGCGTTTATTTTTATTTTTTAGAAAGGTTATCAAATGCTCGGGTTGTTTAAACAACCAAAGCATTTGTAATGTAGCAAAAGAAGTTTTTTCTACTAGTGATAGGTTAATTAAACACATGTCTTGTTCTAATTCGTTCTAATCTAATTAATTAATTTTAAATTTTAATTAAAATATTTAAAACAAATAATCACAACCACACCACATCACCCCCACCTAACACCCCCCACCCACACCCCCTCACGATCGCCGCCTTTCCCACCCCCCCACCCCCACCACCGCCAACACCCCTAACCCCCCACCACTGCCAAGCATTCCCACCCCCACCTGTCAACACCCCCTACGATTGCCAGCATTCCCACCCCCCACCCCCCCACCGCCAACAAGCCCCCACCCGCCCCTCCCACCCCCACCGCCAACACCCCCACCCCACCAACCGCCAACAAGCCCCCCAAACCCCCCGCCCCTCCCACCCCCGATCGCCAACATCCCCACCCTACCACCGCCAACAACCCCCCCCCCAAAACCCACGCCCCCTCCCACCCCCATCTGCCTACATCCCCCCCCCACCACCGCCAACAAGCCCCCCAAACCCCCCGCCAACAACCCCATTTCGCCCCCTTCTTTAGGTCCGTAAATCACTGACAGAGGCAGCGACATCAACAACAACAGTCATGTCACCCATTAGATGCGTGACTAAACTCGGGGAAGGAGTCGAAGTCCAAGCGCGATCAAGGGTGGGGGATGGTCATTGGTGGCAGGGGGGTGGAGAAACTGTTCGCAGAGGTGGGAATTAGGGTCGCACCATCGCAGGAGTAGAGGGGGAGGGGGTTCTATGAGGTGGCGCCGTTGCGGGGAGGGGTGGGCGTGCTCGCAGGTGGCGCCGTGCTTGCCGGGGGGGCCGTTGGTGAGCAGTGAGAGGTGGTGTGGGGGAGGGAGAAAGTGAGGGAGGTAAGAGAGAGATTAGATTAGAAAATAGAAAATTGGGGAAAAAAAACAAAATAAAATAAAAATATTTAATTTTACAACTTCAACAGGTTACCAGTTTTACGGCTCAATATGAGCGGATCGTGCTAAAAGGTTGAATTATTAAATAATAATCAAAAGTTGGGATTAATTTGAGCGAACAGCCGAAAGGTTGGATTATTAGAATCAATTTTTTCGATTTTTTTTTCTTTTTTTTTCTTTCTTTTTGTGAATATATTTTTTTTTTTTTTTGTTATCCTTGTTTGTTTTAGTGTGTTGTCATGGAGTGGAATAATTATAGTTCAGAGGGGGATGTTTTTTCTAATTATCAAGGGCAATATGATTATTCTGTGTATTATAATGCGAATGATTATGTTTATGATGCATCATATGATTGTCAAAATTCACAAAATTTGTGCATGAATTCCTATGAATATTCCCATTACCCTAATGAGTCTTATGTGCCTGATTATACCCAATGTTATCAACATAAAGTGAATAATTATTTTCAACCCGAAACATCAGAGCATCAGGAACTTTTTAACATGATGAAAGAGTATATTGTTAAACAACATAAAGATTTAAATGAATTAGCTCATGATTACCAAAACATGACGAAATCTATTGAATTACTTGTTGTGCAACAATCTACTAACCAACAGGTTATACTTGATGATAATGATTTTGGTGTTGAGAATTATACTTCGGAGGACAAAGGCATTGATTTGACTCATGATAATTTGTTAGAAGATAAGGGTGTAATTGGTGAAGTTGGTAGTGATTGCCTCTATGTTGACGAATCCATAGTTGAAAGTGAAGTGTCTGACACTTTTTCAATAAACTCTTCATCTGCATATGAGTCAAAAGTTAAGAGTCAGATAATGCATGAGTCTTTGTCGGTTCCGTCTAATACTGTTTTTGAGTCTCATGTTCCATTCTCTCATAAACTTGATCTTATTCCTTCTTCCCCTATATTATATCCTCCATCGTTCCTTTTTTCTCCCCCTTTGAATGACACTTATGATCATGTAACTAATGTAAACTTAATTTCTTTTCCTCATTTTGAGTTATGTAAAAATACTAATATTTTCTCTTCTTTCTCTTGTAAATATAATTTTTCCTTTGATTTTTCTTTCTGTAGTTTTAGTAATTTTTTAGCACTAACTTTTTTCATTTTTCCTTTCCACTCTTATATAATATGCTCTGAGATGTTTGCAGGAATATATGATAAGCTTCTTAGAGCATTGAACTATTATGAGTGGTCTACTAATCTTAAACGGTCATGCAAGACCTTAAATTTGCGCTTATCGAGAGGCAACCCGATTTTGTTCAAATTTTTTTTTTTTTGGGTTTGACTAACTTTGCTAATGTGTGATGAAGTCTTTTGCTAGGTACAAACGTAGCCAATTTTTTTGGCTAAGTTCACTGCCTCATTACAACTATCGATTGTGGTGGAGGTGTCGATGTTTTTTGACACTCCCTTTGATTACCCACCCCTTTTGTAAGTTGTACCTCTACCTCATTTAATTCCTCTTTGTTCACATTGAGGACAATGTGTCATTCAGCTTGGGGGAGGATGTTTGTCATCATTACTTAGCGCATGTTAGTTGCATTTAGAGTAGTTTTTTCATTGCTTAGGATGTTGCACGGTTTGTACCGCTCACTAGGAGTGGGAGTTTACGTGTAACCAAAAACATTGTATTGCTTTCGTAGTTGCATTGGCATATTTTATCTCATATTAGATTTCATGTCATTTTAGTTTGCATCTATGGGACTATTGCTGACACTTTTTGAGAACCTTTTTGTTATGTTACTACAGTTCATAAGCGTCATCATCTCGTTCATGATTCTTTATAGCACGATTGTTTCGTAATTGATTGTTTGTGGTAAGATTGATTGATATCTCTCTGGCTCGATTTAACTTTATTGTGTAGACACCTTAAACTAATTGACCTTATGTGCCTATAAGCTGACGTATATGTGTCAGTTCTATTTTTTCATTTGTGATTAGTTCCTCGTTGTTGCATTGATCTTGATTTTGACTTAGTACTCCTTGATATTTGCTAGTGCATACATTTTGATATGATTGAGGCGTTTCATTTCATAATCTAAGCCCTAGAGTTATTCTTGTTTTCATATTATCCTTCCTCTAGCCCCGCTGAGCCTTTCTGACTATGTTTGATTCCTACCTACATTACAAGCCATTGGCCTCATTTAATATTAATCCTAAGCCTAGCTTGGGGGAGCGAGTATTAGTTTTGGTTTGGCTTGTATTGAATCGAAGTGCTCGATTTGTGGTTTAGATTGATAAAAAAGTATGTGTAGTGAGCTTTGAAATCGAATTGAAAGTTCCAAAAAAAAGAAAAAAAATGTGAAAAATGAAATGAAAAAGAAGTGAAAAAAAGTTATTAATAAAGTGAAATAAAAAGGGTTATGATTGAATTTCTTAAGTGAAAAAGGTTGTTGATTATATTTGGAGATTGTTGGTTGTTGCGTAGAGTTGTTGTGACCTTTTTTGGTCATGTTTTCAGTTATATGATGCCCCCCCTTTTTGGTTTTTCCACCACAATTCCCAAATTATTCCATACCTTTAACTTCAGCCCCATTGCAACCCTTAAAAGTCCTCTTGATCATTGTGTATTGTATTGTTGAGTGTTAAGTGAGTCAAAAAGTCAAAGTTAAAGAGTATATGTTTCATCTGAGTCGACTTGTTTTAGGTTGAGTGTCATCATTTATCCTTTAAACACATGAGAGATTTGAGCGCACATGACTATAGTGAGGTCTGTCAAGTTTGGTTAAATCCAGCTTAGGAGAGATGGTATGCGGTATGATTAGAGAGTCGATTGCGATACATGAGATGCTATGCGGCTTGTTCGAGCTTGTTTTGATGCTTGGTTTTTGTAGTGATTATATCCCTCGTGTTTTCAATTGAGTGTTTGATCTTATAGTCTTTTATTGTAGGTTGTTTTTCTTTTCCAATGTATATGTCTTATTGCTTGGGGACAAGCAATGGTATAGCTTGGGGGAGTTTGATGTTTCACTTTTATATATAGTTTTTAGATGCATTTTGATTGCATTTAGAACTCCTTTTAGAGCATATAGGTGCATAATGGCATGAATTACGTAAGTTGTGCTCTACTACTCCCCGTTTGCGTGTTTCGATGATTTTCAAGTTATTTTGATGCAAATTGATTATGATTATCCAATATCAAGCCTATTAATCATTGAGGATGAAGATAGCTTGCACAAGGATCACAAAGCATCCGTTTGGGACCATCTCGAGTTAGAATGAAGCAAAGAGTTAATGAAAGAAGTGCCAAAACTGACACCTGTTTACTATTTTGATCATAACTTTTGATACAAAATTGATAATCAAGAAAATCCAGTTGGGTTAGAAACTAGACTTGAATGGATTTCCAATGATAGGTCACACGCCCCAAATGGACTTCAGGTTCGAGAGATACAGCCTTCACAAGTTGACATAAAATCGCAGTTTTCCCGCCCGGTCGACCGGGCGAGAAGAGATCTTCATCAGAGCACAATTCTTGTTCGCCCGGTCAATCGGGCGAAAGAGGCGCCAAAACTGTTTACGCGCCCGATTCGGCGGCCTTGCCCGGTTAACCGGGAGGAATCTCCCATTTGCTCGTAAATTCAAAACAACGTCGCCCGACCGGGCGGTTTTTCGGGAGCTTTAATTTTTGCCTTTTTTTAGCCGGTTTTGTAAAAACTTTATATAGGTCTTCTCACTCTTTTCTCTGACCTGCTCCTTTAGACGTTATTTCTTAGTTTTAGTTTTTAGGTTTAGTTTTCTTTTCTTTCTCTCTAGTTTTTATTCTTCTTCATTAATTCATGAATATTTAATTAGTTTCTTTCATTGATTTTTTTTAATTATGTTTTCTTTTATAGTTTTAGTTTTATTCTTTGTTCCATGATTGAGTAGTCTTATTTTCTGGGGTTTGGGAATCCATGTTTGTATGATATGATTATTGATTGATATTTATTCATGGTTTGATTAGTCTTGATATTTCTAATTGATTAGTGTTTATATTATTAATCTTGCAATCTGATCAATTGTCTAATTAAATATTGCTAATATCGAGTTATAGATCGAGAGATAGTACTCTTTAGAGGCTTACCTACAATTAGCAAATCTGATTATGTTGAGCGATCATACTAGCATATGTTGATTTGAGAGCGTTAAGGCCCGACCGTAGAATTAACATGTGCTCTAGATATCTGATTAATTGAACCATTGATTATACTTTGATAAATTATAGTTATAAACATGGTAAACCATTGCCCTAGATCTTTTTTAGTTTGATTTCATAGTTTGATTAGTTTAGAACTTTAATTCAATATTCCAGATCTTGTTTAGTTTCTCTATACCTTAGAAGCTAGATTAAAACGACCATCTCTCTGTGGATTCGACCCTACTTATCCTACTACATTGTTAATAGGTTTTGCATGAATTATTTTTGATAGGTGTACGACAGCCTATCAGTTCCTTCATGGGTTACTTCAAGTAAATCCCATATTTGCTTTGTGGATTTGCATCCCATGTTCCTACTGTGTTCATGGGGTCCAAGTCCACAATGCAACAGTTTAACAGCCATAGCATTCACTTCCATTTTTTCAAAATCAGCTTTGTCATATTCAGAGAAGGGTTTAAGAATTACCTCATTTTTATCATTAGTGGTTGTAATGGCTCTCCATACATGGCAGTTTTCGACCTTGATGAAAATCTCCATTATGTTCTTCCAGTAAAAATAGAACTTCCCATTGAACATAGGAGGCCTTTGAGTAGAGTAACCTTCCTCAAGTTTCTCGGTGGTATTCATTGTTCCTTGGATCATTTTCTCAATAGGGTTTCCAATTTTTCGTGAGTTCTAGCTCTCATACCAATTGTTATTTCACTAGGAACAATACAAGAGGGGGGTGAATTGTATGTGTAGAAATAAACGTAACTTTTTGTGGAATTTTAAACTTAAACAAAGAAACAAGCTAAAGGAACACAAGGGATTTTTACGAGGAAAAAACTTCTTAGACCCAACAAGAAGAAACAACCTCGACCACTAGGGATTTTAAACTCAACTCTTTCACTAATTAGGCCAAACAACTTTGTTACAACCTAATTCTACTCACAGGCCACACCTTGAGTTCCTAAACTCAAGTTCCTGAACAACTGTTCCCTTAACAGTTGTTCCTCTCAACTTCACTTGAAGTTTTCTCACTTTAACTCGCTTCACTCGAAACTTCTCTTTTACAGAACTTCACTCAAAGTCCTCTTACCCCAAAAAACCCAAATACACACTAGTAGAATTTTTGCTTATTGCTGCGGTTTTACCCGTACGCAGCAATAAACCACGAAAAAAAAGGAAAAATTAGAATTAACCCTATTGTTGCGGTTCTGGCTGAAAACCGCAGCAATGGTATCAGCGGAAACTTTTTTGAAATTTCGTTGACTGTTTGACCATATCTATTGCTGCGGTCCCAACCATAACCGCAGCAATATATTAAATATAATTTTTTTAATAATATTTTAATCTATTGATGCGGTTGTCCTCGAAAACCGCAGCAATAGACATTTAAAATTAATGATAAAAGGCGCCGAACTAGCTAGGGTTTCCTTCCTTCAGAAATAATCAGACCTGAGAGGTGCCGATCTCTTTCCTCTCACTCATTCACTCTCTCATCTCACATCGCATCTCTCTTCACAAACGACGTCCTTTCGCCGGCTTCCGACATTCCTTCAATCGCCGGCCATTTCATTATTCTCTCTCCTCAAACACATAACCTGGAACCCTAAAAATTTCACCATTTTTCGTGAACTCGAACACACAACAATGGCGAACTTCTCCTCTTCTATGACCGCCACCTCAAGCGACTCTCCACTTCCCTCATCGGTCGTCGATCCTTTCGATCGACGAATCCTTCGAATTCTGCCATTCGTCGCCGTCGTCGTCAACAACAAACAGCGAATCCTCGCCGGAGACGTCTGCGCACGATGGATTCTGGCTCGAGTTTCAGATCTCGGTGGCGGCAGATGCTCTTGGCTCGTGTTTTAGATCTGGATTATTTTTTTCGATTTATTTCCATTTTTCGATTTTTCAGGATCTTGTTTTTCGATTTTTCAGATATGTTTAGATAATTTTTTTTTTATTTTTCGTTGATAGCTTAGTTTTATTTTTTGGATCTGGTTGATTTTTTCTTTCATACTTTTTGATTTGTAATTACAATTTATTTGTATGTGGTGAATTGGTGATATATATTTTTATATTTAATTTTTTGTATATTTAGTTGTTTGTTGGTTTTTTTTCATCATTTATATTAGATTTTGAGTCTTGGTTTATAGTTTTTTGTTTTTACCTTTCATTTTTTATGGCAGAATACAAAAAAAAAAAAAAAATTATATTCATTTGTACAATACATATTGCTGCGGTTTTGGGAAACAACCGCGGCAATAGCTTGACATTTTTTACGCTATTGGGAGCCCTGTTGCTGCGGTTTTGTGTAGGAACAGCAACAATATGTTGCCCTATTGCTGCGATCAAAAACCGCAGCAATAAGTAATTAACCTATTGCTGCGCCATTAATTGTTGCGCGGCCAAAACCGTCGCAATAGGCCATTTAATGACCGCATCAATAAGCAAAAATTCTACTAGTGACAATTGATCAAATAAACTTAGTGGAATTAAAGTAAGAAGGCAAAGAACAAATGCCTTTTATGAGATAATGAAGGCACTGACACTTTACTTAGTTGAACTCACTAATTCACTTGGTCAGTCACAAATTGGAACTTAATTAGACATTAGTATTTATAGTGGTAATAACTTAGAAAATGGGATTAAATCATGTGATAGTGGTAAAAACATTTTCCCATGATGTTCCTCAACCAAAGGAACACGTTCCTTTTTTTTTACCCATGATCTCCATGATCTTTGTTAAACGTGGGAGATAAAGATGTTAATGCTCCCTTAATTTTAGCAA
The DNA here is from genome assembly GCA_947646795.1 of Beta lomatogona. Classification (NCBI taxonomy): domain Eukaryota; kingdom Viridiplantae; phylum Streptophyta; class Magnoliopsida; order Caryophyllales; family Amaranthaceae; genus Beta; species Beta lomatogona. The sequence goes on from CANSNZ010000357.1 coordinate 731,035, forward strand.
CCACTAAAGCAGTAATTCAAAAATCTGATTTAATTAAAAAGCATTTTAATTAATAAAATCGAAATAAAATCCTTTTACAAAAAATATTATCTTATTATCTTATAAAAAATAAAATCTTTTACTTAAAAAGATTTTCCTTAAAATTCATATTTTTACTTAAATAAAACAGTTTCCTAGAATCTAGGCATAAATTACTCAAGCGACATAATTAACCGTTGTGCTGCTTCATCCTATGTCTTGTTCTTTTTAATAGTTAGTTCATTTAACTTAATTATGACAGTGCCAGTTCGTCTGTTCCTTACAAAGGAACAAACACTCATTGTCATTTTAAATTTCCACAGTTCCTTACCATTCTTACTCGTTCCTTTCCATTGGAACTAGAAACAAAAAGGCTCGCTTTGGTCTTCTTACTCCAATGCTTCTCCTGTACCAAATCTTTGAGCATCTTCACTTAGTCTCCAAAATCCAAACTTGATTTTTTCTTTGACTTAGTATTCTCTTTGCTCCTTTCATTGATACCTTGTAAAATTCATTCACTTAACAACTAGTTAGTCCAATACTTAGTTTGCATCTTTGTTCCTTTGTCATCATCAAAACTAGGGTTTAACAATTAAATAATTTCTTTGACTTTCAAATAGTCAACCTTTCAAGAATTAAATCGTTTAAATACTAAAACATACTTAATTATATATAAATATACATTAAAATATATTTATAAAATTCCTAAATTTACGGGGGATTACACATTGCCTATCAATGTTGTTGAACTTGTTGTTGTAAGTTCTATGATTCCCCCTATCCCTAGTGTTTGTCTCATTCATTAATTACTCTTATTATACTTGTCTTAGTTAATCTAGTTGTTTATTTAAAGCCCTTTTTACTCACGTCAATTAATTTGCATCTCGAGCTAAGTGTAAAACCCCTTGCTTCTCCGTGGATACGACCTCAAACTACGCTATACTACCTTATTAGGCTAGTTAGTTAGGCTGGGGCGATTTTATTCTTGACTTGGAACCATAGGAAATAATGACACCTAGGGGATCGATCATTATGACGTCGGCATTACGTCACCCATCCCAGTCCTTACAAATAGGGACCGGATCCCCACTGATTAAGATAATGAATAGTTCACCCACTAACTCTCTCTCTAACTTCTTTCACTAGACTTAACCTCTTGATCAAATAGTGACTTTGAGTGTATAACGGGCGATCCCAGATTCACCTGGGATAGTTAACTCTTATCTTCCTGGACCAACATCTAACGCCGACGGACGACACCCTATCAAACCACAGATACCCTCGAATTGATTCCAAGATCCCTGCTCGTAAGTTTCATACCCAAAACAACAAAGAAAATTAGGCGGCTATAATCATGGATGGTTCATACAAGTTCCAAAAATGTAAAGTTATTGTGTTCTTTATATTCACTATGAACATGGAAATTAAAAAAGTTTATAACTCTCTCTCTCTCTAAAACACTCTGTCTTCTCTCTAAGAAAGAACCTCTCGCAAACACCTAACCCTAGGAACTCGTCGGAGCTCCGGCGCCGCGTAGGTTTCCGGCGGTGCTCCGGCGAGTTCCCATATTTAATTTTTCTTTTCGTTTCTCCTAGCGTTTGTCCTAGTTTTTAGAGCTTTCTTCTTCAGATCGTCGTCCTAGTTTCTGGGTGGTTTCTTCGCCCGAAACTTTAGTTTTGTTGTCGCGTCTGCTCGTCGTTACGCTCGTAGCATTTGGTTTGCCGTCGCGTTTGCCTCGTATTCTCCTGGGCGCACCTTCTTTTCTTTCCCCTTGCTGCAGTCGTGTCTCCACCGTCCCTCCGTGTTTCGGCTCCTCATCCAGCCCCACCGTCGGTTCCCCCCTTCCCTAGTAGGTGAGTCAATATTGTTATGGCTTCCCCTTCCCCTCCCCCTAGTTTCGTTTTGGGCCTCCCCTCCTCCTCCCCCCCGTTTCTTGGTTTATCGGCTTGGGCCTCCCCGCTCCCCGCTCCCCCTAGTTTTGGCAGTAAAATTGTAGGGCATTCCATCCCCCTCCACCCCTTAGTGTTGGAGTTGCGTCCCCCGTCCGGCCTCTGGTGGTTGTGCTTTTAACCCCCTTCACCTAGTGTTTCATCGGATCTTGGAAGTGCGTCCTCCTTTACCCACTTAAGTTTAGTTTTCTGATTTCGTTGTTTGCTTAGTTGTGTTAGTATGGTGGTGTTAAATCAATCTGCTTGATTTTTTTGTTACTTGTTGGAGGTTGTTTTTGTCTTCAAAAGGTTGGATCTAGTTTATGTGGTTGGTTAGGGTTTGCGTGGCAAGAGATTTCATGTTTGGGATTTGTTTTATCCAATTTTGAAAATCGGACGGTTCTTCGAGATCTAACCTTGGTTCGATTTCAATCTCGCTTGGTAATGATTATATCAATGATTACCTTGATAAAACGATATCTGAAGGCGGCTCCCCAATTCATCAATTGGGTTTATAGCGTTTCAACTCATCTGAGCTTCTCCTCAAAGGATAAGCCTAAAATACCCTTCCAAAAGGGTATTGAGTCACACATGAATGTGACTATTTCAGGAAAACGACCATAGAATTTTATGTGACAGAAGGTCACTGGGATTGGTCCGGTTGCGAGTTCATAATCTCATTGGTACTTGGTTGCCCCACTTGTGAAATCAGCCCTCTCCTCCCACTCCTTTCATCAAGGTTCTGGCGATCGTCATCCACCAGAAGCAGAGTTTCAATACAATTAACTATCAGTTTAGACCTCCAAATCGAGCAGTTTTAACATAATTTAAGTTATTTATGTTTCTGTAATTGTTATGTAAGAGCGAGTACAGCTCAGTTTAGTTTTTTTGTGTTTGTTTGGTAGCATTAGGCTGTACTTCCGTCTTTAATTAATGCACAATTTTCCCCATTGTCAAATTATATATATATATATATATTTATATATAAAAAAAAAAATATATATATATATATATATATATATATATATATATATATATATATATATATATATATATATATTCTCACTATGAACACCTAATGTACAACTATGAATTGATGCAAATTACTACTAGTGGAAATGCAAGAACAAATGGGATGAATGTACAATATCAAACAATCACCGACATTGTAACTTTAGATTAAACATCTTCACACTGATCAACATCTAACTCCTCAGAGCTCAAAGTTGGTGGAAGGAACGACATGTACACACGTTTAAGGTTAGGAGTTTCTTTTAGTTCTTGGCATGCGACTTCCAGAGCTGGGTGTTGGAAGAAGGAATAGAATTTCTTGTTACAAACCCACGCAAAGATGAGGGAAATTATAGGAAGTGGGATGAGAGTGACAGTGTAGATGAACTCCTTCACTCCAAAGTAACCTAGCATTGTAACTTGATAAAGGACTAGTGCAGCAAGAAATCTTGTATGCAAATGAGGCCACATCCTCCCATAGCTCTCAAACGATGGAACATACACTTTAAGTGCCTGTAGCAAGGAAAAGGAAAACTTATATACCTTTCAAACAATATTTATTTTCTTACTAAAATAATACTTGTTTTGTTTTAAAATCCTTGCAACCAGGCTCCTACATGCACAATTTGTGGACGATAATAGACAAGATAAACAAAATTATCCTTTTTGATGGATATATACGAATTCATTGTTTGAGTCTTTAATGTCTGATGTACTGATCCTAGGGGAGCTGCTGCTATTCAGCTGAACAAATGAATCTCGGATGATTTTATTCGCGTATCCTCATATATATTGGATAAAATCTAAAAAGACCCTCACGGCTACAAAAACTTGCCCCAAAGTGTTTTATCATTGTTGAATGCACGTTAATTGTTATATATTTACGAATTATGCAACTTTTTCTATTTGTCTTGTATACCCTGACTAATGCTAACACCCCAAATCTGAAATCCCAGATTTACCACTAGTCATTAAGCCAAGGATATTAGGAACGAAAATATGCTCCCCAAACCAGCAAATTCTATATCATGGAAGATTAAGATGTTACAAAGAGCTACCTGATTTCTCATGACAAGCCATCCCAAGCCGAAATAGATAATACCAAATGGAAGGATTAGTGGTGCAATGACAGAGTAACAGAGGGTGATAGTGAGAATAAGTAAGTCAGCTGGAATCCTTGTCGCATATCGAAAATCACCAGGAGCCCAAGCTTCTTTCACTTCGGCTTCTGTCTTGCAGAGATATTTCTTTTTTAGACAGAACATAATAAGTGGAACCAATCTCGACAACTCCAGCCCATACCCTACAAAACACCTGCAGAGAAAATCAATATTGTCCGAAATCGATCATTGCAGGGTGGAATGTGATAAACGAATTGAAGATGAATTGATTACCTCAGAGCCACAAAAGTCAAGAAGAAAGTCGCGTTATCTGGAAGGCCCTTCCCAAGTAACTCGACAATTTCTTTTGGATGCTCCTTCATATCCTTCAAATTACCAAATAAGGTTCCACCAAGGGTCACTCCAATAAAAGCGTTAAAAACTATGAAATAAAAGTATTTACCCGAAGCAGACCTCACTGCATGGCTCTCAGAAGGAATTCCTTCCAATTTAGACAAAAACATGACTAGTGTTGGGAGCATAGCCAAAAATATTAATAGAGTAAGTTGAGGAAGATAAGCTCCCAACACTGTTCGAATGGAAACTATTGCGAGAACGGGTTTTATGAACGGCAGAAGCTTTGCGAGGTTTTCAAGTGTTGTAAAAGCTGAGATAATACTGATCGGAACCATGAAGAATAATACTGCTAATGCAACGATAATGTACACAACGTACTTGCGTACTTGCCTCGCAAAATAATTTAAAGAAAGGTTATTCCAAATTAGTTGACGTGGTTCAGGAGCATTCATTACTGTCCAATGGTCCACCATTCGGGCATGTAAGCTCTGAGCAGCAGAAGCAGCAGCCACCCTACTCGAAAAGAATATGAGTGCTGAAGAAACCTGTCGATCTCTTATGGTCAATTTTTGCTCTGCGTCTAACTTAGGGATAAGTTCACTTATCTTCTCATTGCAGTAATCTATGGTATCTACTTTCTTTCCACAAAGACCAAAAAGCCCAAGGCGGTTCATAGGTCTGGTTCCCTCCGGACTAACAATTGTTTTTGATTGCGCATAAACTGTTTCAGCTACCACAAGATTCTTCTTGTATACCTTTAGCTCCTCCCATATCTTGTTGACCTGTAAAACGAGAGGATCAAGATCAAGGTATATGGACACTGCAACCAACATTAATAAGTTTCTTGAATTACAAATTGTTTTCTCATACTCTCTACGTCCCAGCTCTTGGTTAACATTTACCAAAAAGAGGATACAAAACAAACATTTTTATATCCACACGGGAATATTTTGTGGAATTGTCACTTAAATTACTAGTCGCTTTCACCTCTATACTTTGTTTACAAGGCTATACAAATTGACCTGTAGATTGTATTTAGTTAAATCGGTCCCTCGAGAATATCCAATCATCTAAAACTTAACTTTTCCCTAACATTGCATGACCAATTCTAGCATCTGTGATATAGCAATAGCATACTCCTATCAACCTTTGATAAAGTTGCAACTTACTATTACTATCTCTTATTGTATTATCTGGTAAAGTGGAGAGTAATTACGACCACAACAAAGCTTGAAAGTAATTCAAATTAAAACTCTACCTCTTTGTTGTCTGTTACTATCATTGACCTGTAAAATGTATCCGGATAAATAGCCTTGAAATACGAATCAACTTGTTCCTTTCTGGTCTCACCTTCCAGAGGAGGGGGTATATCTCTAACAAGAACTGTAAATTGTTCCGCCCTTACTTCAGAAGACATGAGAGCTGTAGCTCTTATTTCAGAAACATGTTTATATGCTTTCCATAATAAGAAATATGTAACCAAAGAAACCCAGTAGACAGCAATCAAATATGCCCATAGCCTATCACTTTTTTGCTGCAAAGAAAGTCAATTGTTCTTAAGAGTCTTGCAATGAGATAGGTATTGATGAAATGCAATAATCAGTTAATAAACTCGATGATAATTTGTAACAATAATGGTGCTTAGAATTACTTAGAAATGCAAAACTTGGGGCCTGTTCTCTTCGGCATAAAACAACTGAACTCAACTGAACTGAAGTGAACGGAAGTGAATTAAATTATAACTAATTAAAAGTAATGATAATAATTTATGAACTGAACTCAACTGAAAATAAGCTGGGGAGAACAGGTCCTTACTCCAATGTGTCCCATCGAAAACTTATCAAGCTCATTGAAAGTACCATTGCTTGTGGTGCTATTCAGTCTGACACTGTGATCAGTGATTGAAACAGGCAAAAGAGATGGAAGAAGCACAATGCCAGCCAAAAATAACATAGCCAAAGCTGGGAAAGCAAGCATCAATATCAGTAGCATCTTAATTTATAACATAATGTTATAAATGGAACATAACACTAACGCATACGAATCCAGTACAAGCAAATTTGTTGTCAGAGATGCTTAGAATTCTGAACTTTCACAAGAGCATATGAGCTTGTCAAAAGACATCCAAAGACTATAATATATCCATTGTGTTCACCTAATATGATAATCTACACCATATTGATCATTTTATCAATTCTTCACCTATGCCTATCTGTATGTCCCAGAGTCAGTATTAATGGTAGGAATACCCTTGAATGAGGTAATTAATGTTAAGAATATGTCCCAAAATATACCACTAAACCAAAAATTATATTTTGATTGGTAAGGAGAAATACCCTACTAGACCGGAATCTCTCACAGGTTATTCCGGCCTAGCTAAGCAGGCAAGGTCTCTTGGTAGAGTGTCCAAGGTGCCTCTAGTGGAGGTTGATCCCCAAACCTCAAGGTTGTGAGAAACAAACTCCACCATTAGACCAAATACTACTTGGTGTTTTTTTATTATAAATAGCAATATAAGAAGTAATTGCTCCATCTTTTATATTTCCTCCGTTTCTTTTTAAATGTAACAATTAGACTTTTCCACTATTCGCACTTATCACTTTGACTAAGATTTGTGATTTGTACATAATGAAAAACATAGTCAAGTGGGATCTTATTAGATTCGTCTGTAACCCAATTCCATAATATTTAATTTTTATAATTTTTACCTATATGTAATTATAGATATTTATGGTTAAAGTAATGTTTTGTTGTGTATAAAAGTGAGTTTGTTGCATTTAAAAAGAAACATATGAATTATTTGTTTTGAAATGACACATGAATCAAGGAGGAGGAGAGAGAACATAACTTTTAAAAAAAGAGAAACCTTGACAAGTTGAGTTGAATAAAAGCGATCCTAACTCGTCAAAAATGAGAATCAATCTAAAGTTTTTCTAGAAGCAGAATAGATGATTTACCTATTGATCTGTAGATGCTTCACATAGAGTGCAAATGACCCATGTACTTGGTTAATAAAATAAGACTTTCTTTGTAATTCACCAACAAGAGAAATATTGCAAGTATTGTAAAATATCCTAGAAAAAGATGTTGAAAGTATTGAAGAACGGACAAAATATAAACTAAAGCTTCTCTGTATTATTCTGAGTTTCAACCGCCCTAAATGCTTGAAAACCCAATTTATTGTGTTAAATTAATCATGAACTACCTCTCTTTCTTAATACTAGTAACATATTGCTTATAAATACTTGTAACATTTCTCATACAGATAAAATTACGATGCAAAGAAAGTTTTCATTACTTAGCTCATGTGTTATTTGCAACATGCAAGTTCAGAGATTCAGAGGTATAGACTTATAGAGTAATTTCAATCTTGGAAACAGCAAAAACAAGCACAAAAAGTAAACATAAAAAAAGAGCATAAATATAAAAATGATACCGGTGGCAAGAAAGACAAAATAGACGGCAGTATCAACACCGGAAATAGAAATGATATCATCCTCAGAAGACGAAATTGCCTCTATGATCCAGGAAGTTGGGTTACGTGTCCTGGAACTAGAATCCAACCCCTTAACAATTAGATTAGGATTGTAAACAACGTCATTTCCAGGCTTCCTTGAAAGCCAAGTGAAAATCAGCATCAACACCACAAATATGAGGAACGAAGTACCTAAAGATGTTATAAATGAACTGAAATCCATCTTTTTCCTTTTTTTTCCTACTCACAGTCTCTTAACAGTTTACTACTTAACTCTATCTCTTGTGTGTGGTTTTTTTATTCTTTGATGTTCTTTGATGAAAAGTCAATGTGTTGTTTTCTTTTAGAAAAGCTAACTAGACTATGACTGAAGAGAGAGAATATGAAGTGAAAGAAAAGCAACCGTTGGATTTATTTAATCCACCAAAAAAGTAAGCAACAGTTGGATCATTGTCGACATACCACAAAATTCTAACATGGTCATTGCCGACATACCATGCATTATTATTATTTGTTTGTTTTCCTTCTTTATTTGTGAATTGTGACTTGTGAGCTTAGAGCTTAGAAATATCATAGAGAATCAACTGTTTTTTTCAATTCGTATTTGGGCCATATCTTGCGTTATTTTTTTTTTTTTTCAACAAGAACGTAGACCTAACTAACTAATTAGGCCCTTCCTTGCTGAAACAGCAAGTTCATGAGCCCGTTGTACATCCTTTCTATCTACTTTATTTATATCACACATTTGGAAACTCGAAACCAACTCATATACATCTATAAGTATACTATGAAGGTCCAGCTGTTTCAGTCTCTTATCAAAGACTTGAACAAGCTAAGCTGAATCTGAAAGCACTCTTGTTTCGGTGTTGAAACGGTTGGCGGTCTTGAGAGAAGTCCGCCAAAGATTGGGGTTATCGTCCTCTGGTGAATAGCTGCACAAGAAGCAAACGTGAACTACCCTCGGAGGGGATGCGAGGAAACCCCCTCCGACGCTCAAGTCAGTACGTGTCCAACTCAGATTTAGAGAGAGAAAGTAGAGAGAAAGAGATAAGAATTGTGAGTATGAGATAATATACCTGCAGAATAGTACCAGTGAGGTATTTATAGAAGTACTATTCACCTGACAGGTGTGTAATCCTTTGACACGTGTATGGCTGTGGTGCATCTGACAATTGGGAAGATTCCTTATTTTGTCTTGTTGGGCGACCGCCAACGTTGTCGGACCACGTTGATATACTGACTTGCTAGAGTTGTAGGCGACGTTTACAATATTTGCAGCCAAGGTAGTGTTCGCGGACTTTATCACAGAGGTCCGCTAACATACTTGGGTCATACCCATACAACTAGCCCCCAGCATCATTTGGGGTCTTGACCGTTAATGATGTTGTCGATGGACGCGAGTCATTGTTGTCGTGCTAAATTTTTTGGAGGAGTTAATTCGTTGGATGCCAAGTGTCGTCGTAGGGAGTTGAAAAATTTCGAAAAGTTAATGATTACTTTTCCGAAAATCCCGCTCATTACTTTATTATGGTTTTACCGTGTTTCGACATTTGGCAGGAATCTGGAGAAGGAGTTGAGAGGTCTTTCAATCTCAGCCGTTCATCCGTGCATATTTATCAGAGCAGTTGTCTTTTCCTGAGTTTTTATCATACGCTCAAAACTTTCTCTTTCCTTCTCCATTTCTTCTCTGATAAAACCTCCATAGCCGAAGCTTGTATTGTTCAAAAACCACTTTTTCCGTGCTCAAATTACTTCGAAAAGTTACTCAATCTTCTAGTTTTCATTTCCCAATTCCGGTGCACTGAAAACTTCGTCTTTTCTTGACGAACATTTCTTGGGTTTTTTCTGGGTTTGAAGATTGGTCTTTCGCCGGCGCTTTTTCTACCTTTCTGGTGGTTCCTTGGCTCAAGCTCAAGTTTTTCAGTGCAATTTCGTTGTTCGGGGACTTTATTCACCTTTTCCGGCGGTTCTCATTCCTTACTCTTACCTTTTTTTTCGGTGACCCTTCGTTTCCAGGTATTTCTTCAATTTTTCTCCGCGTTTCCTTAAGTTTCTTTGCGTATACATCATGTCGGACCAGTCTGATAGCCAAAATGTCCTTAGTGAGACATTTATGACCGAAAGTGATCCTTCTTTTCCTTTGGCCGCTAGTGAACTTCTTCCCCTCTGGCGCCAGGACGCCATTGAACTTGGTTACCCCAAGGTTGCCCGGGATTTGTAGATTTTCCCGATGGTTATCGGCTAATAGTTCCGCCAGAAGGGGCTATTGTGACGGAGTGTCCTCCGGGTCATGTGGTCGTTTACACTCATCACTTTGAGTTCGGTCTTCGCTTTCCTCTGGATTCTTTTTTAGTGGAGATATTGAACGCCTTTAATGTCTGTCTGGCTCAACTTACACCCTTGGCGGTCAAGAATTTGATCGCGTACATTTGGGTTATCCGTTTTTTGGACTTTCCTCAGACTTTAAACCTATTCCGCCATCTTCACTGGTTGAAGAAAAATGGGTCTTCCAGGCAAGCGGGTTGGTGGTCGTTAACAACGGCGACAAGAAAATGACTGTTCAGCCCAAGATGATCGGTTTGAAGGGTTGGCAGGATGCAATTTTCTAGTTACAGGTGCCTGAGGATTTTCCTATACGCCACCATTTCACTGAGCCACGTCCTCATATGGAGCACCTGCCTCAAGTTCCGTTGACTGGGGATGAGTTGACTGCCTTTTCATACTTTGACACTGAAGATTATCTCATCACCTACGAGAACGGGAAGAAATCCAGGGTTAAGGAACCTAAGTACTGGCTTCCTCACACCAAGTATATTCTTGGGAACCAGCCCTTGTCGGCTATGCTGCTATGTCATACCCATGAAAATGGTAAGTTTTTACCGGACTGGTCCAACTGATGAATTATTATTATTTAATTTTTTTTTTATATATATTTTTTTAAAAAAAAAACTTGCTTCTTGTCGTTCGCATGTTTCGACTGTCTTGATCTCGACGCACTTTGTGTCGACGAGAACCTCCAACCGTTAACCAATTTGCAGCCTGCTCCTTCCCACGAGTATGAGACCATGCACGACAACACTAATGGTCGCCGGGGAGGGAACCGCCATGGCCCTCAGAACATCCGTCGCGGCCGCGGTGGGGTGACTGTTGCTCGCGTCCCTGTTCAGGGCGCCACTGCTATTGTTGTTAGTACTAGCGGCCAGCCGTCCCCTACCATCCCCACTAGGTCTTCTACCTCCCGGCCTGTTGCCAGGGGTGGTGGGAACAGGAGGCGGCCCCGCGAGCAAATTGCAGCGGATACATCTGCCAACAAAAGGCAGGCTTTGGCGGATCCTGCTTCTTCTGCTCCTACCCATGAGACCGTTCAGGTGGAAGATCAGAATGTGGATGCTCCTCCAGAGATTCGGGAGCAGGCTGTCACGGCTACTGGTCCGGGACATGTTAGCGGCGCCTCTTGGCTGTTAGGCTCTTACTCCTCCCTCCGCGAGAAGATTCGGGAGCTGATTACCATGCCCAGCTTTCTGTCCAACTTATCCCCCAGCATCTTCTCCCGGTACCATGAGTGGATCGAGAAGAAAGAGGTACCGCTAAGTGATGATGTGGCGGCCTCCTTTGCTCGCCGGCCCGTAGTCTCCGGCAAGATTTATCAGCCTGACTAGGACGTCAGGGAAGATGAGTCGTTGTATGCCGACATCCCCGAGAACGGTGGCATTCTCGCCTACCGTATCCTGAAGGGCATGCAGCTGCCACTCGACAGGCCGGCAGGGTCCTTGGTAACTCCTGCTGCAAGGCTGGCTCACAACCAACTTGTGGTATGTTTTCGTACTTATTTTATTATTACTCACTTGTTTTTTGTATTCTTATTGACGTTCTCCTTTCCTCTTTATAGGCCAACAATGCTGCTATTGAGTTGATAGAGCAGTATGTTGAGTACCAGAAGCTGGCGGACAGCTATAAGCAGTCGCTGGAGACTTGCCAGGACTTGCTGAATGAGGTAGAGGATAAGCTGAAAGCTAAGAGGCGGAATTACAGCCTCTGGAGGATGAGCTTGTAACTCTGAGAACGAGAGCTGCCGTGCTCTGGAGGAGACTGAGGAAAATGTTAACACATTGACCAAAGCTCTGGAGGCCACCAACTCTGAGAAGGAGGTTGCCGTGCTGGACGCCAAGGCGAAAGCTAAAGCCAAGGTTGTTGCTGAATTTAAGCAGTCCGATGAGTACGCGACGGCCCTCCACAAGAGGTATGATGGCAGGTGGGCGGCTGCCATGAGATGCATGTGCAAGACCATTCCTGGATTTGACTGGAATGTAATTGAAGATGCTCATGCTGCCGGCCAACATCTCATGTCCTTTGAGGGGGACCCTAAATTTGCTGGCGAGGATGCTATTGCTGACGAGACATTCCAGATCAGGGAAATCAGGGTGCCCCTCCCTCTTGAAGTTTTTGGCGGCCTTTTCACAGCTCTTCTTGCTCTTCCAATAGCTTATAGTCTTGTAATCTTTTGAATATTTTAACTCTTTATTCGGCCCATGTTGGTATTTGTAAACGCTAATGTTTCTTAATTTTATAAGTACTATTCCAACTAAAAGCCTTTTATTTAGCCGCCATCTTTTTTGTCTGTAGTTGGCCGCCAAGCTAGTAGCTTTTATTTTATGGGAAAGTACTTCATATCTTGCGTTTCTATCGCTTTAATTGTCGTCTGATTGTTGCATGGCCGCAAATGTACGCGAGCCTGTTTTATGGCTTTTGTCTTGTGCCTGGATTGTCGTATGACCGTTAATGCACTTTGAGCCTGTCATATGGCTTTCGTTATGTGCTTTCATTATGTGCTTGATCTGTCATATAACCGTTAGCGCACTTTGCCTGTCATATGGCGTTTTATTATGTGCTTGGTCTGTCATATGACCGTTAATGCACTTTGCCTGTCATATGACGTTTTATTATGTGCTTGGTCTGTCATATGACCGTCAATGCACTTTGCCTGTCATATAGCTTCAACGTTTTTTTTTTTTTTTTATGTGTGACTGCTAATAATGAACATTGACCGGTTACGCAATTCATTAATATATATGAACAATAAGACAATTTATGGAACGCTAGCAGAAGTTTGTATTAATCATGTAATAAAAGGTGGCTCTCGGCCTTTACATTCTATACATAGTACTTCTTTAGGACACTAGCATTCCAACAGTTCTTGAGTTCCTTGTCATCCATGCCCTTGAGAATGAAAGAACCAGGAGTAAGCTTCTTGGCAATGATGTAAGGACCTTCCTAATTAGCAGTCAGCTTTCCTTCAACATGCGCCTTACCAGTGGCTGCTGTTTAGCGAAGGACTAGGTCGCCAACATCCAACAGCCTCTCCAAGACTTTCTTGTTGTAAGCCTTGCTAATTCTGTCTTTGTAGGCAACCGCTTTCAGTTCTGCTATCAACCTTATTTCTGGCAAGAAGTCTAGATTCTCCCTGAGTGCCTAATCATTCTTCCCAAGATCCTGATGCTTGATCCGGTAAGAGGGAAAACCCACCTCTACTGGCAACACTGCTTCTGCACTAAAGGCTAGCTTGAAAGGGCTGTCTCCATTTGTTTCCTATTCGGTTGTTCTATTTGACCATAGCACTGCCGGCACAATATCAGCCCATCCTCCCTTGAATTCATCTAGCTTTTTCTTCAAGGCATTCAAAATTTGTTTGTTCGCAGCCTCTGCTTGTCCGTTGCTCTAAGGATGGCAAACGACTGAGTATGCGAATTTCACACGAAACTCAGTTAAAAAAGTTTGTATGGGATGGCAATCAAATTGGACGCCATGGTCGAAGACGATAGCCATGGGGATCCCAAATCTTGTCATAATATTCTGCCAGATGAATTTCTTGACCTGATTCGCTTTAATCTTTGCTGTCGGTTCTGCCTCTATCCACTTTGTAAAGTAATCAATTCCCACTATTAAGAATCTCCTCCCTCCCGTCGCTGTGGTGAATGGTCCCAGGATATCCATTCCCCATTGAGCGAACGAAATTGGGCATAGAATAGGCTGCAAATCATTGGCTGGCCTGTTAATGACCGGAGCATATCTCTGGCATTTATCACACTTCTTAACGTATCCCTGAGCATCCGCCAGCATACTTGGCCAATAGAACCCCGCTCTCAATGCCTTAAGTGCTAAAGCCTTTCCGCCAATATGGTTATCGTAAATACCTTCGTGTATTTGTTCAAGAACCTTCGCGGATTCCCATGCGGTTGCACACTTAAGCAGAGGTAGACTGAACGATTTTTTGTACAGCTCATTCTGATATATGACGTTCCAGTTTGCTTGTCGCTTCAGTTTCTTAGCGGACAAAGGATCGTTGGGAAGCGTCCCAGTCAGCTTATACGCCACCAGCTCACTAAACCATTCCCCTTGCTGGTTTATGCTGTTGACGGTCAAAATTTTTTCCGTGATATTCTTTTCCTTCAAGATGTCCATCGTGACGGTTTTCTCGATGCTAAATGAGTCAGAACTTGCCAATTTGGACAATGCATCCGCTTTCGTGTTCTCGGCCCTTGGTATTGCTTGAATATCAAAGTGATTCAATTGAGCTATAAACTCCTTGGCCTTTTCCACGTACTTCAGCATGTTAGGCTCTCTAACTTCAAATTCACCTATTAACTGGCCACTAACCAACTGCGAATCCGTCTTCAAGAGTACATTGTTAGCGCCCGCTACCAAACACATTCTCAAGCCGACAATTGTCGCTTCATATTCTGCTTCGTTGTTTGACGTCGGGAAGGCAAACTTGATGGCATATTGGTATGAATTTCCCTCAGGGCTAGTCATCACTATACCAACCCTGGATCCGCTAACAACGGAGGATCCGTCAACTTCCAGTAGCCAGACTTCCTTTTGCTCCACTTCTTCCTCCTCATATGAGGCTTCCACAATAAAATCCGCCACGGCCTGCGCCTTGATAGCGGTTCTGGGCTTATACTGTATATCATACTCCGATAGCTCAACGACCCATTTCAACAAGCGGCCGGAACTATCCATCTTTTGCAACGCTTTTTCTAGCGGCTGATTGGTTAGAAGTTGAATGGGGTGATAGTCAAAATATGGTCTGAGCTTCCTGGCGGCAATTACCACAGCCAAAGCCATTTTTTCTACCAGCTAGTAACGGCTCTCTGGACCGTTAAGGATGTGGCTGATCAAATATATTAGCTGCTGCCTTTTCTCCTTTTCCACCAACAACATGGCTGCGACCGTTTTTGGCGAGGCCGAGATATACAGTTGTAATATGTCTCCAGTCTCGGGCCTTGTGATGGTGGGTAGCTTCTTCAAATGCTCCTTTACCGCCAGGAATGCTTTGCTTTGCTCCTCTCCCCACTTGAACTTCTTATTTCCCTTTAGCAGTGGAAAGAAAGGCAAAGCCTTGTCTGCTGATTTTGAAATGAATCGAGTGAGGGCCGCCATTCTCCCTGTTAGCCTCTGAATATCTTTGACGCTTTTTGGCTCAGGCAGGTCGACAATGGCTTGAACTTTGTATGGGTTTGCATCAATCCCTCTCTTGCTTACCAAAAAACCTAAGAACTTCCCTGCTCTCACCCCAAAGACACATTTCTTTGGGTTGAGCTTCATCTTATACTTCCACAACGTTCTGAAGATCTCTTCCAGGTCATCCAAATGTTCGTGGTCAGTTTTTACTTTTGACAATGGAGTCGTCAACATATGCTTCGATATTTCTCCCCCTCTGACCCGCGAATACTTTATCGACCAACTTTCAGTAGGTTGCTCCTGCATTACGAAGCCCAAACGGTATTGCCTTTTAGTTGTATACGCCACAATCTGTGGTGAATGCTACCTTTTTTCTGTCGGCCTCGAGCAAGCTAATCTGGTGATAGCCTGAGAACGCATCCATAAAGCTTAGCAGTGCATGCCCGCTAGTAGAGTCTACCAGCTGATCTATTCTCGGTAACGGATAGCAGTCCTTTGGGCAGGCTCTGTTGAGATCCGTGAAATCTACGCACATCCTCCATTGGTCGTTAGCTTTCTTTACCATGACCACATTGGCCAACCATTCTGGATAATCACATGGCTCAATGAAATCCGCCGCCAGCAGCTTATCAACTTCTTCTTTTATGGCCTTGTTCTTTTCAGTAGAGAACTTTCTTTTCTTTTGCTTGATAGGGGCAGACAGTGCTGTCAACATTTAAACGATGTACCATCACGGCCGGGTCTATTCCCGGCATCTCATCCGCTGAGAACGCGAATACATCTGCGTTTTCTCTTAGGAGAGTCACCAGGTTGACCCTGACCTTTGGGTCCATGTCTGTTCCGACAGCAACTGTCCTTGCCGGATCCTCTGCCAACATCTCCTGCTTTGTTTCTCCATCTTACTTGGGTCTTGGCGTATCATCAGGCCTAGACTCCAGTTCTTCCATTGAAATTTACATCATTTCTTCATCTCCTTTCTCGGATTCTGCTTCATCTGCAGAGCTTTCCTCTGGGCTCGCCTTTGTTTTCGAGTTGGCGGATTCAATTCTTCTACCGGCATTCTCCTTGCCGGCTGCTTCAGTGCTGTTAAATAGCATGATTTCGCCATCTCCTTATTCCCTCTTAACTTCGCTGTCATTCCACGATTGGAAACGTACAACATGGTAAGATGGTAAGTTGACACAACTCCTTGGACGTCATGGATAAAAGGGCATCCGATAATTGCGTTATAAGCTCCAAGCACATCGACCACCAAAAATTCCGCAATCACATCTCTGGCGTTCTCATCTTCTTCTACCCTGACCGGTAGGGTTATCAAGCCTTCTGGAATCACTGACGCCCCCGTGAAATCTATAACCAGACGGGCTTCAGATGCTCCCGGCCAATCATCAGTTTCTCAAAGGTTGAGAAATACAGTATATTTGCCGAACTTCCTCCATCTACCAAAATTCTATGGATCAGACAGTTTGATACTTTCAGCGTGACCATTAAAGGGTCGTCATGGGGGTAGACGACGTGCTTCGCGTCCTCTACAGTGAAAGACATAGTGGGCATCACTAGCGGTCTTCTCCATTGCATACTCTCGTTGAAATTGACTTGATGCCTGAACTCTTTCAAGCTTGCCTTTGCTCCGTTCATACTGCCCCCATGAATCGGGCCGCCACTAATAACATGGATCTCACTGATCCGCGACTGAACATTCTGGTTGGCTGGCTTTACCAAGTCTCCATCCTTAGTCTGAGCTTTATACTGGCTGAAATAGCTCATTCTTACTAAATCCTCCAAGTTATCCTTCAGATGCCGATAATCTTCAGTCAAGTGCCCGTGATCACCATGAAAATCACACCACTTGCTCTTATCGCGGTTTTTATAGAACATTTATTTTGGACGCTGCCATTTATCACTGTCTTTATTCATCAAGTATATCTGACTCCTGGAGCTGGTGAGCTGAGTGTACGCGTCAAACTTTTCTTTGCGTTCGCCCTTCTCCCGGTCATACCTCTCGCGGTCATTTCTTTCACGGTCATTTCCTCTTTTGACCACATTGGATTCTTTCGTCTCGGCCGCGATCACCTTCACGACCTTTGTCTTTCTTTTATTTCTCCTCCTTTTTATTTTCGGGCTCGCGGTACTGGTTGCTCGCGGCCTTATCAAACTCTTCGCCCCTTATGAAATCATTTGCTTTTCCCAGAACAGGACCTAAGGACGTGAAGGTCTTGCGACCCAAATAACTTCTGAACGCTGACTTCTCCCTCAGCCCCGTCATTAAGGCTTAGACAGCTACGTCCTGCTGAAGTCGCGGAATGGAGACTGCTTCCACGTTAAAACGACCAATGAAATCATGAAGACTTTATGTTTCCCCTTGCTTAACAGAGAGCAGTTCACCAGTTGTGCGCTCACGGCGCTTATTACTTACAAAATGAGTGCTAAATGTAGAAGCCAACTGGGAGAAACTAGAGATAATACCTGGCTTCAAACTCTTGAACCAAGTCTGAGCAATCCCGATCAGGGTAGACGGAACACTTTGCACCAGATGGCGTCCACCTGAGTGTATAAGTACATGTGACCCTCATATGCTGCAACATGATCATCTGGATCAGAACTACCGTTGTATTTGCAGGACGACATCTTGATTCTAGGCATGGGGTGATTCAAGACTTCTGGAATAAAGGGAGACATTTTAGGCTTAATTAACAGGTGTCTGCCAGCCGAATAGTTACTAGCACCCTGGGTGCTGTACTCTCGACGGGACTGACTTTGATATTCATCTTCTGAATTGTTTAGATCCTCAGTTTCCAGAATAGCTTCCTCATACTCTGCATCATCAATTTGCCTTTCCATCTGGCGTTCCTCTTGCGTCAGCGTACGCATCCTCCTTACCGGCGTACTGTCAACGTTTCTGCTGGCCATAGCCAATGATCGTTTACGGTGTTGAACGCCTCTAGTATTTTGAACAGGGGTGTTATTAGGCTGAGAAGTGCCTTGTAACATTTGGATGAATGATGCCACGATTTGCAATTGTTCAGGGGAGAATTGAGTCAATGGAGTCAAGTTGAATGGAACGCTACCATTGTTTACCTGAGTCACATTATTCTCAGGAGTTCGCTGGTCGTTATTGTCCTCGGGGACGATAAGGTGGAACTGTGGTGTACCGAAAGGTCTGGTAATGACAGGTTGAGAAGACCTTTGGCCAACTTCAAACCCTGGTGGACCGCGACTCGAGTTTCCAGTTTTGTCCATGACTGCTTTACAGAGACGGGAGGTCCCCTCCTTCTAGCGCCAAGTTGTTTCGGTGTTGAAAAGGTTGGCGGTCTTGAGAGAAGTCCGCCAAAGATTGGGGTTATCGTTCTCTGGTGAATAGCTGCACAAGAAGCAAACGTGAACTACCCTCGGGGGAGGGGGATGCGAGGAAACCCCCTCGGATTTAGAGAGAGAAAGTAGAGAGAGAGAGAGAGAGAGAGATAAGAATTGTGAGTGTGAGAGAATGTACCTGCAGAATAGTACCAGTGAGGTATTTATAGAAGTATTATTCACCTGACAGGGTGTGTAATCCTTTGACACGTGTATGGTTGTGGTGCATCTGACAATTGGGACGATTCCCATATTTTGTCTTGTTGGGCGACCGCCAACGTTGTCAGACCACGTTGATATACTGACTTGTTAGAGCTGTAGGCGACATTTACAATATTCGCGGCCAAGGTAGTGTTCGCGGACTTTATCACAGAGGTCCACTAACATACTTGGGTCATACCCACACAACTCTTATTATGCTGATGCACCTCTCCTTTGCTTCTAGAAGGCCTCGAAGCAATGCATACCCTTCTGCCTGGAGTGCTGATGTGGCAGCAACTCCATCGCTCCCCTGAAAAACTACCTTATTCCTGATCATTCCATACCAACTTATACCCGCTACTGTAGCTCCCTTATCCTTCTACTTCCAGCTGGCTCCATCTATTTGAATGATACAACAATCCTTATCCATCTCACTGAACTCAAGATGTTTCCTGTCTTTTCTTTTACTTTCCTCATTGTTGTGCTGACGTTCCATTCCCTGATGGTTTCCTCGCAAACGCAACTCCTGAAGCAGTCTAGATACTTCTTGAAGTACCATACTTGGATGTTGATCCCGTTGCTTAAACACTCGACGGTTCATGTTTATCCAGATGGACCAGAGAATAGCAATAAATACATTGCTTACCTGATCTCCTTTATCGTCCTGCTTCCATACCAAACTATTACATTTTATTATATCAAGATAGCTAATATAATTTTACTTTCGTGTGACTTGTCATTGCACCTAAAGAATGTTAGTTTGTTTGGTTGTTTATATGTACATGATGTTGGGGTCATATAAGGTGAGGATTATACTCACAATATGTCACATTACTCCACTCAGTTTTGCCACATGTAATTTGGGGTCTGTACACATGAAAATTTTATGTCCCACGTCACACATTTAATTGACCCATTAAATTTTTAAAGTCAAATGTTGACTTTTATTAATGGGTGATCATCAAATTTAAATAATTTAGGCTTATCACTATATAAGGTCTATTTTAATTAATCATCTATTATTGGGTCAATGTCCCATTAAATGAAAGATGGGCAACTGAAAAGGTTATGTCCATGTAGCCCAGGAGCCAGAATAAGTGGAAACCCTAGTGTTCTCCTAACTCTATAAATAGAGCTCTCCTCTCCTCCTGCCAGAGAAGGAAAAAAAAAAAGAAATCAGACTCCAGAGCCAGGAGGGAGAAAAAACAGATGACTAAAGGGAGAAAGCTGCTCCAGGAAGAAGAACAACAAGCATAAAAGCCATTCCATTCTAGACGAGCAAACTTGAAGGAGATCAAGCCCGAAGGCCTTTATTCAGGATTCATATTTGTTCTTCAGCAACAAATCAACATCAAATCTTTCCAATAGAAGAAAAACAACAATCATACCAAAATCGAGTGCCATTCTATTCTACATCAACATTCTTGAACAAGATTAAACCTGATGGCCCTTATTCAAGAAAATCAAAGCTGTTCGTGAATTGCAAAGTTCAAAGCACACTTGGATATTGAATCAGAGGATTAAACATTAGAGATTGTAACCCAAAATACAAAATCAATAAAATATTCTTTTGTTCACATCTTTTGACTCTCTATTTTGTAGATCTAAAATTTGTGTTTACAAATTTGGCACGCGCGCGCGGTGGGACAATCTCTACCTCTCATATATCTTTTTCTCCGTTCAAGCAATGAAGCAAATTCATTCAACCATGGTGGCCAATAGAAGATATGTTCATGACAGCAACAAAAAATCCTTTCCTCCAAGCGTGGATCCTTCGACGAAGTCAATCAATGGATCGACGGACGTTGTTAATGTAAGTGTCATGACCATTGAAGCAAATACCATCGAAGAAGAATTAGCAAACATGAAAATACTCCTTCACAAACTGGCCAAAGAGAATGAGGAAAAAGAAGCACAAATCAAACTCCTACGCAAACAACTTGCTGCTCTAACAAAGAAACTCGAGAAATGTCCAACTGATGAAATTGAAGACGATGGTGAAAAAGCAACCACTAGTTCAAAGTCTAGGAAAAGTACAAGGAGCGCAAAGCCTCATGGAGATCCTTTGCATCCATTCACCATCCAACAACTCCAAGAAATGATAGCAAGTGCCATCAATCATCAACTTGGTGGAGATTTTGGTAGAAATAACCACTACACCAAGCCATATACAAGGAGGATCGAATCTCTGTAGATGCCTATTGGTTTCCAACCTCTAAAATTCATGTAATTTGATGGAAAAGGTAATCCAAAGCAACATGTTGCACACTTTGTTGAAACATGTAACAATGCAGGAACCGAAGGAGACCTACTTGTGAAGCAATTTGTTCGCACACTCAAAGGCGTGGCATTCGATTGGTACACAGACTTAACTCCTGGATCTATGAATGGCTGGTCGGAAATGGAAGAGACATTCATGAATCACTTCTACAACACTCGTCGTACGGTTAGCATGATTGAGTTATCGCACACCAATCAATTAGAGGGCGAACCAGTCGTGGAGTATATTAATCGATGGCGAACACTTTGTCTTAAGTGCAAAGATCACTTGTCTGAAGCATCTGCTGTGGAGATGTGCATCCAAGGAATGCATTGAAACTTGACGTACATCTTGCAAGGAATCAGGCCCAAAACATTCCAGGATTTAGCAACTAGAGCTCATGAAATTGAACTTGCAATTGTCAGTCATGAAGATCAATTTGATTAGACATCTACATCGATGGACGATCATGGCTGCAACCTTGTGCAAAAAAATATTCACAAAGAGACAAAAATATCCAAGAAAATAACTCCTAAGTAAGAGTATAAACTGGATACGCAAAAAAAAAAAAAAAGTACTCCTAAGCAAGAGAGTAACTTGCAATCAGACCCTGAATAGAATCAAAACCTTGAACTACACTTGGCTTGATACAAATAGGCACATCTCAAGTACTTATTTGGTATGTAGGCATCTTGAATATCTTATTCGAGTTCAACCACATTAAAAAAACAAACTTGGGAGTACGGGAACATTGAAATTGTTTCGCCTTAGCCTCAGAAAATTACAATGATAAATGATGAGCACGAAATCAGTTGTCGTTTGTTTGAAGATTGGAGGAAGCTCCTAAGCACCATTACCTCATCAAAATTCGTGGAAGTCTGAAGAAAGCTTCTAAGCACCAGTGATCCACAAAAGGTTTGAAATGAAGATCTAGAGAATGCTACAAACACTAGGGATTCGCAAATTTGCTTCACATGGATATTGGAGAAAGCTTACAAGCACTGATATTTCATCAATTTTTCTCAAAGTTCTGGAGAAATTTTCCAAGCACCAGAAATTATATTCGCCAAAAATGTTAAGCATGGAGATTGGAGAAAGCTCTCAAGAACCAATACTCCACCGAACTTTTTAAGATACGGAGAAAGCTGTCAAGCACCGGAGATTATACCAAAGGTCTAACAATGAGTTTGGAGAAAGCTCGAAAGCACTAA
Organism: Beta lomatogona; assembly: GCA_947646795.1. NCBI lineage: Eukaryota > Viridiplantae > Streptophyta > Magnoliopsida > Caryophyllales > Amaranthaceae > Beta > Beta lomatogona. The sequence continues at coordinate 753,408 of CANSNZ010000357.1, forward strand.
CTCATTCCTTGAGATCTGGAGAAAGTCTTCAAGCACCAGAGATCTGAAAGAAATGAAAGTTGGAGTAAGCTTCGTGCACCAACACCTTTGAAAACCAAACACAATATACAACAAGATTTGGAGAAAGCTCCCAAGCACCAGATCACCATGATCAAATACTATCCACATGGCCATGAAAGGTCATGAATATATAGAATAATGATGATGCACCACTTATCTTTTATGTAGTGCTAGCTAGATTTCATGATAATTTTTATAGTGATGTCAAAAATGATAGCTCCGCTGCTCCTTGTCAACAATCTCCATGTGATCTCGAGTAAAAGGAGAAGTCGTAAAAGAAGAGGGCAAAAGAAAATTGAAAAGTGGCATGCAGTACCTTAGCATTTGATAATGTGTTATCATATCATGATGCAATATGACAAAAAAAGTCACACTTACAAAAAAAAAAAAGAAAAAAACAATCAAAATCAAAACGTTGGATGGTGCATTGATGCTAGCAGCATGTTAGCCATTCTTTCTACAAAAAAGAAAAAAAAAGTGCAGCAAGCATCAGCACCAACCTAACTAGTTCTCCATGCATGTGATTTTTTTTATCAGAAGCATTAAGAAACAAAGAAAACAGAACCATGAAATACAGCGACGCCACACCAAGGAGAGAATAATTATGAAGTGTTATTTGTTCAATCTCGACCGTTGCACTAGTCTTAGTTTGGTCCTCCGTGGCGTCAAAATATCAAGCCAGAGGGCTACGTCCTTCACCGTCTAAATGTCAGTGGTGTGGTTGGGCTCCTCTCTATGGCGTTAATAGGCTTGACACTTTGACAGTCACCAGTCTCTTTGGTTCACCATGGCATGGAAGTCTTCACGTCGGCATGTGTTAAAACAATGCGAGCTTCATGGCGTTACCACGTTGGTGGCTCATTCATGGCTAATGGCTTTAATGTAGCATTGATCCGGTTCATGCATGGCTCTAGCTCAATGTCTTCTTGGCTCGGAGGTATGTTGACATTATGGCTTCAAGTTACTTATTAATTAAGGGGGCAACCGAAATTGAAGGCTAGCTCATAATGATCTGCAAACCTGAAAGAAAAACAAAAGTATGAAAAACATCTCAAGCAGGTATGGGGGCGGCAGAAAAGGCTCCACCGCGTTGGTCTCCGGCTTAGACAGCAAACACCACTGCTGCGGGAGTAGTTGGGTTATGGTGTCAAGAAGGCTCCGGGAATAGTGCGAATATGATGTCAATGGCATGGATAAGTATGAAATTGGCTTTGGGTCCTCTTGCTCCTTGTTTTGGCACCACCATTTTCAGCATCACAACAACAGTGAGCATGGGCTGCACAAACTCACCATGCGACAAGGACGAGTGGACGACATCTCCTTCATGGCATCATAATGTTGACGAGAATGGGTTGGCTCCTCTATGACGTCAAAACAATAGGGAAGTGAAGGGCTTTGCTTGTTACATCGGCTCAACTCCAGCTATATGGTGAGAGATGTGGTCTGGTGTGATTATTTGGGGCTCCCTGATTCAATGTTGCTTTTCCTCCATCAATGTGTCAAGGCATGGGCGCATGGCTCAGCTTCAATTTTGCGGTATCAAAACTTGGGTGGGTCAGACATCATGCCAAAAGATTATAAACCTGCAAAACTAAAACAAAATGGAGAACAAAGATAATAAATAAAGAGATAAGTGCATCTTCCATGGCTCCGTTGCGGCAAATCATCAAAACTATGGATGGCTCTTCCTCCGCCATCTCGAGGCGTCAAAGGCGGATCGTCTGAGCTATTTGGTGATATCTCCTCCTTCCACTAGTGGCAAAAAGCCCATCCGATGCGGTCAAAATCGGGCTTACTGATTCGGGTTTGGTCCGCATCGGATGAGCTCGCAACAGTTTGTAAAGATTAACTGATCCGGTCCTAAACCGGATCAGTTAATCATTTAATGATCCGGTTTTGAAGGAAAACCGGATTAGTTAATCATATTAACTAATCCGATTTTCCTTCAAAACCGGATCAATAAGCCCCCTCAAAAACCAATTTTTTTTTTTTCATTTTTTCATTATTAATCGATACAAAATCAATAGTATATATCAATACTCATTTTATTAAGCATATTATGCTTAATTGAAGCATAAACATAAATAATTAGATACATAAAAATATTGAGTAGCACGGATAAGCATAAATAATTAAATACATAAATCGGATAAGCATAATCAATAGTACTCTATGTCTTCGATGAGTAGCACGCGGCGTTGATGGCTTATTAGTACCCATTAACTTTGCAAGAACACTCGACATATGTCTTTTGGTTGCATTTCCCCCAATAACTCTATTCAGCTCCTTGTATATAGCCTCAACGCGCTGAATGTATATCAAAGATCGAACCAATTAACACGAAAATTCCATAAATGCGACAAAAGTCAGATTCATGTACCCTTAAAAAAGTATGAATGCCAACATGCCAGGGACAACTCATCCTTCAATTATTTTATCTCAAAGCTAGCAAAGACAAATCTAATGTTGTACTAAAAAAGAAGGTTGAATTTGCATAATCAGCTACATACATTTATCAACAATATGACCCACTAATTAAGTGGAATTTGCTACATAATTATCCGTTTTTGTTATAACCAAGCACATCCAAAAATACAAATATATATCACCCCCAGGGTTATATAACCAAGCACATCCAAAACTACAAATATATAAATCCAATCCTAGAGTCATCGAGACACAAGACGCATGCATCTGATGATCTCGCTCTTTGGATATTCACATGCATCAAAAGTTTGAACTCTTAATAACATCTTTGCTAAAACAGACCATGGACAAGAAACCTTTCAAATATCTTACTAGTTACTACTACTAATTAGTGGCATGAACAATTGAGAGAAAATTCGATATAATACCAACAGGCATTGTTGTAAACTTAAAAGGCAAATGTGATACTCTTGCAGTTAACCGCTTTAAAACATAAGGTAAAAAAACTCATTCACTGCCTCAGGAGAAGCCTCATAGTCATCATTGTCATCCTCCCTACCATTCTTGTCACTTCTAGCAACAGGGCTAACACTACGACTAATCCCCTTAATATAAAGGCCAAATCAGATAGGCTGAAAACTAATCCCTTTCTAAAGCATATACAAGAAGAGAGAGAGCTGATCTAGAAGTGGAAGCTAGAACACAACATTGCTGGCAGCAACATAAATAGTTGCAATCTGCACTCGAATACTCTGCAACCTACATGCTCCCTAAGCTAGGGCCCAAGAATAGCAAAGCAAGACTAAAATGTAGTAGAGAAATGGCAAATAATTACCTCTAAGCAGCAATCCCATGCCCAAAACCAGAAGGAGGTGGCGGTGATGAATGAAACACAGGTGAAGTTCGACGAAAACATTATGACTCGGTAAGTTGCTCCAATGTTGCTTTAAGTTGATCAATCTTTGTTGTTGATCTACAACTTGCATTCTTAGATCAGCATTAGTTGTTATTTGCCTCTTGGATCCTTTTGACTTCTCATAGTATAATTCCCGTGCACAGCCCAATCCATATAATCTCCCTTTTGCATCCCAACCTCCAGCAGCCTAAAAAAATGCGTGTCATCATTGACAGCTTGGTTGCTGTTCTTGTTGATCATGTTATCTCTCTTGAGTATCTCAAAATTTTCCTAATATGCATAAACACCATAATACTGTATAAGAGATCTGAGTTCTCAGAATACTAACTAAGAGAATCTGCAGATAACATAAACATCAGTAATATCAATTTTATCAGCTTGTTTATGGAAACTAAATAAAAGTTCTCAAATCTTACCCAAACTTTATCAGCTTGTTATCAACGAGCTTTCCCTTTTTCTTACTATAGAGCCCTCTTCGGAACAATGCTAAAGAAATTCACCGTAGGCTGCAACAAATCTGTAATCGTCAGCTCTTTGGATTCCCTTGATACTTCTAAGACTATTAATCTTGGACCATAGTTTCCAACTCCTGCATCATGTTCAAAGTTACAGAAACATGAAACCACTTGGTACAATAAGCTCAAATTTCAAATGCAAAACAATTTTAATTTCAAAACAAACCTTTAGCCAAGTCACAAGTAGTAAAGTCACCTTCATCTTGTTGTCTCTGCACTCAAAACCACCAAACAACACTTACAATGAGACAAAAATCAGTAACACTAACACAACATTCATTTTTTCAAAACTTTAATATATTTAACACTCCTTTTAGCATTCTTCTTTTATCTTAATCATGTAGTTTTATTAATTCAAAGAATTATATGAATGTTGTGGGGTCTACCAGAAATATTTGTTAGTTTAACACTTTCACTTCTCTGCTGCCAGAAGAGAGCATAGTGTTGTTTCGTAGAAATTGCTACCAAAAGATCCTCTGTCAAACTTTCACCATGTAAGCCAACTTAATACCTCCACAAAAAAAAAATTCCTCAGCTGAGGTCAATCTAGTTTTTCAAATCAATAATTCAAACATATGATTTGACATCACAAATAACCAAGGGACATATCCATTTCCAGTGAGATTATACAATTACAACATTCAAACTGATATTAAATAGCTCATATACGCCTAAGTTACATCAAACACAGTTTCACTTACATATGCAATTGAGAATGAGTGCTTTAAGATCAACAGACCCTCAAGCTTCAACACAACTCTTCTTTGAAAAAAAGATTTTAAGATTAAATTTTAGCTTGAATGCTCCTTCAGTAATAAATAAAATCAATGCTGCTCAAATAAACTATTCTTTACATGTCGACCTCCAACAATTTCCAACTCAAATTATACAATAAAATCCAATAAAAATACTCAACTCCAGTAACACTTGCTAAAAAAAAAAACACAGAATTCAATCAAAATCAACCACTGGCTACATTGAATACTAACAGCACAGTATTGTTCAATCACATCACCATAATTTCCGACTCAAATTAAACACTAAAATCCAATCAAATTACTTCACTCTAGTAACACTAAGATTAGTAAGGAACAACAAGTGGCCACAAAATGATCATACAACTGAAATAATAATGAAACCATGAAATTATTATCAGAAAACAACAGACATAATTATTAGTTCACCATTATTACTTTATTTCTGCCAACTACTATACTATAACAATGAAACCCATCTTTGATAAACTTAAATTAAGCAAAAACAATCAAAAATCTTAAAACCCATAATTCAATTAAACCCACTTTCAAAGTTAAGCACAAAATTCAGTAGCAATTTTTTTTTAAAAAAAAATTGCAACTAACCCATGAATAAGAACTGACCTTGTCCCAGTAGATTATGAATCGCCAGAATTTCTCAATCTAGAACTGCAATGGAACTAAAAGTGAGTTCGCCTGTATGTTTATCTGATTTAGAACAGACACATGATACTTCATCATTCAATCCAGTGAAGATATTGGTGGTGGTGGTTGGTTTAGGCGGAGGTAAGAGCAAGGGGTGGGTGGTTCGTGAGGAGCGAGGAAACGGAAAAGAGGATGGAGTTAGGGTTTTTTTTGGGGGGGTGGGAGGGGTTGAGAGGAGAGGAGGGTTTGTCATATTCGGCGAGAGATGGGCCGTTCCTTTGGGCCATTCCTTTTGGGCCATTCCTTTTGGGCCATTCTAAGGGAGCAAGCAGAGGAGCGAGAAATGAACGAAAAATCTAATCCGGTCTTGTGAACCGGATCAGATTTTAGAAAATCGAAGCGGTTTCTAAAATCTGATCCGGTTCACTAAAGGACCGGATCAGATTTTCCGCCCAACTTTCCATCCCTTTTTTTTTTATGATTTTCTGATGCGGTTTTGTAAAAACCGAATCTGTTACTAAGTGACAGATAAGGTTTTTTCCACTAGTGTTCATGGCATCACCCCATCGGTAAAAACGACATCTCCTTCATCTCCATGGTGTCAAGGGCTCTCATCCATGATGCATGTTAAGTAAGTGGCTTGACAGCTCCTTGAACAACGGTCATGTATGGCACTAAGTCAAGGCTTGGCTTGAAGAGCTTTGAAAACAAGAAAAAAAAATCACCCGTGATGTATTTATAGCCGGAGATATTGAGCTAGCAAGGACTTTTCATCCATCAATGACTCATCAAAGAAAAGAAAGAAAAACAAAAGTGAGTTGAGCATTTTGTGGGTTTTGACCAAGTTCTAGAATATCCCAAAACAAGGATATAGAAAAGATACGTTTAGCATTTTGGTGGCTTATCTCAAGCATGCTATTAAGGTAGTATCATCTTATCGTAAAAAAAGAAAGAAAGCAAGTTGTTAAGTGGTGACAACAAGTCCATGTTGATGTTAAGTGCTGGCAACAAGTTTCTAAGCCAAACCAATTCCCTGTTATTGCAAAAAAAAAAATTCGAGACTTGATCACAATCAAACACTCAAAATCATGTATGTGATACAGTCTCGAGGGGGCAATTTGTAGACATGAAAATTTTATTATGTCCCACGTCACACATCTAATTGACCCATTAAAGTCTTAAAGTCAAATGTTGACTTTTATTAATGGGTGATCATCAAATTTAATTAATTTGGGTTTATCACTAAATTAGGCCTTTTTAATTAATCATCTATTATTAGGTCAATGACCCATTAAATGAAAGATGGGCTAATGAAAAGGTTATGTCCATGTGGCCCAGGAGGCAGAATAAGTGGAAACCCTAGGGTTATCCTAACTCTATAAATAGAGCTCTCCTCTCCTCTTGCTAGAGGAGGAAAAAAAAAAGAAATTAGACTCCAGAGCCAGAATGGAGAAAAACATAAGACAAAGGGAAGAAACCTGTTCCAATAAGAAGAACAACAAGCATCAAAGCCATTCCATTCTAGACGAGCAAACTTGAAGGAGATCAATCCCGAAGGCCCTTATTCCGGATTCATATTTGTTCGTGAGCAACAAATCAACATCAAATCTTTCCAGTAGAAGGAGAACAACAAGCATACCAAAATCGAGTGCCGTTCTATTCTACATCAACATTCTTGAACAAGATCAAGCCTGAAGGCCCTTATTCAAGAAAATCAAAGCTATTCGTGAATTGCAAAGTTCAAAGCACACTTGGAGATTGAATCAGAGGATTAAACATTAGATATTGTAACCCAAAATACACAAATCAATAAAATATTATTTTGTTCACATCTTTTGACTCTCTATTTTGCAGATCTAAAATCTGTGTTTACAGGGTCCTATGTTTTTTTTTTTTGCAACAAGTACATACAAGCAACACAAAACCCACTAGTCATGACTTAAGGCCACTATTACAAAGTAAAACATTATTAGAGACACCATTATTAGCCTTAGTACTACAAATATGACAACCAATACTTAAGTGACGCTTTTTTCCTTGGAGAAGAGAATACACATGATGGAGGGATCAACTCCTTTCTTTACTTGTCCGCGACCAACCTGCATCCAAAAGCACAATTAGATGATGAACCAACATTGGTCTTATTGTTAGAACTACTCCTTCTACAACCATTCTTCACATGTGGACGAGGGCGTGTCTTCTTTCTCCTTGCTAAAATAGAAAGCCGTGAACATTGCTTCCCTCTCGAACCTCGAGCACACCAGATTAAGGTTCTGATAGTCTTCTTGACCTTAGTATTATGACAACGGCTACCTGTAACACTACTACTTACTCCGGTATCCACATCTCCATTCATGGACTCACTCATAGCCTCCATTGTAGAGTTCTTTATACATGGATCTTTCAACTCCATATTGAAATCGTTTACCTCTTTTATTTTGATTTAAATTATCAAACCCATTCGTAATAACCACCGTCTTTTTCTTACATGCCTCCTTGCTCTTAATTCCACCATCTGAACTCATGACTACCCTTACAGTCATCAGAGAACCAGCCCTAGAATTGAAACACTGAATAGACTTTCCTTTCATTAACACTTGGTAATCTTGCCTTGAAATGGACATAAGAGAACCCGACCTCCTTCGGTTAGCAAACCGACACTTAGGCTCAACCATATTAGAATTTTCAAATTTATGAATGTTCTCAACATCCTTCATCCTCTCATCCCTCACCTCTTCTTTCAGTTGAAAGTTTTTCCTAATTCTCACATGAACACTTTTGTGCTCCAAAGTGATCTTCTAAAACAGATAAATCATAATCTCCCTTCGTATCATTCAAACTCAAACACGAGTCATTCCCTTGCACATTAACCTGCTCAAAACTATCATTCTGCTCGAGATACATTTTAACCTTTTTGTTTGATAAAGAAACTCCTAATCCTAGACCTATTGGGACGTTACATATCCTGCAGGTGCATTTCTGCATTTCCCTTGAAAAGAGAGCTTTTAATCTCTTCAAGTTTCATGGATACCTCCTTATTTCCAGGATCAATGTTAGCAGCCATTTCTAAGTTCCAATATGCCCAATCCTTTTTCCCTGGCTCTATGGCAGCCATAGCTCTTCTGAACAAAGCTTTCACACTATTTGGGCTGAAATCCCAAATGATTGAACAAATCCTACCTACCTGCTCGAACTCATTTTTTCTGCTAAAACAAGTTGCAGAGTTTGAGAGAATACAAATAGCCAGCTCAAAACATTCAATCATTTCCATTTCTTCTACAAAATCATACCGAGCAAGAATGACCCCTGCACCACAAATTAATTGCACCACTAAACGCTAGAAATCGCCGGAGATGATGGCTCGCCGGCGACAAGAGGGCGGAATTGGTCGCCGGCGGCCTTGAAGCTGTGATTATTAGGGGTACAGTAGGGAGGCGTCAGAAACTTTGAGAGGAAGCTGGAGAGGTTATTTCATAATTTCGCCCATATAGTACTTCATAATGATAACTCCTACTATTAACCGATTTTCGATGACAATTGATTTTACTTACTTACATTAGATAGAGAGTTTAACCTTGAGAGAAGACTTTCCTTATTTTGGGGTCCAATGTTATATTACAGTTTTTCAATATAACAAATGTAATTTATTCCGTTAGGTCATTTTTTGCGGCATTGGGAATGTTTTTGTCCCTATCTAGAAATAGAGTTGTCACTTTGTTTAATGAATTGCTGGTTGAACTAAAACAACTGAAAATTAAACTTAAGTGGGAGTAACTATAACTGTAACAAAAATCAACTGAAAAATGCTTAACTGAAACTAAAATAATCAGTAAATGAAAAACCAAAACTGAACTGCAACTGAACTAAAATGAATTGTAACTGAAAAATAACTATGCAAAACTGAAAAGTTGATCAATGAATTGACCTGAACTGAATAGAATATTTAACTGAATTAACTGAAATAATTCAAACTGAATCTGAAACCGAGCTGAACTAAAACCAATTTAAACTGAAACTGTTTTAAAACTGATTTTTTATTGTAGCCGAACTGAATTCACATATTACCCAAATTCATGATAGTACTCCAATTCGCATACAAATTTTGTCATGATATTTTTTTATTAGTACTTGAATTTATGACATATAACTTAATTTCTTGATAATTTTCAACTATATCAAGTTCACCGATTTTATACTCCAAATCGAATTTACATTTTATGCAACTTTTTTCACTATCATGATAATTTTATTTTTAATATATGAATTTATTACATCATAGCTTTATTTCATGATAAATTGATAATTTCAAATCCATCAAACTTTTACAAAAGTATGAGATATAACTTTATTTCAATTATAAGTTCTTTTCTTTCGTAATTATTAACTCCATATTACTTACTATAAATTAATTCAAACTCCCCTCAAAGATGATTTTCTCTATTACTTACTTACTAATACTATAATTGATTGAATATATATATAAAAAAAAATCATTACATGGTTGCAAGAAGAAAAGAAAATTTAAGTAATTGCAATAGTATACGGTCCCCACACATTGGAGAGCCATCTATCCTTCAACCCAAATGGTATCTGCCCCAAGAGCCACTTTGCAAAGTGTCTCCATGGAGCGACACCCAAGACACACCCAAGAGCCAGATTGTTGGGTAAAAGGTGGCTCTCCATTTTCTCTCTCCTTGGAGAGCTAATTGGAGAGCCAGTTGGAGAGCCCCATTGTACATGCTCTTACAAGCTTTGAAAAATTTGACAGTGCACTTGATTTACATACAAAATCCCGAAAAGAAACTAAAAAAGAAAAGAAATCAGAGGATGAGGAAGAGAGGAGGAAGGCGGGTGAGGAAAACAGATGGAGGTTAGGGTTTCATAATTAAGGGGGGAGGCAAATCAACGATATATATTGATATGTGGGGGGTGATGATCAACGGTTATGTCAGCTGCTAATGTGGTGATCCTTCTTTATGTAAATCAATGGTTGTGGAAGGTCGGTGAAGCAAATCAACTGTGGTAGATGAGGATCTGTGCTTTCTTTATTTGGCCAATTACAAGTCATTACTACTACTTGTATAGGTCTTACATTATTACTTGTTAAGTTATTGGTTATAAACTTATATTAATCTACGGTTATTTCTTCTATTAAGGTAAACTTCTTATACAATTTTATATTATTACTCAGCTATTTGTTTCATATAGTATACCTTATAGTATCCTACATATACGAATTTTCGCTTCATATCAGGATCTTGCTAATAAGCAATAAGGTTCAATACGATACAATACCAATAATTAACTATTTGTTTCAATTCAATTAGATGGTTTGAGTTTCGAAACGAATTTAACTTAAAGACGATTACCTTAGATAGAGTATGTTTGTCTTCAATTATTAACATAATTAATAAACTTACATTAATACATTCATTGATCTTATCCAATAGCAACTCATTTTAATTCAATTTGATGTTGAGTTTCGAAATGAATGCAACGTAATGACGAATATCTTTAACGAGCTTATGTCATCTTGAATTAGCTTATCGACTTACATTGATATATCGATCTAATCCAATATCAACTTTTCAATTCAACTTAGATGTTTTGAGTTTCAATATGAATTTAACTTAGAGAAGATTAACTTAAACGGAGCATTGTTATATATTGAACCAGTCTACTGAGTTACGTTGTTCTACATTTACTGTAACTGAATTAGATGCTTTCGGTTCCGAAATGAATTCAACTTAAAGATGATTAACTTAAGTAGAGTACTGTTATTATCTTGAATTAGTTTATCGACTTACATTGATACACTCATTCCAATAACAACATGCTTCAACTCAAGTAAATGTTTTGAGTTTCAATTACTAAACTGACTTATGTTGATAAATTCATCTAATCTAATATCAATTTATTTTAGTTTGGCTAAGATATAAAAGTTTCAAATTGAATATAACTTGTTAACAATTCACTTAAATGAAGTATTGTTATCATGATTTAACTTATCGATTCACATAGATACCATGATCTAATCCAATATTGACTTATTTTATGTCGATTATATGTTTTCAGTTTTCAAATGCATAGAGCTTAATGACTAGTATAGTTATATTAATCCATTGATCTAATATACTTCCTCCGTTTCTTAATAAGTGCAACATAGAGAAAGTGGAGGAATACCAAGGAATGTAGAGAGAGAAAGTTGGGACCACAATAAAGTAGAGTAATTCAAGTGATCAAACAAAAAAGTTGTGGTCCCCTCTTACTTTTTGGTGGCATATTTGTAATAATATTGAACTTTTTTTACCATTTTGAGCTTGGTTGCACTTATTGTGACTAATCCTGATAAGAAAAGTGTTGCACTTATTATGAAACTGAGGTTGTAGTTATAGTAAGATATTAATCCACTAGAGGAAAAAAGGTCAAGGGTTGTTATGCAAGGGTTGTGGTTATCTGAAAAACGCAGCCCTTAATCCATATGAAAAAAGAAGGGAAAAAAATTGGAAATTAAGGGTTGCGGTTAGCCAAAAAATCGAAGCCCTCTATGATAAAGGGTTGCGGTTTTCAAATTAACCGCATCCCTTAATGGTAGACCTGCGGTTAATTTAAAAACTCTCCTTATTTTCGCATATAACTCTCCTTCCCTCGGTTGGTCATTGCATTCTCTAATCTCTAACCCTAGCTACCTCATACTCCTTCTCTTTCTCCTACCCCCGCCTCTCTCTCACTCCCACCCCCGCCTTCCTCTCTCTTCAAGCCCTCGTTGATCTTATCTCCTGCCGCTTGAACACCTTGCATCCTCTGTCACACTGTTCGTGCTCTGTCACGCGGTGGTGTTACAGTTCAACGCGGCACCTCTATCGGTGATGCTCGTACGCCGCTGTTGTTGTTGCCCTGCATTGCTGCCGCCGCCATATCTGTAGTTGTTGTCGTGCGTTGCTGTCGCCGTCATTACTGGTGGTGTTTCCCCTTAATTTCGTCCCATTATCAGGTGCCCCCCTTCTTCATTATGTTTCCTTATTTAATTAGGGCTAGATTGAATAGGGAATTGATGGTTGTCCTTGACTGTTGTTGTCGTATCGCTTTAATGTTGCTCTTGTTGATGATTACTTAGTGTTGATGAGGTTTTTGTTGTTAATAAATTACTGATCTTATTGTTGTTAATAAGTTTCATTGATTAAATTCTGGAACCTCCTATATCTCTCTACCGATCACAGATTACTGATTTCATTCTAGTTTTCTTTTCTATCTGCAAAGTTTGATTTCCAGCATCAATTCAAGTTACTTTTCAAGGATGAAATTGAAGGAATTTATCGACTATTCCAAAAAAAATTGAAGGTTTGTTTATAAGATCTAAACTATTTAGTTTAGCAAAAAATATTTGTATTACATTTGCTACAAATTAATCTGCAAATAACAGCCCAATGTTGAATTTTAGTTGATGGAGTAATTCAAATATTTGTTTGATTGGCAGTAATTAGAATTTGAAGATGGATGATATTTTTGTTGCTGTACTTTCATTGCTGCTTCTATTTGCTCTAGTCCCATTATTTTTATGGAAACATCGTCACGATTCTAGTGACTAATGCCATGGTTTATCTATGTTGTTAATCTATCTATATGTATAAAACTAGGTTCATTTTGCTTAGGTGTCGAGCTATGACCATTCACGCCAAATGTCGCCTTCTTACTTCGCCTTCTACTTTCCACCGCCACATGTGCTACACCCTTTACATTGTGCTAAGTTGTCGCTTAAATGAGGGTTATTGGAGTGTGCCTAACATTCCGTGATTTCCGGAAATCATAGTTGCTGCTTAACTAAATTTGATTTGTATTAAATCAGTTACAATCTTTCAATCTTTGGTAAGTTTCCTCACACTTATATTTTATGGAAATGAAAATCGCTTTTGTTTGATAATGGTTACAAATAATCCTCCACATACTTTGATAAAAAAAATTAATTGTAAAAAATCGATTTCATGATTTTAAAAAAATCATAAAGTATCTCATAAAAGATATTATACCTCCCAAATATTATATTTAGGGGAAAAAGCGTCATATGGCTAAAATCAAGGATACATAATCACCTTCATACCTATTCCTATATTTATGCACTTTAACATATGTATATGTAACATTCTAATTTATTTTTGGATACATTTTAAATCATTCAACTACACATATATCCCACAACCAATTCTTTTTTCACTAAGAAATCCGTTAAGCATACTGATAGTAGAGAGATAAAAAAACACAAGCATACTCAATAGTGTTAAGTGTATTTCATAGGAGCTTCAAACATGAATGAAGAACATACACGGAATTCACGTGAAAGAAGAAAAAGGCTAATGGCAGATCATACATCCAATAATTGATTTATTTTACTTTCTTCAATTAAACCCTATTTCATGAGATGTATTTTTCTTGCATTCCTCTTTATAGCTTTGTAGAGTTTTCTCAAAACTGGAAAAAACAAAATTGGACGATTCTGCTGCATACATGTGCTCGATGTTGGTTCTTCACCAACAAGAATTTCTATGTCTTCATTATTGAAAATATTTTGGAGTGTTTTCATATGATTATAAATATAATCGTGTATAAGAAAAATTCTTTGTGAATGAGTAATCTTTACGGTTTCATTGAGCTAAAGCTTTGGCTTTGGAAGATAATATATTTGTATGTGGAGATAGGTTAAGAGATGTATGGTATTCATTGGATATTTAATCTGGCTATTGATTTCTAAAACTTTTAAAAAATTCGATTTTGATGGTAATGAATGGGTTGGAATCTTGGGAGGATCATATAAATGAATGAGGAGAGATTTTGATATATATATATATATATATATATATATATAATGAGGGTGATGTTTAAGTATTGTTTGTTTGCATGTGAAGTAAATTAATGTATGGTTGATGTATAAAGTGATTGTCATGATATCATACTCACTTTAAGCCCCTTTTTTGAACTGAACTTAACTAGAACTGAAATGAGAGAAACTGAATTGTAGAGATTAAGACCCCGTTCTTTTGGACTAAGAAAAACTGAACTTAACTAAACTGAACTGAGATAAACTGAATTTCAGAGAGTTTAACTGAACTGAAACTGAACTGAGCTGAATAAGTCCAAAAGAACAGGACCTTAATCTACAATAATATACTAAGATATGTTATTAGTCTGTGGACACATATAATATATTTTTTTTGGTTTTAAATGTAGTTATACATTGTTAAAATAATTGAGTACCTTTTTGCACCTTTATATTTTAATTTCGTTTGATAATAAAATCTTATTGAATTCTAGAACTTCATATCTTTAATAAAAAAATCTCTTCGGGGAGTTTGTTAACACATGTATGCTCTATATATATATATATAGATATCAAAATAGAGTGATATTATACCTAATCATTCCAATACATAGGATCTTTCATGACAAGAATAATTATTTAATAATATGATGTATCTCATATGTAATGTAGGTTTTTTTTACCGTTGCTACAACAGAATTGACGGACAATTATCCATTACCATCAGCAAACAAGATCATGGCATCACATTGTATAAGCCTTTTAATGGATATATCTAATGGTATAATTCTCATAAGTTGGATCGTAATCAGTGTATTTGTATAAATATATCTACATGACTTTGCTCTAAATTGTGTACATACTCTTTTGTTCAAAATAGGGATTTGGAGTATGGCTACGACACAAAGTCAATCTGCACAGATTGCAAGACAGAAAAGGAAGATCATTTTGAAAGACTTACGTGATGGTCATCTTCATTCTCCTAAAAAAACGATTGAAAATGGAAAAAGTTCTTCAACTCCATTTAGTTGTCTTACTAATAGCATCCAATGTAATACATATATTATTAGTGTTGATAAAAAACTTTTTTTGTCCTTATCTATATATATAGATTTCTAATGATTGTTTATATTAATCAATTGAAGCCTGCATACCAACAAGCTTACGATCAACAAGTGGTTTGACTCCCTGTACAAGACCATCCTTCAATTGTAATGTGTTTTTTTTTGTGCATCATATCATGCTTTACAATATTAATTGGGTGATTGCTTCGTAACAATAGAGATATGTTATTCTTCGTGCAGGTTCAAATAATTATATAGACCAAGACAATCAATTACACACACCTAGCAACATATCTAGCATGGATCTAACACCACTGAGCAACATTTCAAATGGTGAGTAATGAACTAAGAAAATTTTTAAACATCATATACTCTTTTAACTAATTGTTAAATAACAAATGTTGTGGTATTATCAAATTTTACTGTTTCTATTTTTAAATATTACCGTTACTGAAGGGAGGTACCACACGGCAAAGGTTAATAGGCATAAACGAAAGGCATTAATGAAAGCGAAGCATTCAAAAAGTGAGGACTTACTTTCAAACAGTATATTGATCTATGTTAAGTGTCGTTAACATAATCAGATATAGTATTTTAGTTTTACATTGTTTACTTGCGTATCATTGTTGCAGCTATTCATAATGATACTCAAGACCCTTGTATTTATCCGACCATCACAAATGAAAACATCAATTCTCACAACTATGCCACACAGAACTGTAAGTATTAATTTATATTTCACTTAATGTGTTAAAAGAGAAGTTAAGCACATACATTATGGAACAAATCATGAGTTATTAAGTATCTTAACCTTGCAACAGATGCTTATTCGAGCACATAATAACAAAATGAATTCGATCCATCCCCTAATGGTGTGCTTACATCTATAACACACACCATCAGCAGATCAAGATATATGTATGTGTTTCAAATACAAATTACATGCGTGTAATATATAGTACACTTATGGTAAAGATGATACTATTTTCACCAAAATATAATTACTGTCATATAGCTAAACATCACGAAGCGAAGATTGCAAGGGAAAAAAGAAGCATAATATTAAACAACAAGCGGAATTTCGATATGTATATGCTACATTTAAACATTAATTTATAATGATTATATTTATATATGTTACAATTGTTTTTTAACTTTCACGTTTTATATATACAAAACTATTAAATTTATTCTATATATATCTACATAAGTGATTGTTCTTCACACAAAAACAAAAATTACATGAAGTCATTGGATTTTTTTTGAAGCCAAGGGAGTTCGAGAAACAAATTTGTTTCAATTAGGGGAAACAAGCAAGTGCAGCATTTAGATCCTCGAAAAATGTTATTCAAAGCAAAAAAGTTATGAAACAAGTCACAAGAAGGATTTACTTAGGTAAGTAATTAAATGTTTTTACATGGCGTATGCTAAAAATATATTAATTATGTGTGTATTTACAATATATAAATTACAATATTTGCTTTCATTAATTAGTGACTTCCATCTAATATGTATAGGAAATTCTAATGAGGTACAAACTGCCAATCATGAAGACAATGCGTCAGGTTTGTTGATAAAATGAACCATTACCATCTGTTTATAAAGTTTGCAATTTTTTATACTGAATTGATAAGTGCTCTTTATTGTTTACTTTATTTTACTTTCGAACAAATATCGATCCATAATTATTTACGTTCAGCTTATTTGGATATTGGGGATCCAACTTGGGAGTGTGAGCATTGTGGAGCAATGATGTGGTTTGAAGAAAGAACAAATAAACGAGGCAAAACAAACAAGCCAAAGTTCTCCCTTTGTTGTATGCAAGGGAAAGTTCAACTCCCTTTATTGCGTCGTCCTCCACAACTCTTGATAAATCTCCTAGAAGGTAACCATCCACGAAGCAAACACTTCATTGAGAATATTCAACCATATAATATGATGCATTCATTTACGTCGATGGGAGGGAAAATCCAAGCACCAACTGCTCAAGGACGTGGACCATATAATTTCATAATAGGTGGTCAGAATCATCATTTGATTGGAAGTTTGTTGCCAAATCAGAGTTCACGTCCAAAGTTTTCTCAGTTATACATATACAATATAGAACTTGAAATTGACAATAGCAAAATTGTTGTAAGGTATAACATAATGTATTTGTTATTGTTCGAAATTCATATATATTTACCATTTCATTGTAGGCTATATAGTGTATATATTTTTTTCCATAGGGTTTAGGGTTTTTCATAGTGGACGATCTGGTAATCCTGATAATTTTGAAGACTGATTAATTGCGGAAATACAAAATATGATCGATGAACACAACCCTCTCGCAAAAAACTTTAGGATGGCACGGGATCGCTTCAGAAGTGATGCATGTGAGATTGTTAAGCTGAAGCTAATTGGAAAAAGGGAATCTAATGGAAGAACATACAACCTGCCAACAACATCAGAAGTGGTTGCGTTGATAGTTGGAGATATTGATACTGCAGATAAAAGAGATATTATTGTTGAAACTCAGAACGGAAAATTGAGACAAATATCCGAACTTCATCCTGCCTAATTTGGGCAATAAGGTCTTCATTCCCCGAATGACGCTTACTCCGTCAGACTCAACAAAATTTCCCATCAAGTTCCAACGGAGGCAATTCCCTTTGGTTGTGTGCTTTGTAATTACAATCAATACAAGTCAAGGACAATCGTTCTCACATGTTGGCCTATATCTTTCTCGGATAGTTTTCAGCCACGGAGAATTATATGTAGTTGTATCAAGAATTACCAGCAAGAAAGGTTTGAAATTTTTAATATCTGATAAAGAACGTGGAGCATCAAACCTTACCACGAATGTAGTGTACAAAGAAGTATTTTAGAATGTTGGTTAAATACTCTTATTATTAGTGTTATTCAATAATTCATTTGTGATTTTTGTCCACTTTATTCAAATATGTTTTCTTTCCATGCGAGTTTCATGTTCAAGTTATATTCCATCCAGACTATATGCGCTTCACAATATGTGAGAGAAATATATACAAATATTACATTTGATATACAAAATTATCTTTAACACTAAACTTCCCGTGCATTTTTGCACGGGTTCAAAAACTAGCGTAGATATAGATGATGAGAGTGATGATAATGGTGCTGGGGCGGACTATGAAGCTAGAGGAACTAGAAAAATAGATACAAAACGACAAGAGCGTTAAGCATAAAGACAAGTAAAATGAATTTACTCCCTCGTATTCATAACATATAAATGAGTGTCGTGTTATGATTTCAAAAAACAATGACCACGCCATTTTATCAAACTCTTACCTAAACAATCATTATTATGTAAGATATTACCAATTACCATCTTCAAACATATGTGCTTGATAGCATTATATTTGGATACTTTGGTATCAATTGTGTGCAAAAGCTAAATAGGGGCACTTATATTGGTGTATATATTAGAAACGTTATTTTTTACTAGCTTCTAAGTGCTAGTTGTCATTTTTAATATGTGCTGCGATCTTCGTTCATTTTCTTATAAAGCAGGGAACTATTGGTTACTTACAAGTAACAAAGAGAGGAGGAAGCATAAGAGTCGTGATATTTTTCCTCCACTACTATGTGTTCATAGCTGTTTTTTTTTTTCCGGTAAGTAAGAGAGATTTGATTCCACCAAAAAACACCAAATTTACAACCTAAATCTTGAAACTTAGCAATGAATTAAGGCTTCAAGATAACTCACAAGACCAAATAGGTCTGAAAAAACAAATAAGATCATAGAAAATCTATCCACATTTTATCTACAATACTACGTTTCTTAGGTAAACAAAAACGAATTCTTCCATTCACTATGTATTTAATATCTTCTATACTCCTCTCTACACTCTTCACTTGTAAATTCCAGTAAGCATCATTGCGCACCCTCCATATCTGATATGTAACAACAACAATTACAGTATTCAAGACTTATTTTCTTGTCTTGGATTCCTTATAAGCTCTATGTGACCACTATATCCATTGAGCTAGAGATCTTCATCTATGTTGCAATCCCAACCATCTCACCATTACACTTATAAGTTGTTGACTATAAGTGCAATCAAAGAAAAGATGCTCATGACTTTCCTCTTGTGGAGCACAAATACAACATTTGTCATCAGGGCTTACACCAAAGCGGTGAAGCTTTGTCTGAAGTTTATGTTGTATGCTTAGCCACAAAATAAACTTATGCTTTCGGATAGACATTCTATTCCATACACTTTGATCCCACTTCACCCTGGTTTCTGCATCCATCATCAACTTGTACACTTTATTTATTTGGTAATTATTACTTCTATCCCAAGTATGAATATTCGCATGTCTTCAATTCTTCTTTAACTTTGTACAATTGTTTCACCACCCAGCTTGCACTGGTGGGAGCTTAATAATCCCACCAATTCTGTGTTTTAATATAAATAGTATGTATCCAAATTAACCCAAAGGTCATCCTTATTCACGCTTATATGCCATACCAACTTCCCTACTGCAGCCTTATTCCATTTTTTGAGATCTCTAAAACCAAGTCCTCCTTGCTTCTTTGGAGTACAAACTCTATCCCAACTCACATAGCCACCCTTCACATCATTAGCTTTCCCTCTCTAGAGAAAGCATCTATATATGCTATTAATTTTGCTTATCATAGCCTTTGGCAGAACAAATATTTGAGACCAGTAGCTATGAATGCTCATAAGAATAGTATGAACTAATTGTGCTCTTCCAGCAAAGGAAAGATTTCTTGTGCTCCATGTCTTGATTCTACCCATCATTTTATCAACCAAACTTTCACAATCTGCTGCATTAATCTTCTTTGAAGAGATAGAGACTCTTAAATATCTAAATGGCAGGCTCTCTAGCACAAAACCTGAAAATTGCAGAATTCTTGCTTCATCACTATCAGCTAACCCAGTAAAATAAAGAGCAGATTTATTGTTGTTTGCACATAAACCAAAGGACTATGAAAATAATTTCAGCCCTTGCAAAGAGGTAGACTGAGAGAGGAGAACCTTTATAGAAAAGCAAGAGATCATTTGCAAAACCTTGCACTATATAGATGTTTTAGCTTTAAATGTTCATAGCAAATAAAATGCTGAAAGCCTTGCATTTTACAAATGTAGTCCATAATCCTCGACAAATAATTCATACAAATTACAAATAAAAGGGGTGAAATCGGGTCCCCCTATCTCTACGTACCCTCTCTTAGCAGGGAAGAAATCCTCTGTACTGCCATTCAACAACAAAGTGAACCTGGGAGTTGTGATGCATCTGAGAATACATTTGATGAAGTGTGGAGGAAACTGAAGAGCAATCAAAATATCTTCCACAAACTGCCACTCTATTGGGTCATATGCCTTCCTTAAGTCAATTTTCATCAATACTCTCGGACTTTAATTACTTCTTCTATTAAACCTTTTCACCAAATCTTGGCAAAGGAGAATATTGCTTATAATACTTCTCCTTGTTATGAATGCACCTTGATTGAGGGCAATCAAGCCAGGAAGCACCCTTCCTAGCTGCAAATAGATGAGCTTGGTAATGGTTTTGTATATCACTAAACTGCAAGCTATAGGTCTATAATAACCTATATTAGCTGGACACTCCACCTTAGGTATCAAAAGTCAAAGCAGTCACATTAACTTAAGAGAGAAGCTTTCCATGCTTGAAGAAACTTGAAGAAATCTTGTATTGCATCAATTACATCTGTTCCAATTATATCCCATGCTTGCTTATAAAAGTGGTTGGAGTACCCATCTATCCCAGGTGACTTCTCATATGGAATTGAGAAGAGAGCCTTCTTGATGTCTTATGGGGTGAAGTTGAGAGATAACATATGCTTCTGATCTTCATTCAGCACTTTCCCTCTGTTAATGATAGTGTCAGTTATAAACCTAGTCTCACCCTCGCTGCCTAGCAGGTTCTGGTAAAATTGCATAAAAACCTCTTTAACCTCTGCTGGTCTGGAAACCCAATCTCCTTGAGAATTTTTAATTGTGTTAATTCTATTTTGCATTCTTCTCAACCTTATGCTTTGATGAAACATTCTTGTGTTCTCATCTCCTTCTTCAAGCCATCTTAGCTTGGCTTTTTGGGTAAGAAAAGACTGATAAACTTTATGGGCATGTTGATACTCCTGTCTACACCTCACTTCCTTCCTTATCAACTCATTATTTGTAGGATTGAGTTGAATCTGCTGTTGTACTTCTAACAAAGCATGGTAACACTTTGTTTTTTGAATGGACACATCCCCAAATTCCTCACTGTTTAATAGCTTCAACTCAGTTTTTAGAAATTGCAGCTTTGTCACCAAACAGAACATCTTTGTGCCTTCCACCTGAGCTTCCCACACTCTTGTGTTCATAGCTGTTGATATCTGGCCATTATTCAGTTATTTGTCAAAGTTGCTGATTTATTTATTTTCACTTTCGTTATTGTCTGACCCTGTAATCTGGTCTTTCTTGAAGGCTGAACAAGCTACACGGGACTCAAGGCAAGCAAAGCAAGATTGTTATGCAGAAGCACGAAGAACAAAAGATAAAGAACATGAAGCAGAAGAGCGTTGACTAGTATGCTTCATTTTAACCATTTGGATTTTTTTCTCTTTCTCTCTCTCTTTTCGAATTGGTCACTTTTTGAATGATGTGACTCCTATGTTTCTAGGAAGGAGAAGCTAAGGCTCGGCAAGCTAAGGAAGAAGCAGTTGCTGCACTAGAGTTTGAAAAGTGGAAAGGGGCATTTTCAATTGATGCTGAAGGCACCACAGAAAACGAAGCGCAAGAGAACTAGGATCTACTTTCTAACCTTGTGGAATAAATTAATGTAGGACTATAGTATTTGACTATTGTTACATTTCCAAATTTAATGTGTCTGAACACCAAGTCCTAAATGGTACCTTCCTAATCATATCCATATCTCTCTCTTTTTTACATTTCCTGGTGTCCCCGAGACCCTGATCATTTGAGATTATAGTCTGAATTTAGCTAGTACACTCACTTTGGCAGTAGCTTAGAGAGGTCAAATGTTGTCCATTTTGGTCCGTAACCACTTAAATCGAAGTTGTTTGTACTCAACTTCTCTTTGTTTCTATCATCTTTCTTCACGCATTGTGGAATACTTGACCAAGATGCTTGCACTCCACTTTTCTGATTATCTATTTCCTGTAAAAAAAACAAATGCGGGGGAAGGTGCTACAGCTAAAGGACATGGTGGAGTGGTAGATGGGGGCAGCAGGAGCTATATAGTTTTTTCCCTTTTGTAGTTTTGTTTATCTTGGTTTACATTGCATTATGAACATAATTTGTATAAAAACTTTAACTTCTATCTATATATAGTTATTTGTGTGTTAATTTGGCATAAAAATGCAAAAAAGAAAAATAAATTTTTTTTTTTGTGTCACAAGGGTTGCGGTTTTTGCTAAAAACCGCTGCCCTTAGTTGATAAAGGGATGCGGTTATTACCAATAACCGCAACCCTTAATTGGTAAAGGGTTGCGGTTTTGTTAATAACCACAGCCCGTAATTGTTAGTAACCGCAGCTCATAATTTTCAAGGGCAGCTACGCCAAGGAGTGCGGTCAAAAAACGCAGCCCTTGGCCTTTTTTTCATCTAGTGACCTAATCGACTTTTTAAAAAATGTCTAACTCGTCTTTCGAGGAAGTTTATAAGAATTTATACTCATATGACACGTCCTTTTTAACCAAACATGATATAATTTGCATACAACTAAAAAATTGTCTTATTCCAAATTGTCGAATATATCAGTAAAGTACACACATATCAATATCACTTTCAGACACGTTTTTGGGAAGTACAACTTTTTTTTTCGCGGCAAGCGCCGAATTACACTTATTTGCCACGTTAATTTTATCCGAACAAGAAAAAACATTTGGCCGAAACCCGACATGAAGTTCCATTATTCCCGAACAAATACAAGAATGTGACTAACTTCTACCCGAACCGATGCGATTATTGTTGAACTCATGTGATTTTCGTCAATAACAGAAATAAACTGAAACAAAACTGAAAATAACAGCAACGTGTTTTAATTGCTATGAATTCAACTGTTGGTTGGTTTAGTTGTTCGGGTAAAAACTGGTTTAAACTGCAACTGAACTGAACTGAAACTGGATAGTAAAATAACAGAATTAAACTTAACTGAAAATTTGTTAACTGAACTCAACTGAATTGTTAACAATTTTAATTGTTGTAAGCTGAACTGATTTGAACTGAACTGTTTGAATATACCTATAACTGAATTGACATCTCAATCTAGAAAGTGCTATTTACATTGTTTCTTCATCAACCCAACAAAAATATATTTTCTTTTTTAAATGTGGAATATAATGGTGTATTGACATCTAAAAAAGTTCATTTGAGAGAGATTCTCCCAATGTCTCCTTGTTTTTTTTATAAGGAAAGAAAAACCTAGGCTAATCCCTATAATAGGACCAACCAAACACATCCTTACGGATGATAGAAAGGAACACAGGATCATCAATCTCAAACCATTAGTTAAGAGTAGTACACGAGTGACCCTTGTGAGCCAAAAAATTCCACTACTTGATTAGCCTCCATGAAGCAGTGGTTGATGATAACGTTAGAAAAGAAACTTAAGTTCATACATGTAGGCGTGTTTTTATTTCGCCTACGCGGTGTGAGCGCGTATTAGATTTGACTACCCCGTTGTAAAGGTTTTATTGAAAATTGTTTTGTATTGAAAGAAGTTGCTAACAATTCTTTTTAGGAAGAATCATAAATCTAATTGGATATGGGAAAACCGTAAGGACAAATTATCCAATGTAGATTTCCTCGTCCTAACTCCATATATGGTCAAAATGAACCAAAGATTGAGTTCGGGGGTGAAGGTACGAATATAGTCATAATGAACCACATTCGTCCAAAGTTGGCCTCTACTAAATATCGATTCATTACAGATTTTATGCCAAAGAATAATCATATAATATTTATATACACCCTAAAAATAATTAGTCTAGGTTGGTTCAGGAAACACATAAAAAGACTATTCTTTAGTGACATGTTATTAGGCAATCAATATTTTCGGGAACCTAACAGGTTGTCCAAATTGATCTGATTAATGTTAGAACAATTCTTTAGGTCTTTGATTAGCAAAAATAACATGTGGGTGATAAAAACAATACAGCAGGGACAATCATATAATATGCACAGAGTGATCAGGCAAGCATATAATATACAAAGGCAAGAATAATATAAACATAAAATAAAGTATAGAAAAGAGGTTAGAATATACAGTAGAGCGATTATTACTTAAAGATTTACATCATGAAATAAATTGTTAGTAACTTCAAAGTAATAAATATAATTGATTATTCAAGGATCCTCAGGGATTATACCTATGCGACTTAGATTGAAGAGTGCAACGATCTTTAGGCGGAGTAATCGTGGAACCAAGAGTATAATATGACCAAAAACGGGAATTGATTTCAAAGTGTTTGAGTGTTTTAGTATTCGAAGTGTATTTCGGAGTATTCGAGAGAAATTTTGTGTGAGTAAAAATAATAATTTGAAACCGTCACTGATTGAGGAAATCAGCCCGTATTTATAGTCAAACCAAAACTTGCGCTCCACGCAAGCCCTGCGCCTTGCGCAGGCCTACGTGGCTTGCGCTAGGACACGCATCAGGCGCAGATTGGCCTGCCTGACGTGGTCCGTCCTGTTAAAAACTCACACTTGTAAACGCGTTTTCAAAAAGATAAGTTTATCTTGCGTCTCACACAGGACTTGCGCTAGGCGCAGGACTCTGTGTGAGTCACAAGTACACGGGTCAGGCGCTCATTGGCGCACGTGACGCGATCTGGCCAATGTGATGGATGCACGTGGCATGCTGAGCGCCGTCGCCGCGTCCGGCGCATATTCCAGAATATTCGTTTTTTTATTCTACGCGTGCTTTCAAGATGCTAATTTTATCCTTAAAAATCCGGAGATCGAATTTTACGGGTCAAAAATCTAATTTATGCTCTAAAGATAATAATAAAAGCTTTTAATAAAATATTTATTAAAACAATAAATATTCAATTGGGCTTTTAAAATGGACTTAAAACATTTCACGGGTTGAACATACAATTAATCTTCATGGATAATTAATTGGGCTTTAGAATATTATTTCAAAACACATTTTGGATTGGCTCTTTCGATTGCTCTTCCGTTGGATCGTGCCAACTAATGCCGCGGTAGGTTTCATCATTGGATCCTTAAATGGGGAGACAAAATTATGTGTCTACAGAAGCCCCCACTTTGACTGAGGTTCAGGAAACCGATAGTCAAAGTATACGGTGTCGGGACAGAGAACGATTCTAAACGCTCTGCAGTTTAGAACTGATCTATATACGCCGGTCTCTGCAAAACAAAGTTAGTATGCAGGACAATAACTACAAGCAATCTGATTACCTGCAGAAGAAGATGATAGCAGATAGGTGCAAACAACTCAAATGAAGCACATAATGATGCAAATGATGCAAACTTAGACTTTCTAAGGACGCACAAGACACTATGTAAGGATTGAGATTATGCAAAACTAAGAATTGACACGTCCTGCAAGGTCAGGATTATGCAAGACTAGAATGCATGAAATGTAATGCAAGGTCAGGGTTTTGCAAGGCTATAGTGCAAGGTCAGGATTTTGCAAGGCTAGAAGATGTGTAGAATGATTAGAAATAGATTGAATGATTTTCGAATATTGTTTTTAGTAAATAATCGGGGTTCGTAAACAAGGTCCGCGGATTACAACTCTTCGGGAGTTTGATCTAAATTGGAGGAACCACCACACGTAGGAAACCCACACTTTGGGTGAGCTTGTCTTGAGTTTGTCATGTACTTGATTTGATATTGAAATGTAGTTGATCTGTCTTGAACGTTGAAATATATCACTTGGGATTGTTTATTGGGAAGTTAATATAGGCAAAGTCAAATATCGCCAGAAACCATGGAATCATTGGAGAGTCGTTCTGGGACAAGGAGAGCTTTGATTGAAAAATAAAAGGTACAAATTTGTGACTCAAATGAATGTACGTGAAAAAAGGCTTGAACGAGGTTAGGTGCAAACTCGAGTCTATGTCGGGATCTAGAAAGAGTATGCTCCTAAATTCTAGAAAGTCAAATCATTAGACCATGACTAATTTTATTTTATTGAAGCGGTCGGACCTCGAGATGAGGGAAGATTCCTACGTATCCTTGCGGAATCAGACCATTTGTGCCGCCCTTTCGGGATTTCAACCTAGCGGGATTGAACATACCTTAAAGAAGGAGTTATGGTTGAAGAAAGATTGAAAGGTTGAAGGCTTGAGGTTTGTGATAAGGGTTTAATTGGATGGGCTAAGGTGAGGATCATGGATTTGGATTATACGTGTTGAGTTTTGATGGATTGAAGGAATTTGAATGAGGGGTAAAACTTGTGTGCAAGCCCCCAGCTTGAATTTTTTCTTATTTTGCCTTTGGCTTTTTTTTTTTCCTTCCGTCATGTGCGTTTTTTCCTTTTTTTTTTTTTTTTTTTGTTACGGGAAGGAAAAAACTAGGTCTGGTTCCTAATATAGGACCAGCCTACAGCATCCTTTCGGATGATGGATCGTTTTTCCCTTTTTGCTTTTGCTTTTTTTTCGCACTTTGAATTTATTTTACTTCACTTTTATTTTTGCCTGGCATTGACTTTTTTATTTTTTAAGTAGTAAGACTTGCACACAAGTTATTGGATTTGGGTATTTGAAGGTTTGAAGGCTATATGTGGAGTTTTGAGTAATAGAGGGATTATTTGGCTAAGTATCATGGAGATGATGGTTTAAAGGATTTTATTTTGGCTAGCATAGAGATGGCTTATGAAAGTTAATGGAAGGGAAAGGGGAATAACTCCTGATCCAAAGTATGTCCATTTTTTATTTTTGTATTTTCTTTTTTTTTTATTTGAGATCTCTTTTATTATTATTAGTCAAAGTCATTAGGGATAATTTGATTTAAGTTTTATCATTGAATTAGAAGTATATATAGAATAATGGAAGGCCAATGAAAATGAAAATGCAATTATTATATTAATTGAAAATGAATGAAACAAGGCTTATTAGAAATAAAAACCTAGATGACATAGACTCGACAGGAAAGGAAATAAAGGAGCTAGAGGAGGGACTCTCCGACTCAACCTAGAAGACCAACACTAAATGACTAAGCTCCCTGCATTATTTAGTCATTTCCCAAGGGGTTGCTACTTTTGCTGACTTTTGCTGCAGGCGGAATTGGCAACCTACCGTCTTCAACCATGTCTTGCAGATGATGCTTCAAAGTCCATAATTGTGATGTCAGATGCCCATTTCCTTGATGGTAATTGTAGTAGGAATTCGGATTCTATCTACTGGATCTCTTCTCATGAGCAGGGTCTGGAGTAGGGCCAAGAGGCTGAAGTGCTCCCTTTACATGAAGCCTAGTGAAGGCTTCTTCTAGAGACATGCCTAAAGGAGTGAATATCCTTTGAAGTCCTTGATGACCTCTCTTGTTAGTGGTTAGGGCGTTTATGTCGCTGCTTTTAGAGGTAGAAGGGTTATTATTACTCTTCTTGAAAGAGTTCTTGTTGTTATTAGAACCCTTGTTCTTGTTAGCTTGTACCTCTTCTTCAATAGCAGGCCTACCTTGTAGAGCTTCGTGAAAGACTCTATGGGTTGGAACTTAATATGATCCCCATACTTGGGCTGCAGGTTACGGATCACCAGTCGGACTTGATCCTCTTGGGATGGCCTGTTAGTCATTTGTACAGCCTTTTCCCTCCATCTATTAAGGAAGGTGACAAAATCTTCGTTGGAATTATGCTTAGT
The DNA here is from genome assembly GCA_947646795.1 of Beta lomatogona. Lineage (NCBI taxonomy): Eukaryota > Viridiplantae > Streptophyta > Magnoliopsida > Caryophyllales > Amaranthaceae > Beta > Beta lomatogona. The sequence goes on from CANSNZ010000357.1 coordinate 781,446, forward strand.
TAATTCCAACTCACGAAGGCCATGGGAAGCTGAGTATTGTAGATGTATTGTTTGTGGAACTCTTCTTTGATGTAGTCCCAGTCATTCAGCTTCGCTTTATTTAGTGATCTGAACCACTTGGATGGATGTGCATCCAAGGTTAAAGGAAATACATAAGCAAACAAGTCCTTGCTCATGCCCTTGAGAGCCATAGAGATGGAGAAAGCTCTCAAGTGGTCATTTGGGTCTTCGACTCCCTTGAATTTCGGGAGGTCACCCAATGTTACCTTTTTAGGGAGTTTTTCCCTCAATTCAGGATCAATAACTTCATGGCCATGAGCCTGACCCTCGAGCACAGGAATTGACAGGATTAATTGCTCAAGTTTTTCAAACCTCAAATTTGCGTTGGTCTTGATTGGTGATGGAGTGTCACCTTGCTCGTACTCTTCAGTTAGCTTCTCCCTCAGTGTCTTAATCTCTTTGTCTTGGTCCTCAAGACGTGAGTTCATCAGTTGAAGTTGGGCCATAATGGCACTGAGCTGTTCATTAGTGTCCCCCATTTGAGATGATGATTCAGAAGAGTCGGAGGATTCGTCTGAAAATGTAAGGATGCGTTTAACAAGTCTAGGAGTAGGTTGACCTTGTATCCTCTCTGTCGGGCGTTCCCAAGTTATAATCTCACGATTTGTCCTGAACAGAAATCGAATGGACCCCGTAAATTTTTAGAAATGATGGTTTCAAAATGAGAAATGTAAATGAGGGATGGAGAGATGGAAATAGAAGTGAGAGATGAGAAATGAAGATGAAAGTGGAAATGGGGATGAAAAATGGAAGGCGAAATGGAAACTAGAAATGATTAAAATTGGGTATGATTATGATCATGATCGTGACATGGGCCTAACTAATGCAGATGCAAATGACTGGACTAGATGACTAGCTTAGCTAAGTCAAAGGGGTGCCGTTATGGTCTTACAGGGATGACTAGCTTAGCTAAGTCAAAGGGGTGTCGTTATGGTATTACAGGCATACTAGCTTCGCTAGGCTTAATGGTCTGGACTTCATCCTACATGGGTTTGGAATTGGACTGGATTGACTTTGGAAATGAGTTGGGCCTTATGTGGACCTAATTCTGGACATAGTCTTATATTGGTTTGAAGTTAGACTTGAAAATGTACATGGGCTTGACATTGGACTGGAATAGAGTTGGATTAGACTTGCACTGGGATTGACATAGACTAGGGTTCATAGAAAGATGCAAATAGGCCTAGATTTTGACAAGAGCTAGACTTATATGGGCTTAATTAAGATGGAATCTAATGCTAGCGGGCCTAATATGAATGCATGGACTCGAATTAGATGGACCCTATATGAATGCCAAATGCACTAGTAGAATAAATGCTTATTATTGCAGTCATTAAGTGGCCTATTGCGGCGGTTTTGGCCGCGCAGCAATTAACGGTGCAACAATTAACGGCGCAGCAATAAGTAATTAAACTATTGCTGCAATTTGAAACTGCAGTAATATATATATTTTTTATTATAAAAATAAAGTATATTGCTGCAGTTTATGGGAAAAACCGCAGCAATATATTTTATTTTTATAATAAAAAATATATATATTGCTGCGGTTTTTCAACGAAACCGCATCAATATATATTTTTTATTATAAAAAATACAGTATATTGTTGCGGTTTTCCCCATAAACCGCAGCAATATACTGCCTTTTTTTTAAAAAAAATATTTTTATGTATGTATGTTCCACCAACCTCCTCATGCAAGAAGCGGGATGCAGCAAGCAGAATACAGCAGCTGCAACAATATTTTCTGCATAAATTTCGGCAGAGCTCCGTTTGTAAATTGGATAAACCCATAATTGGGAATTAACCTGTACAATATTATATGCAACAACCAACATCCATCATCCAAAATTCATCCAACAACCAACATCTAATCCAAAATTCATCCAACAACCAACATCTAATCCAAAATTCTTCCAACAACCAACAACCAACATCCATCATCCTCTAAGAACCAATTTTCCTCTAACTTCCACGCACAATCTAAATTCCAAGTTCAACAAGAAATAAATACTATTCAATCCAACATAGATATCATGCGAATCCAACATATGTATATATCATCAAATCCAAATCAATACGATAATGTTGGTTGGTACAAGTTGCACTAAATTATATTCGTTGTAAGGATCGAGGGTAAAGGTACGAGAAACCTGAAAATAATTCACCAAAGTTAGCCTCAAATAGTTAAAAACTTACTTCATCGAAATCCTCCGAACCAGAATATTAAGTGAGTACGTCAAAAATGTTACGCATGACAAAATAACCGCACTACGTGCCTCCTTGTTGTTGTGGGCACTTTATCAAAAGTTTTAAGAAAATGAGGAAATTTGTCGTATAATGAGAATGACATAGGCTTTTAATTGAAAAAAATAAGTCTATTATACCTGAATACGCTTCCAAAGAAGGTTGTCCCGACGAACTTTGTTGCCGCTCAACCGAAACCTCCTAAAAAGCACTACATAACACAATATCAAATGATTTACACTTTATTTGTTGTATATTATAATTTCAATTCATTTAAAATATATCAAACCGATCAACATACGCTATCATAGGTGGTCTAATCTTTAAGCTAGCGGAATCGAAGACATAAATTATTCCGAGCATGGGACATATGACAAGGAGCATCCAATGACGGCTATTGCAAGATTGAATAACAATAATTACTTAAAAAATTCACATGTCATGCAACAATCAATATTTGTAAAACTATTAAGATAGAATATTACTCTTGAAAGATTGGCGCGAAGATGATACTAGCACCAACCAAGACGGATCCAGTCAAAGCACAATGAATGTAAGTCGTTACATTCTCCAATGCATTCACATCCGCGGTACTCTCCGTACACATCCAACCAATACGAACAGCATCCCCAAATCCATCCAAGTCAGACTGCGTTGCCCTAAAAAAAATAGACAAATGTAAATTTTATGTGGAAAATAAAACTATCATACAATCACATGTAAAAAAAAATCATAACTTTGATTATTGTTACCTCATGTACACTTGGATAATAGAAATATTAAGCATCTCCCCTTTCAAGAACTGAGCAATATCCTCCTTTGTCAAATAAGCGGTGGCATCATCTGAATAATGGAACAAGGAGCTCGGCAAGGTAATACCAACGATATCATTGTCTGCGACTGCAAGGGCAAGCATATCTGCTAACTCCCTACAGTCTTCAGTGAGGGATTCCAAGAACGATACATCATCGACAACTGGACTATAACGAGTAGCCGAACCAGCTGAAAGCAGCTGGCTAGGACATCTAACAGCCTCCCCCGAAATCCCCTTTTGTTTTTTAGGTATCGGTGTAACCTAATAATAATTTTTTAGAACGCGCTTAAGACTTTGTAATTTTTAAATTTAATGCTATTATTTTTACAAAAATGGATAAAATTTGAACAATTACCTCATCACCTAATATTTGCACTAAATTTTTTGGCCATTGCACCCACGTACCAAAAGCAGTTTATGTAGTGTCGATTTGATATGTAGGGACAGGGACAAGTAGTGGCAAATGACCATACTTCTCTACAAAACGATGAATTTTCACTCGAAGGTGATCATTCATCATTCTAGACCCATGAACAGTAGTGGTCTCATCAAAAGCATAAGAATGTGCATCTGCCACTAGACAAGTATTTCTACTAGTTGGATCTATCAAATACAATCGACATGGAGTCTCGTCCTAACAATGACGTAAAGTTCTAATTATGTAAGATAATTATTTGTATAAAGCACATGTATATATGATAATTATTTGTATAAAGCACATGTAAATATGATAAATATATGTACCTTCAACACAGGAGAAAGAGTGTTGGAAAATCCAAATAGTGGAGTACGTAGCTGAATGGGATGTGAAGTAGATGGCCAAGTAGATGGTGAAGCAGCTGATGGAACAAATGGTGAAGCAGATGACGGAACAAATGACGGAATAGGTAGCTGAGTGGGCTGAGAAGTAGCTGGCCCAGGAGATGGTGAAGCAGATGATGGAACAAATGGTGGAGTAGGTAGCTGAGTCGGCTGTGAAAGCGCCACATTCTGCATATATGTTGCAATGTCATTTCTCCACCTTTCAGTCATTTTATGCATGAATGCTTCCTCTTGTTCCTGATTCGAGCTCCAATAGTTCCTAGGAGGTGGACGACCAAAAGCCTTCCTATAGCCAACATTGTAGCCTCCAAAACCATAACAACGACCCGAATGATATGGCTTTTCTCCAAGAGCCATAAAAAGGGCTTCCTTATTACGTACCGGAGTGAGCTCACCCTTGGCTTGCTTCTCCTTGTACTCCAACTGCCCAAAAAACAAGTTACAAATAATAATGTATTTAATATAGAAAAAAAATATATGTGTCAAACTAAAAGTTATAGTGATATACATACGTATTTGTCAGCTGCAATCTTTGTTTACTCAACTGGAATAAATAGTTGTTTAGTGACTGGATCTTTCTTATGCATCGCACACCACCAGTCATCACCCTGATTAACATGAGAGGACACCGAGGAGGATGGTGTACTAGATGACGATCCAGAATCAAAACTAGGTGGACAGAAGTTCTCCTGCTTCCACAATTCTCTAGCATCCCCATAGTTCCTTTGACCTTAGTGGTGATGATGTGTATTCTTTTTTGCACTCTCGAGCGCCTTTTCTCGTTTTTTCTGCAATAAAAAACACATTAAGTTAGTAAAATATAAATAATTTAAGTTAATAAAACCAAGTTAATTTGATTATAAACTTACTACAGCCTCATCTGACTTCATAGCCTCTTTGAAGGTAAGCCAATTCTCCATCTTGATGTGCTTGTATACATCTGGCGGAGTATCACCTAGCTTCTCTTTCTTTGATCTGCCTCTGGTCATTGTGATCCAACCAGATACCAATTTGCTCTTAAAATCCCTCCATCTAGAGTTCACAGCAGTCAAGTAGTGCTTTCTATAGCTTATCTCATCCGGAAGGTGAAACATATTATGTTTTCCATCATAAACAAATATATAAGCACGTTAGGTCATCATTAGTACAATAAATCCCAAAATTGTAAATGAAACATATCTTACCATAGTGTCTGTCCACATCAAATCCTACAGGGCAGGAGAAATGTTTTTCCATTTCAAATTGATGTTAAGCCTGCGTATAGAAAGACCGACCCAAATACCATACTTGGCTCGCGACGGACCTAATAGAAAAAACAATTAGAAATCCAAACATTAAATCGTAAGCATGATAAATTATAACTATCTTACAATCAATAATTACTTGTTGGTCTCCCCAGTTCATCAAACTGTAAGTACATATCTTCTGTGTTGTGGAGATTCATCGTGGGACCTCTTTTACTCTTTCTAGATGCCTTTGTCTTCCCACCTGACTTCTTCCCCCTCCCTTGTGCACCATAATATGCACTGGTCTAACGAGGATTTAAGAATCAAAATAAGGAAACTAAATTAGACAACGAACAAATAAATGACATATTCAATATTACGATACTCAAATAAGCGCGAACCTAAGGGGGGTGGCTGACACGGATCAGATGTCACCACAATGCCAAGTAAAGCATTCCTATCAGCTTCTAGTTTCATTGTTTCCATCCAAGCATCAAAGGCATCTGCAGCACGATCACTGTCCTCCCCCTGGTCAGCCTCCTTTTCAGGGTGAAATGGTGCATCGGAATCCGATGACTGATCGCTCAAACCGTCACTAGCCATATCTGTAGCATATACATAGAAACAAAAAAACGTGTTAACAAAATTTAAAACAATATATATCAACACATTATTGTCACAAAATCTATTATAAGTACATCAATTTATAATTCAAATTACTCATATAAAACATTTTTTACCTTTAATTTTGGTCAATAAGTTGCTCGATGACCGTTATACTTTCTTGGTGATCCATTCGCATGTAACTATTTTCAGTATCAGACACATCCATCATATCATCATTTGGGATTGAGAATAGGGGGATATCATCAAACTTATCATATTCTTCTTCGTCGTCAACATCACCTACTCCTAAAATTTGCCTTTTACCATTAACAACAATGCACCACTGAGTGTCTACAGGATCAGATACATAAAACACTTGTTTTGCTTGTGATGCGAGGATAAAAGTTCTTCAGTGTCACGCAGATGACTCATATCGACTAGAGTAAAACCACACTCATCCGTTCGCAAACCACGTCTATTATCCGCCCACTTGCATTGAAAAAAAGGCATAGTGAAGTCACAATAATCGAGCTCCCATATTTCCTAAATGATCCCATAATAGGATTGTTTAGCATCAATCGGAGTTTTATCCTTTCCACTCGCATACTCCCTAGATGATGCAACCATTGAAACCCCACAATTCTGAACCACCTTTGATTTCTTGTCCTAACGTTCAGTGTAAAAGGTATATCCATTGATATCATACCCCTCATACGATTCAAAACTGTCACGTGGACCGTATGCCAACCACTTAATTGTATCGGGTACATGATGGTTGTTTGCAGACAATTCACCAATTACTTTATTATGGAACCAATCAATGAAAGACCTGTTATGCTCATTCATCAACGCCCTCTCCCCTTTTGACGGGTTTTTGTGGCGCAATTCACGCATATGTCTCTCTAAGTATGGATTAACTTCAGTAACATAGTGCAACACGAAAAGATGAACTTTATTCAACTCACTCAATGAAGGCGAAATATGTCGCATTCCGACCCCACCCTTCCCTTCTAACCTTCCCTCGTGTCTGGACTTTGGAAGACCTATCGTCACAGCCTTAGCAAAATGAGAAGAACAATACCCTCCAACCTCTTCGGCAATTGTTCCTTAATTAATACTCGCCTCTGGTCTTGCTAGGTTCCTCACTTTCTTTTTCAAAGAACTCATATGTCTCTCAAAAGGGTATGCCCATCTTAAAAACACAGGGCCACACAGTTTAATCTCTCTTACCAAATGAAGGACTAAGTGAACCATAATGTCAAAAAAAGAAGGTGGAAAATACATTTCAAATTGACAAAGTGTGATCATCACCTCATTTTGCAAAGCATCCAACTTATCAGGGTCAAGTACCTTGTTGCATATGGTATTGAAAAATGAACACAACCTCGTGATGGCAAGCCTGACATATTTTGGAAGAATCCTGCGTATTGCAATCGGCAAAGACACTTGCATCAACACATGACAGTCATGAGACTTCAACCCAATTAATTTCAGATCAGTCATAGAAACAAGTTTTCTCATGTTAGATGAGTATCCAGTGGAAACCTTAATACCGTATAAACACTCACAGAACAATCGTTTCTCTTGTCTAGACAGTGTATAACAAGCTGGAGGCAAATATGTTGTTGTTCCCTTTCCTTTCTTAGCTTTTTCCTTAACCTTTGGCCATAAATTAGGCTGAATCTTCAATTTCTCCATATCTCTACGAACCTTCAGACCATCCTTAGTCTTTTCCGGCATATCCAACAGAGTACCGATAATTGCATCACAAACATTTTTTTCAATATGCATTGCGTCGAGACAATGTCTAACTGGTAAGTATTTCCAATAAGGAAGTCTCCAGAATATAGACTCCTTTTTCCAAATGACACCATCGTCTTCCGAAGGTTTAACCCCCTTACCAAACACTCGTGGCCGCTCATTAAAATGGTCACGGGCCCCTTCCAACATCTCACCTAATCGATCATCACCAAACTCTTCATCCTCAGTGTCAATATTATCTTCGTGATCATTTTCATTACCTATTACATCATCAGCTTCAATCCTAACATGATCAATCACAACTTCATTCTCAACCCCAACATTCGACATATCAATCTCTAATGAGTTACCAGTGCTAACATCAACAATAACCCTATTCTGAGTATATTTTCCCTTCTCACCATGCCATAACCAAATATAATACTCAGCCCGAAATCCACGACGAATAATATGATCTCTTATGGTCCTAATATCATAAATCGTATTCACATTGTAGCAATCAACACATGGACAACAAATCTCATCCTCGCAAGTAAGTTGTTGATGCTCTACAGCACGTTTACAAAACTCATTCACACCTTGTACGAACTCCAACGTATTCCGCTTTCCATACATCCAACTTCGATCCATTTCTAAAAACCCCCACACATACATACATACATAAAAACTTACTATTAATTAAAAAATTCACATAAATATAACACAACAAGCTAATATTTAATGCATGTTTCTATTGGGTCCTTATCACTCCAACCTAACCCATCCTTAAACGTCCAATCCCACTAGTGAATGCATGTATCATATTTGATTCTAAGTAAAATTCGGCAGCATTTCCCTTCAGTTCTCCAAGTACACGATGAAGATAATTGCTTACCTCATATGTACCCGGAGAACAGATTAGGGAAATGATTAATCGTATTTCACTTAGGATCAAAGAATCAACACACATTCACTACCTAAGTGAGATGTGACGTTTAAGAACAGTCCCAAAACGGGGATTATTCAAGACTTACTCCTAATGAGTAAGTCTTGAACGGGTATCTAGGCATTATGATGTACATAAAAACAATCGCATTCAAGCGATTCCAAGTCATCACCAAACAACAATCGCATTCAAGCGATTTTAAGTTATCACCAAACAACAAGTACCAAACCATTCCTTAGATTTCCCTTCCCCTCCCATTGGTGAGTCTATCAATATGAAGGCATTGCATATCACTTGAAATATAACAAGACCTTAAGCAAAAACAATCCCGTATAACATTTTAGGGTATACAAAAACTTAAGCAAAATCATCACAAAATCAGTTTTTAATCCTCAAATCTTATAGCTAATCATATATATACTTTATACTAAGCATTTTAAACTACTATTTAAGCCAAAATTTCCATTATAACACTATTAATTAAGAAAACTATAAAATAAAAAAAATTATGAAAAACTACCCTAATATGACAAGGAGAATGGCGCCGGCGGTGAAGTACGAAAGTGGCGGAGGAGAGGGGCGAAAAACCGAACCAACCAAGCAAGAAGCGGAGGAGAGGGGCGAAAAACTGAACCAACCAAGCAAGAAGCGGAGGAGAGGGGCGAAAAACCGAACCAAAAACCCTTGTCGCCGGAAATATAACCAAAACGCGAGTAATGTGAACCCTTGTCGCCGGAAACCGGAACCTTTTCGCCGGAAACTTAACTCTTTTCGCCGAAAATTGTAAGAGAGTGAGAGAGTGTGAGAGTAGAGAGAGAGAGAGAGAGTCGAGAGAAACAGTGAAGGCAAAAAAAAGAAACCCGTGTTTTTTTTTAAGATCTGGCGCAGATATATTGCCGCGGTTTGAATATTATTTTAATATATTGCTGCGGTTTCTACTGAAAACCGCAGCAATATGTTTCCGCTAGATCTGGTCAAATAGTCCACTTTTTTCAAAAAACTTTCGTTGGAAATATATTGCTGCGGTTTTCGGTAGAAACCGCAGCAATATGGTTGGTCAAATATTCAACTATTTTCAGAAAATTTCCGTTGGAACTATATTGCTGCGGTTTTTACAGAAAACCGCAGCAATATGGTTATTTTATATTTTACCTTTTCTTTTTACGTGATATATTGCTGCATATGGGTAAAACCGCAGCAATACCACCACAGCAATAAGCATTTATTCTACTAGTGATGGACTATAATGCATATGGGCCTAGAATGAATGCAAGTGAATTGGGTTGATTGGATTGAATTGGAATGAAGGTGTTTGAAATGGGCTTAGAATTTTCGAAATTCATTTTTGAAAGGAATCCCTTGTTTTATCTTTTGTTAGGAAAAGATGATGGATTAATTTTGAAGAATTTTTTTTTTTTTGAAATGTCGTGGTATGATGATGATTAGTAAATGTTTTCGAAAAAGGTAGAATAGAATATGGTGTAGGATTGATTTTGAAAATTTTAAGTTTTTTTTTTTAAATTGGTGAATATGATAAGGTAGGATTGATAAGGATAGCAGGGATGAAATGGGAAGATGTAGATATACATGACAACTCTAACTTTACCATGACCACTTTAGATGCACTTTTTAGGACATACTCGACCTTGCATGAAAAGACTGACCCTCTTTTTTTATATATATGATATGATGCAAACTTGTTATCTTAGACTTGAACAAAGGTCAAACGACAAATAAGCATGGGACGAATAGACTGCGTGCCACGCAACTGGTGCGCGCGGCGCGCAGTCTATGCGTATGGCGCATGAGCGTTGCGCCTAGCGCAAATTAATGCATTTGGCGCAATGCTCTGCGGCAGGCGTATTGATTAATTGACGAAGGTTCAGGCCAAAACGACGATTTGTTTTAGACGCGATTTGCAATAATTTCGGTAAAGCATATTAGCAGGCAAAAATTGCAATGACACCTAAACATCAGGTAACATAGATGCAAAAGTTCTTAAACTAAAGTCCAGTTCTACATTCAACTATTGGTCAGGTTTAGGTTAAGGCTGAAAAGGTCGATGACTAAGATATTGATCCCACGCTTCGTACCCTTGCTTAAAGAGGTGGCCACGTGTAAGACGCACTCTAGTCTCAAGTCAGGAACAGAAGAAGAATGCCATGGTTGGGTAGGTCTGCTTATGACTAAGATCCAACACTATCGCTCAGGAAGCTTTTGGAAGGACAAAGCGCAAACCCCCGGGGGTGACCTCACACATAGAACATGTACTAATGAGGCAAGGTAGATTGTCCTTATGGTGGTTGAACAGTAGCCATGCATATGCAAAACTGTATATTATTCTAAGGCATAAAAATAAGAATGAATCGTATTTTTCAAGTTTCACCCACTCATTTAAAAAAGAATTTTTTTTTTTAAATCCTCCCTAGTGGAGTCGCCAAATTATAGGCATGTTTTTCTTTCGCCTATGCGGCGTGAGCGCGTATTAGATTTGACTACCCCATTGTAAAGGTTTTATTGAAAATTGATTTGTATTAAAAGAAGTCGCCAACAATTCTTTTTAGAAAGAATCATAAACCTAATTGGATATGGGTAAACCATAGGGACAAATTATCCAATGTAGATTTCCCCTTCCTGACTCCATAGATGGTCAAAATGAACCAAAGATTGAGTTCGGGGGTGAGGGTACGAATATAGTCATAATGTACCAAATTCGCCCAAAGTTGGCCTCTACTAAATATCGATTCATTACAGATTTTATGCCAAAGAATAATCATATAATATTTTCATACACCCTAAAAATAATTAGTCTTGGTTGGTTCAAGAAACAAATAAAAAGACTATTTTTTAGTGACATGTTATTAGATAATCAATATTACAAAGAACCTAACAGGTTGTCCAAATTAATCTGATTAATGTTAGAACAATTCTTTAGGTCTTTGATTAGCAAAAATAACATGTGGGTGATATAAACGATAAAGCAGGGACAATCATATAATATGCACAAAGTGATCATGTAAGCATATAATATACAAATGCAAGAATAATATAAACATAAAGTAAAGTATAGAAAAGAGGTTAGAATATACAGTAGAGCAATTATTACTTAAAGATCTACATCATGAAATAAATTGTTAGTAACTTCAAAGCAATAAATATAATTGATTATTCAAGGATCCTCAGGGAATATACCTATGCGACTTAGATTGAAGACCGCAACGATCTTTAGGCGGAGCAATCGTGGAACCAAGAGTATAATATGATCAGAAACAAGAATTGATTTCAAGGTGTTTGAGTGTTTTAGTATTCGATGTGTATTTCGGAGTATTCGAGAGAATTTTGTGTGCCTAAAAATAATAATTCGAAGTCGTCTCTGATTCGGGAAATCAGCCCGTATCTATAGGCAAACCAAAACATGCGCTCCATGCAAGCCCTGCGCCCGGCGTAGGCTTACGTGGCAGGCGCGAGGACAAGCGCCATGCGCAGATTGGCCTGCCTGACGTGGTCCATCCAGTTAAAAACTCACACGTGTAAACGCGTTTTCGAAAAGATAAAAGTTTATCTTGCGTCTCACACAGGACTTGCGCCAGGCGCAGGACGCTGTGTGAGGCACAAGTACACGTGTCAGGAGCTCATTGGCGCGCCTGACGTGATCTGGCCAATGTGTTGGACGCACGTGGTGCGCTGAGCGCAGCCGCCGCGTGCGGCGCATATTCCAGAATATTCTTTTTTTTATTCTACACGTGCTTTCAAGATGCTATTTTTATCCCTAAAAATCCGGAGATCGAATTTTACGGGTCAAAAATCTGTTTTATGCTCTAAAGAATATGATAAAAGCTTTTAAGAAAATATTTATTAAAACAATAAATATTAAGAAAATATTTACTAAAACAATAAATATTCAATTGGGCTTTTAAAATGGACTTAAAACATTTTACGGGTTGAACTTACAATTAATCGTTATGGGTAATTAATTGGGCTTTAGAATATAATTTCAAAACACATTTTGGATTGGTTCTTTAGATTGCTCTTCCGTTGGGTCACGCCAACTAATGACGCGGTATGTTTCATCATTGGATCCTTAAATGGGGAAACACGATTATGTGTCTACAATACCTGCATCACAAACAAAATTGTTAATTTCCCAAGGTACTTTCCAACATTTTCTAAGGGAGTTGATGACAACTAGATTATCTCCCTCTACCCATATGTTTTTTAACCCTGGAGAGAGGGCAGCCCTAATGCCTTCACGCTTACCCCAAGCTTCTGCACCCAAAATAGAAGTCCTATGGGATATAGACTTAGTACCCAGAATGATAGGTTGACCACGATGATCCCTAATAATGAATCCAAAAGAAGCATCCTCAGTATTAAGTTTCAAACTATCAAAATTCAACTTATAATAATCTACAAGGAGGGGAGACCACCACACCTCTTTACTTTTATCACCTTTAACCTCCTTGTTATAGCTATCCTTAGAATAAGGCAAACTATCAAGGATTAAATCACAATCCTGAGCATGAAACCAATTCTTAGCAAAATTCTTAACTAAAGAAAAGCTCTTAAAAGAAGACTCACCTTCTTGGTGGAAACAAACCCTGTTCAAGAAAACCAAACATGCCAGTAGATAAAACACAATTTACAAATTTGGTCCTTGCTACAAATAGGCCAAAGTGAAGAAATGATACTACACGTAGATAAATTAAGATCTACCTGAGGAATCAGCGACAAATCATCCGACTAATTCAGTGAAAAAGCAACATCATGGGAAAAAGAGCAATCAAACAAAAGATGAGAAGCATCCTCAGAATGGAAGTAACACAAGACACTTTAGTAGGAAGGCCATCTAAACAAATTTTCCATAGACAAAAATTAATTTTATGGCGAATAGGGAGATCCGAAATCCATAAAAATCCTACTTTAGAAGTTGGCTTGATACCATAGCCTTAAATAAGTTTAGCCCAAATTTAACTGATTAAATTCCATCGGGATTAAGTCCCATACCAATTTATCCTTTAAAATTGACTTTGTAAGGAACATATGAGTAATATCTTGGACTATATTAGGAGGAACCAACGAGTTTAATTTAACAACATCCCAAGATCTATCAGGCTACAAACATTCACTCACTCTTAAACTATCATAACCACACAAAAAAGGAGCTATATATCTAATCGAGAAAGGGTATATCCAATTTTCATTTCAAAAAGAGGTAAGAGAACCATCACCAGCCTGCCATCTAAGACCCTTTTTAACCCTTAGGCCTAGTAATATTCTACACTGCCAGGAGGAATTAGGGGAGGGAGAATAAGACTAAAGAGACTCTTGTTAAAAATTTTATTTTAATCATAGTCACCTAGAGATTTAAAGGCTCTAAAATTATTCTCCACAAAAGTTTCATCTAAAGAGCCATATTAGACATCTAGGCCTTTCTGAACCCCAGGCCCCCATAACACTTTAGCTTACAGATTCTATCCCACCCTATGAGATTTGCAACAGCAGTCTCCAGATTTTTATTCAAGAAAATCTTTGCATTTGAAAACTAACCTTAGCCGACAAATTTGACTGGATAAGAACAGTTCTCCCAGCCTCATAAAGGAGAATTAGCTTTCCATTTTATGAGCTGTTTCTAGGACATATCCACTACATCACCAAAAGTTAATTTAGTGACTCTCTCATTAGTAATAGCACAACCTAGATACTTACCTGAAGAAAGAGCACTCTCCATCTAAAGAATATGCTTAAGTCTCAAACACAAGAGTCGAGAGACATTCTTCATACATTAAAAAGCAGATTTATGAAAATTTACTAGTTGACCTAACATTTCACAGTATATGTTTAAAATATGTTCTATAGTACGACAACTCTCCTCTTTAGCTTTTACAAAAATCATAGTATCATCCGCAAAGGTGAGAAAAGGATTTTAATACTCCCCCCGTTACAAAATAATTTATACACTTTTCTTTTTCGTCTGTCCCAGAATACTCTTTACACTTCTATTTTTGAATATGACCCACTATTATTTTAATCCTTTTACCTTTTAACCATTGCTCCACACTCTCTCTCCTCCAAATAAAATAATACTAATCCTACTACCGAACAACTCTAACCATTAGCCCACACACTCTCTCCACCAAATAAAATAATACTATTTTACTACCCACTAACTTCTATCACATGTACTTTTTCAATAAATTAACTATATATTGGTAACCAAACAACAACTTATCATCTAAAATTACGCGTCCTGATAAGTGTCAAGAGTATTATGGGACGGAGGGAGTTCATGATCTTCCCACTTTATCACCTAAATTCTTATTCCCGGAGAAACTATACCGATAAAGTTATCTAGCAAGTAATTTCGTACACAAAATAGAAAGGTAAGGAGATAAAGAATCCCCTTGCCTTATTCCCCGTGAAGGAAAAAATTTATCCCACGGAACCCCATTAACCAAAACTAAGAAAGAAACAGAGGTTATGCAACTCTTAATCCAGTTAATCCACTTGGGGTGAAAACCAAGCTTCTCCAAAGTCATAAAATATAATCCAACTCTAGTCTGTCATAAGCCTTTTTCATGTCCAATTTAATAGCAATCTACCCTTCTTTCCCTCCTTTTCCCTTAAAAGAGTGAAAAACTTTACAGGCAAGTAATATATTGTCTTGGATAATACGTTTTGAAATAAAGGCTCCTTGGAGTAGATGAATGATTTTCCCTAACGAAGATTTCAGGCGGTTGTAAGTACTTTAGAAATGACTTTATAAATAGTTGCCCACAAGCTAATAGGTCTAGAATGATTACCACACTTCGGATTCTCAATATTTGGGATTAAAGTAATAAAAGTGTGATTAATTTCTAGACAACATTTTGCCAGAGTGAAAAAAGTCTGTAACAGTCTTAGTAACCGAATTACCTACCAACGTCCAATACTTTTGGAAAAAAAAATTTGAAACGCATCCGGACCCGATTACTTATCCGAAGCTAGATAAAAAAAACCGCAGTTTTTAATCTCTTCACTAGTCACATCACTATTAAAAATTCATATATTGGGGGAAATAATAGGATCAATAAGGTCAAAATCATGAGACGGATCAAAGCAACAATTCTCATTTGATATAAACCGAGTCCGGATTGGAAATAATAACACCAGAGGAAGAACGAAATCTCTTAATGAGATTTCGATTATGTTTAATAGAGGTAGTAGCATGAAAATACGAAGTATTAGTGTAGATACATAATCGTGTCTCCCCTTTGAGTACCCTATAATAACTAATACCCCGCTCTAATTGGTCCGGATCGAAGAAAGAATAAAGGACTGATTCATATTCTAACCCTTTTTATTAACCCATTTGCGAATACCTTTTTTATAGATTGTTTTATAAAAGCCCACTTTCTATAACGTTTTAAAAATAATTTTATAAAATCCCATTTTTAAAAATCCCGTTTCTAGCCCAATTTAATTAATAGAATTAATTAATTATATTGATGAGTTTTAAAAATGTCTTTTATAAAAAATTATCTTTCTCCAAAGTGTTTTCAAATATCTTTATCTTACTATTTCCTAAAATCTTTTGAATAAAATATCTTTTAGAAACCTAGTTGTTTTCGATTACCTATTACTCCCTAAACACCTCACTATATATATATATATATATATATATATATATATATATATATATATATATATATATATATATATATATATATATATATATATGTTTAAGTTCATATGAGAACCACCCTTATGGTAAGAACCCTGAGAACCGCTCATTTTTCCTCATTTTACGAAGATTTTACTCATTTGACAACGTTTTTGCTCATTTTATGTGTTGCTTATATTATGTTTTTGCTCATTTAACATTTTTATGCTCATTTCACAACGTTTTTCTTATTTTACGTTTTGCTCAATTTATGTTTTTGCTTATTTAACTTTTTTATGCTTATTTTACGTTTTTGTCATGTTACATTTTCGCTCATTTTACGTTTTTGCACATTTAATGTTTTCTACTCATTTTTTCTCTCATTTTTTATTTATTTTTTTGTTATTTTATGAAGTTTTTGCTTATTCTTAGTGGCTCTCACCATAAAAGTGTTTTCATTAGAACCCAACCTTATATAGGTTTATATTGCACCTCCCTGATTCCCCCCAACTAATTCATACGCCTAACATCTCTAGCTCCACGACCAAAATTCTAAATCTTCATCGTATTCACTAACCTCACGCCAACTACCTCCCCTAATTTCCTACGCCTAAATTAATCTACCTCATACAAAACTACACGCCTGACATCCAGCCATCAATCCTAAACCCTAAATAATACCCACGCCTAATAATAATACCATACTCCAATACTACCACCACTACTTGATCTTCATCATCACCTCTAATTAATTATCATCCTACACGCACAACAATTTTCCTCTATGATACTACCCACTCGCCACATAACCACAGCTAATCAAATCCAAACTAGTATTTTTACTCGGACGATGCTCCGAGTCAGTTGCAATTATCAAATATATTATTATTCATAAATTTCATATTTGATTTTATTAGCTTTTTGCAATATTCCGTCTAGTGCAAAATTGGAAAATGGACGTTATGACATGATAAGTTGTTTTAAAAAAAACTTATCAGGAATTGGGGATAAAAATAACAATTTCAATGGAATTGAGGTAAGATAATGTTATTGCTTAATAAAAGCGTTAGAAATCAAAAAACTTGTCTATGTCTTTATAGTTACATATAATTATAAGACTTTATTATGTTTTACTTTGAAACATTAAGCATTGAAATTGTAGTGGATTAGTGGTTAAACACTCGCATTTCATTTCAAAGGTCATGTGTTATAATCCTAATAACTACACATTGTTAATATTTTTAAATGAGATTATATACACATGTATTAGAAGCTAGATGAGAGTGCCACGTGGCATCGTTCCTTTAATTTGATAGGAACACCTTTTAATATATTTGTATAGATACCACACTATTCAATGTACGAGATATTCAATCCAAAAATACATATTTTCAAGGTTCGTTCGAGAATCGATCCAAGATATGTGCAAATCAACGATCCAGACAGAGGTATAATTTCTGAGGATCAATCAAAGTTACAACTCCGGATTTTAATTTTTTTATTCTTTTTATTATTTTCTAGAAGTTACCAACGTTCTATTCATGATGTAGATTGTTAACATATTCCGGTGACTGTAAGTATTGTATATTATACTAACTCACTGCAGTATTTTTATTTATTTTTCATGAATATTATTTTGTATGTTTGATTGCAATATTTTCCACCTTGAATATTATTGTTAAGCAAGACCTAAATAAATGTTACTTAAATAAGATAATATGGACAACCTGCTAGAGACCCACTAATATGATTGCTAAATATAACTTGTCACCAAAAAAGTAGTATTTTGTGTGTTTAATGAACTAACCTATACTAATCTTTTTTAGGGTGTTGAAAGATATTATTTGGTTGTTCTTCTGCATAAAATTTGCTATGAATTGAAATTTAGTCGACGCCAGTAATGGGCCAACGTGGTTCCTAACTGTGTTCGTACCCTCACCCTCGAACTCAATTTTGGTTCAATGACCATTGATGGAGTTATGACAGGAAAATCTACATTGGATAAGTCCCAAAGTTATCCCTAAGTTTTCCAAATATCCAATTAGGTTCATAAGTCTTCTTTTAAAGACTTGTTGGCGGCTTCAAAACGTTTTTCAATAAAACCTTTCTACGAGGTAGTCAAATACTCGCTCACACCGCATAGGCTAATAAAATCACGCCTACAATTAGCATACCTTTTAGCTCGAAATTATCTTTACACTTTTGCTTCTAACAAGCAGATTGGAAAGAGGATAAATTACTATGTTTAACTAACAACCGATCCGCAGTCGCTTGAAGTTGGCTATTACCAAGCTCAAAAATTATTTTATCTTGAAGAACATCAAGTTGTTTATCTACATTTTGAATTTGCCAAAAAATATTCCCAAATTTATTTCTATTCCAATCCTTAGCTCGAGCTTTCAACACATTTTTGCATTACACAAAACATAAAGGACCCATAAAACTTTGAGCACCAAGTTCTTGTAATTTAAACATCAAAATCTTTACGAAGGCACCACATCTTTTCTAAACGAAAAGGAGGGGCTTTTAATGAGTAATATTACTACAATGAAGCGACAGTTGACAATAATTCGAGGAAGTAAAGAAGTTATTATTTAATCTTAGCATTTGGAAATAAACCTACCCAACTTAGTGAAGCTATAGCTTTATCTAATCTTTTATACACATTATCCTTCCCACTTTAATTTTTTCTTTCATCCGTGAGAAAGAATGACCCATAAATGGAATTTCAACAGAATTCATAGAGGAGAGAATAGCATTCATTCTTTTTAGTCAAGAAACTTTAAAGAGAGCTCCAACTAATTTGTCATTAGGAGAGCTTAACTCATTAAAATCGCCTAAAACAACAAAAGGCAATACTAAACTAGCCACAAATGTAGCTAATTCCACCCAAAATTCATCCTTATCCTACTCGTTAGCAAAAGCATAAATAAATACAACATTGGATGACAAAATTTCTAAATTACAAGTAATAAATCGAGAAGAAGAGCAAATACCGGAAACTTTAAAAGGGTTTGATATATTTTCTTTCCATTAGTCCCAGATGCCACCAAATAAACCCACAGTAAAGGTTGCTTCACAAAAACAAAAACCTGCTCGTTTTAAACAAGCATCAGGGGGGTGGGACTTAGTTTCACACAACATCATAAGACTTAGATTATTTACATTATAAAAAGACATTACCTCCTCTAATGCATTCTTTCTCTTACAACTCCTTGTATTCCAAAAGCCCAAATCAATTAAGGTAATGTTTGGATAGAATAAATTCATTTCCAATGCTTCATTTCAAATAATTAATTTCAAATCCTGACATTCAAATCTAAAGCATCTATTTGGGAAAAACAAGAATATTAAATTCATCATTTCATAAAAAATGAAAAAGAACCCCACCTTTTGTCATCTCTCTCTTCCTTTAACCTCCTTTATTCACTTGAGTTCCTTCCTCCTTCCACTTTCCCTAAAAATTAGGGTATGTTTCTCTCTCTAATCAATTGATTACCTTTTTCACTGTCTTTTTTGTTTTCAAACCAATAATTGATTTTCTCATCTTCTAGTTGCTTATATTATCCCAACAAAAGAAGAATTTTTCCAATTTCAATTTTTCTATCTTTGTAAACAAAAATAAGATTTCTCATCTAATGATTTCCTTCTCCTTTTTCTTCTTCATCGCCATCTTCAATTCATGAGTAATTTTTAGCTAAAAATCAAAGCTTATTAGAGCTTTAACTGTGATCTAGGCGAGAGAAAGGGAAGATAAGATAGATAGAAGGTATGAGAGATTGACAGGATGAAGAGATGGCGTGGTTGGATTTCAAAAAAAATAAATATGCTTACATTTTGAAAGGCATGAATTTGGGGCAAGTACAAATCCAAATACTTAGATTATCCAAACAGAATATTTAGACCAATCCCATCATTTGAAATGAAATGCTAATATCCAAACGGCCCATAAACAACATCACCAAAAAAAATTACCATACCCATAGCTATTCAAGCTTTTGACTTCTTCAGAGCTGAGGAGGCAGAATCCTCCTCACCCTTGTCTTTCCTTCTCTTGAAACAGCTAGAGATGGAGCTTTCACATGGCAGTCTCGCTCCACACCAGAGCTTCAATGTGCCTTGCAATTGAAATTTCTGAATTTATAGAGTGAAAGGATTTCTCAGGTTGAGAAGCATACTGAGCAAGGGAATCATCTTCAACATTGATTAGTAATGTCACATTTTCCACACCAGAATCATATAAAGATTGATCTGCTAGCTTATGCTCATCACAATCAGTGAGGGGCCCAAATTTAGGGCTATTCAAAACCCGCTCCAAACTACCCGATCTGACGACCCACAACAAAAAACCGGGTATTTTATTAATTTCTTCAAAAAAATTGGGTGGGGTACCCGTCCCGGAAAAAATGATATGAGATGTGTCGGAGAATGGGCCACATCATTACTATATTAGGTACGCGAGTACCCGCAATTTTGTTTTCTTGAGAAACGTTACCTGACTTGTTAGGTTTCTCTAAGTTTCATTTCCAGGCACAAAACACAATCTTTACTTCTCCAATTCTTCTCCCTACTACTTTCCATTCATCAAAATCCACCTTCACCAGCTCTAAATTTCAAAATGAAAATTTAAAGATTTTGATGGAAAAGAGACACACAAATCTAGATTTTCTCCCTCCTTGACCCCTAGATGCAGAGCACTTCGAAAGCCAATGAGCAGATTGTGAAGATTGCAACACATCTCAATCCTATATATTTCATAGTTTCTCGCTCTAGTAAAATCATAAGTTTTAACGGAAATTTTGGATGTTGAGAAATAGATGATGCAGAGCAAAAGGGACAACGCTTGGATTTAGCATTTTAGGTGCCAATGTTGGGCCAAGCCCTTTTCAAGTTGATGTAGATCAATCTATGTTTTCGGTGGTTTGTGTTGGATTGAGTAATTAATTAGTGGAGTAGTACTTTTGCTGCATATCTGACATCCATAAATACTTAATTTAAGTTGTTAATGGATAATCTATATAGTTTCTTATCTTCACTTCTAATTTTCCCAGAGGTGGGCATGGGCTGGGCCAGCACGCGGCCCGGCACGGTTTTGGCCTGGCCCGATCCAGGACCACTCGAGGACCTACCCGGCCCGTTGTCTGCTACGTGGGTCGTGCCTACCACGGTCAAGAAATTTTATTTCGGCCCGGCCTGGCGAAAACCCGCTTATATGGCCCATGGGCCGGCTCGCGAGTCGAACGCCCCTTTTCTTTGTTTTTTAGTCTAAAACTGCCAAGAATCCAAAAAACAACATAAAACACGGGCCAGGCCCGTGGGCCTAGGCTGGGCCGTAGACACAATCTGAAAATTTCAGGCACGACTCGGCCTGCCATTGCCCCAAGCCCACGGGACGAGACCGTGAACAGGTCGGGCCTAGTCCATGCCCAGGTCTATATTTTCCTTTGTTTTTTACACCAACAAAATAGTAATTCAATTCTTACTTTCTTGAATGAAGAAGGGAGTTTGTGTACTTGAACTCTATTTGATAAGATTGAACTCTAAACTTACTCATGACATAAGGTTGATGGTAGTAGCTAATGAGTAATGACGGTATACAACAACAATGTCAATAATATGGCAGCTTTAAACTTGGCACTCTATTATTCGACCTGGAAAAATTGGGTACCCGATGTGCGGGTACCTGGATTTTCTAGGCCGGGTCACTGGCCGCTTTTTTTACTACCCGCAAATGCAAATACCTGAAAAATCAGGTACCCGCGGACACTCCTACCCAAATTGGTTGTAGTCAGAGAACTCATTTGGATACACAACTTGTAAAGGCACAAGAGAAAGCACTATATCAT
Organism: Beta lomatogona; assembly: GCA_947646795.1. NCBI lineage: Eukaryota > Viridiplantae > Streptophyta > Magnoliopsida > Caryophyllales > Amaranthaceae > Beta > Beta lomatogona. The sequence continues at coordinate 803,388 of CANSNZ010000357.1, forward strand.
TCTTAGGTGGAGCATGACTGCCAGCACTACCATCTCCCTCATTAAAGGGAACAACTATCATGCCAAACTCCTCAAATGGAGCAAGAGTGAGGCAAATAGGAGATACAAGCCTCTCTTTCACTAGCATCATCATCAGAATCAATATCATAATAGTATCCAGGAACTGCAGTTTTGAGTACAACCTTACCTTTTCCTCTACCACCAACTGGGGGTAAAGACTGATTACCAACATGCCAATCACTTTGAACCAGATTCTTAAAAAGAATTCCACCAACCTTTTTCTTATTTGCACCCACATTACTTTTACCACCAGAGGATGATTTAGCATGAAACTAAGGCTTAGCAGCAAAGGAAAGAGAGGTTCTCACATATGGCTTAGGCTTAGCTTGCACCACATTGGCTTACGCAGCCTTGGTGCCAAGCACTTCTTGCCTAGAGGCCAAAGCAAGTTGTTCAGCCAAGATTTTCTGCATGGGACTCTTCATAAGACAACGTTTGGCCTCCTTTCCAGGAGCAGTCAACAAGGGACACATCTCAACAGCATACTCTTTAGACCCACAAAAGGAACAGCTAGAAGAAAAATCCTCATACCAAATATTATACCCACACACTTTTTGCCCATGTTCTTTTAACCTCAGCAAACTCTAACAAAGGCTCAGGATTATCAACCCAAACACAAGCTATAGCAAACCGGATTTTATTCCTAAGTAAGGAACGAGAATCAAGCTTAATCAAAGACCTCACACTATTGGTAGCAAGCAAGTTAGCAATAGACTCAAAATTAAGAATTTCAACAGGGAATTTGGGAATACGAACCCATAGATCAACCCACTTTATCTATTCCAGATATGGGTCAAAATCAAGCTTCCAAGGTTGAATAACAAATAACTCACCCTAGACATGCTAAGGGCGTTCAGACCATACAAGAAACAAGTCATTAGGATTTGCAAAATGCAATAAAATCAAGCGATTACCCATCTCTGAATATTCAACATCACCTTTGACGAACTTCCAATTTGCCTTAGTTTTTGCGATGATGGTACGAAGATCAAGGGCATCACCCAGAATCTTACCAAGAAGATAACATTTAGAAAGCTCATCATAATCCTTCTGCACCTAGACCCACTCATCTAAGATCACATTAATGTCTCCTTGTAACACTCCGTCCTTATACCGAAAAGAAATCGACAACCAAAAATAATAATTAGATGATGGCGGAAAAATCGTTGAGACAGAAATGTTACTATAAAGGTTCATATTTGCCACTATTATTATAAAAGTAAAATCTCTAGATCAACATAGTCATATTCAACCAAAGAGGCGAAAAGACGTCAAATCCGAAAACATAGTTGGTATCCAAAACACTAAGTGGTTGAATAACCATAATATCAAAATCAAAGTTACATAATACCTAAGAGGCTAAAAGACCTCCTAAAACCATCATAAATGTCATAAAAAACGACCAAAACAAGAATATTAGATGCATTTCCTATCCTCACTTCCCAAGCCCTAGCCGTAATCAATCTAACTTTTAACTCCATCATATGGTATATAGAAAAAATAAATGATCCACAATTAGTGGTGAGTAACTAGTCGTTCTCCCAGAACAGTTAGAATCAAGACAGCATTACTTAACAGCCAAGAAGATCAACAAAACATCTCACATAAAACATGTATACTGTAGACAGTGACAACCTCTTCCACAAATAAATAGATCAAAGAATTCCTTGAAGATGCATAATTATCAAAAATTAACCTTTCTAAATAAAGAACACTTAACCAACACTACCAAAATAATTAACTTGAAAATCATCTAAAAACCAATAATGAAAAGTGTTTGAGAAAGAACAGAACGCCAGTGGATCGCAACCCACATCCTATGGTTTGTCAGATTACGACCTCCGGATAGCCTATGGGCTTACGTTCCCTACTGTTTGTGCCTAAGAATGGCCAAACTCCGATGTAGGATAGTACCTAACTCAAATTTCCCAACCTAGGTGGTTGGCATGTTCTTCAATGGGGACTACATCTGTCCTACTGGATAACTTACTCTCAAACTTAAATATAACAACATAAATTTATCTCAAGCAATTCTTCAAAACAAAACTACAAAAGGGATGCCCATACGGCCTTACACCAAATCTGCTGAAAATCTAGGTTCGCAATCCAAGTAATTCAATTCATTATATAATTACATTCTTCTACAACATGACATAAACATCAAAAGCTCACATAAAATATGTATATACCACCCATTACACACTCGTTGTCTGAGTTTGGGTACAAGGTTAATTACAACGTTAGTTATAATACCCCTTGTAGACACCAAATTTTGAACCCCGGTTGTAGATAAAATTTTAAAATAAAGATTTCTAAAAAGAAATAAAAATAACAAAGCTGTCATGTATCATGGAGCGCGCGCTCTGCTAAAGGCACGTCCCGCCTTAGAGCACGAGTTTCATTACGTCATATGATTTTCCGTTTTGCGCTTTGATCATACGATTTCGTTTTAAAACATAATTTTTTTGTAAGTCGTAGTCAATAACTACAGCCATCGGCTTTAATAAAATGATTTGTTATAGAATCGTGCTCTTCTTTACTAACTTGACGAGTTTTTATTATTTATTTTATGTTAGTTTTTCGAAAAACGGAAAAATGAGTCGCGATTAGGCGCTAGAATTTTACTCGTCTCTCAAAATTGGTAGGAATCAGTTTTCTTGGTGATCAAGTCATTACCCACTAGTCACTTTTGTCCATTGGATAAAGAATAATATTATATTATTTAACCACCAATCACATCCTTTTATTCATTGGTTAAGGAATAACAATCATGAAAAGGAATAAGAATCGGAATCAAATCCAAGGTGTCAGAGCCAAAAGATTCGGTTTTCCTTCGGCAAATCCAAGCCGTGCGCCGAACTCATGCCCGTGCTCCGAACGCATGCCCGTGCATCCAGGGAAGGCTATTGCGTCCGGCGCAGTAGGGCAGTCAGCTTCACTTTCACGCTTTTCGATGCACTTTCATGTTTTTCGAGGTATTTAAGAGGAGATTATCGACTGAAAATATGATTTTGCTTCATTAGTTTAAAAATCAAAATGAAATCTAAAAGAATAAGAATCTTTGGATTTCTAATAAATTTGATGATGTAAAGATTTGATAATGTAATTAGGATGATGTAGGATGGTAAAAATCAGACTTTTTGGATGAAAAATATGATTTTCTACCTCCTTCAAACCATAGTTCCCCACTTTCTTTTCCTTATAAATACCCCCTTTATTTTCATTTCAAATCACAACTTAAAACACACAACTTCAATACTACTCTCATTCTCTATACTTCCTTCCACTATAAACCTCATTCAAGAAAAAAAAAAACAAAAGTTAAAATTAGAGAAGTACTTAGTAAGTAAGAAGTTCATCAAAGAAAAAAAAGGTTTAGTTAGTAATTAAGTGAATTTAGAAACTCACTTAGAAATTAAGAAAAAAATAAAAAAAAGTAGAAGCCTTTGCAAAGGAAGTGCATCATTCAATAAAAAAAAGGGTCTTAAAAATGTCCAATTCCAGTGAAATTTCCATTCTAGGCCTTTGAAGTGTCTAGAATGCTCATACCAAAATTCACATCAAAATCAGTTTGTTAAGTTGAAATTCAAAGAACAAATTGGATAAAGGTCCTGTTTTCACTGGTTTTAGTATAAAATTCACCATAATTTAATTTGGCAATAAAAGCATGTAAATTTTGAAAAAACATAAAGAACTTACTGACCTATCCATAGGCATATCACATGCGCAATTTCACACTTTATACAGAAAGTTATGAATTTTGGAAGTCAGTAAAAGAACAAAAGTGTAATCTGAAAAGTGAAAATAAAGTGATTAACTCAATTTTCATAAAAAGCTATTTTCTATTATGTAAATAAAAATCATTTTTAAAATTTTAATCTTCTTAAAATGACTCAATTTTAATTATGTAAAAAAAAAATCATCATAAAAAATGAAATTAAAGAGGTCAATTAATCTCTAATTTTCACAAGTTTTCAAATTAATATGAATTCCAAAGCCCATTCAAGAAGATGAAGATCAAGATTGAAGACTTGTATAGATCATAGACTTTGTACATTTTTGTTGTAATAATAGTTTCTTTGTAAATAGTTATTACATCACTCAGTTAATGAAAAAATATTGAGATTTTTATGCATAATTTTCATAAATAATTCCAACAATTCTTTTTGAATAAAATGAGCAACCAATATTATAAATATTGCATGATGGGCCCAATATATCATAGTATATGAATTAAATGACCCAATCTCAATTAAGAGGACAAATTACAAATCTAACTAAGTTAAATTGTATAATGATCCATCATACATTTTAAAATTGTTATCCATCTTCAAATGGATCAATCATATAATTTGATATAATTAGATACGTAATTATGATCTCGTAATTGATTTTAGGCCGTTTCATGTGTCTCACTTTAAATGGCCAAATTTCGTTTAGCCAGACACAATCTCCAAATTATATCTCAAATTGAGCTCTTTGCTAAAAAGGACTTAATAATCTTGAAATAAGATTATTTCTCATCCATCCAAAAACGTTCAATTAGGAACAAATCTTTCTTTTAAGACCTATTGAAAAATCATATATGTGATCTCTAATTAGGGTGATTACTTTAATCATTGGTTAATCACTAATTAAGGTGATTAACTTAACCTTTTCATTAATCACTAATTGAGGTAATTAGTCTTTTTCTATTTAATCACGAATTAGGGTGATTATCTTAAACCTTGGTTAATCACTAATTAGGGTGATTACCTTAACCTATTTAATCACTAATTTAGGTTATTTTCTTAAACCTTGTTCAATCACTAATTAAGGTGATTATCTCGACCTCCCTTTTTAATCACTAATTAGGGTGATTATTTTAACCCTCATTTTAATCACTAATTAAGGTGACTATCTTTACCGTTATTTTTAATCACCAATTAGGGTTATTATTTTAATCTCATTTCAATCACTAAATGGAGTGATTACTTTATTTCTAATAGATTTGTGTAATTCTAAAGGTGAGTTATTCGTAATCTATTTTCTCTTCTTTCTTTTCATCCCCAATTGAATTGGCCATTTAGGGTGAGACATAAGATCGAACTATGATGGTTTTGATCCAAAAGTGGATTCCAATCCCGCAACGATTGGTACGTAGTGCAACTTTAATGCTCAAACCTAACATGTACAAATGATATATTGGTCCTCTTAAAAGTTAATTGATGTGTATATGTGCAAATTATGTGATTTTATTTCTTTTGAATAGCCATGATTACTTTAAATGGAAAATAAAGTATTTAGTAAGTGCCCGTTTCATAGAACGGAAGAGGAGACGAGTTCCAGACGTTCGCACCTCTTAACCTAAACCCCGAACCCTATTTCATGGTATAAAATACCAATTTTTAAAAAGCCTTATCCATATTAAGTCATCATCATATTAAATGATATTTCTTTGAATTGATTATTTATTAAATAAATTTATCCCTATTTAGATATTAATAGGGCAGTGACTTCAAATTTTTCTAAAAATGATAGTCCAATGACAGATTTTGTGGGATTTAAACCGTTAATTAAGATAGTACCACAGGCTGGGGACTTCACTAGGGATTCTTCTTTCACTTGAAGTCTAAGAGGTTTAAACCTGAATAATGCGTTATTTTCCATATGTATATATAATAAAAAGTTAATCATGGCTATTCACAATTTATTTTTATTATATAGCATGCTTATGTGAAAGTTACATGTGTTTGGTAGTTTATCGATCCATACCTGTGCACTCTTTTTAACCATTTTTGCATTAGGTCTGATACCTCTGTCTATTGGTAATGGTTAGAATTTTAGAATGACAAATTAATGAATTAAGGGCGTAAAACCTGCATTTGCGAGGTATTATGACCGGCTCTGTCAGGAGCATCCACCCTCGATGGCCACAATGGAAGTGACTCGAGGCCACTTTAACTTAATCTTTCCTTAGATAAATCACCTTTAAGTTGACTTCTAGGACACTAGGATCAATGCACTAATGTACTTTATTTATTTCAGTAATTGAATAATGTGGAATATTTTAAAAAATTTATTAGTCTGTTTAGAGTCGCTCAATATTTCATTAATCATTAATTGTAGCTGAATTGCTACCGAAATGATTTTTGAAATATTAAAGCATTTATTTTTTAATTATCGTAAGTGTTATAAAAAATGTGCAGAAGCATTTCCAAAAAAAAAGAAAGGGGTCATAATCACGAGTTTAAAACTTGTCATGTTTAGGAAAAAATGTAATTAAAACATATGGTTTAAAACACGAGAATTCTAGTCTAAAAAAATTGACTAAAAAAATTATGTCAAATAAAAAGGAATGATTAATTTCAAACTAAAAAAATAAAGGAAAATTCTTCCATTTTCTGCTAAAAGCACATATAAAGAAAAATTCATCATTCTATTACTAACATTGTTTATGCATATATTTCAGTTACTTCACATTCATTGAATCCCAAGATAGGTGGAATAGACACCTTCAGACAGGAGAATATATGGCTTGGCGACTAGCAAATTGAGTTCCTGGAAAATTTAGGAAGTATGAGTTAGTTATTGCTTTCATACTTGATCCCCTAAAAAAAAAAAAAAAAAAGGAAAAAAGTCCATTGTTGTATACTTGTATGCTTCTATTTTAGTTTTCTTTACTATGTAATGTACTAAAACGGGTACGCAGCTGCAAAAAATGTATAAATTCCATTTTCAATATATCAGAACTACGTTGTGACTGATTTTCCATTCAAAAAAAAATCCACAAGAAAATTTCTTCCCCAAATCCCAACTCTACCTATGGAGATACGTAAGGAACCTTCGGGTTCGGCCCCTTTGTATTTGATATTCTCATTTATGGTTTCATCGCTTAAAAGCAATCAACACATGTGGATAACCATAAGGAAGAATGATATCCAAAGCATTATAGTTTTCCCAAAATGAGGACACATGCCTCGTTCTATATCTTTTCTCTTATTTCTGTAGCAACATGAAATGAAAGAATACTACCAAATTGATTTCAAATAAATATTTTTATCCTATCCCAAACAATACGAGTCTAAACAATGAATGTTTAAAAGCAATATAATAAGAAGGTCTATGTTTAAAAACAAAAATGAATCAAAGAAATTCAAAAGTCCAAAACAAAATGATAAAGTCAAGGTTTCACACCTTTTAATAAAGGAAAAATTCCTCAGATACCCCTGAGGTTTGGCGTAATTTCCAAATTACCCCTCACATTTGGGGAATTCCTCAGATACCCTAAGGTTTCTGTTTGGGTCTAAAATACCCTTACTAATGACGGCAAGTTAACACCGTTAATTTTTTTCCTCCCCTCTCCATCGTCATCTTCTTCATCTCTTCTCCCATATTCTTCACCACTCATCTCCTCTTCTTCTCTTACTTTGTCCCACAAACGCCACCAGAAAACCACCGCACCACCTATGCATCCTCGCCTGGTGCACCGCCAGAACAGCAGCACTCCCGGAGCACCGTCAGAGCCCTGCTTGCCTCCTTCTTTTTTCTTTCTAGCCCGGCTTGCTTGAGGCTCCACGGTTGGCAAGAGGGGTGGCGGTTCGCGGCGGCAGCAGGACGACAAGGAGGAGGCAACAACGGCGAGAAGAGCTTGATGGTGCTCGTGGTCTGCGAAGAGGAGAGAGAGTGGGGCGAGAGTGGTGGGAGATGACGGGATGAGCAGCGAAAGAGAAAGGGAGGAGGTGGGATGGCTGGTGCTGTGACTTGGCGGCACTGTGGCAGTGCAGGTGTTGTTCTCCGGTGGGGCGGCAGTCAGGTGGCGGTGCAGGTGGTGAATGGGGTTGTTTTCGGTACCGAAAAACAAAGAGGTAGGATGGTGGGAGGAGAGAAAGAAAATTATGAGGTTTAGAATGTCACAAATGGAGGATGGTGGGAGGAAAGAGAAAGCTTGGAGGTTCATCAATGATGAATGGTGGGAGAATAGATAGAAAATTTGGGAGAGAGAGAGGGGAAAACCTAACGACGTTAGGGTTCCGTCCATAGTAAGGGTATTTTAGACCCAAACACAAACCTCAGGGGTATCTGAGGAATTCCCCAAATGTGAGGGGTAATTTGGGAATTACGCCAAACCTCAGGGGTACCTGAGGAATTTTCCCTTTAATAAATGATAATTGGAAATTGGGGTTAAAAGTTTTCTCAAAGATATCATTTCTTTCATTCCCTGCAAAAGAAAAAAAAAAGAAGAAATTAAAGAAGAAATAAAGTTTGGACAAATTCTTGTGCTAATTTTAAATCTTGTTTCACAGGAACTCAGCCTGGGCCCGCTCAGGATATAGGCTAATTCGCCGAAGTTCTAAGTTTCAAACCATAATGAACGTTCCCGTTTAGTGATACTGTCATCCTTGTCTACACCAGATGTGTTCTCGGCTACACGTCTTAGCAATATGTCTGAAGTTCCACACCACGAACATCCACAAAACTCTACCCCTCCACCTGATCTAATGGCGAGCTCCGAGGACTTTTTTATGCCATGCTTGACCGAAACGATAATATTGAGTAGACTGTGCTGAGCATAATGCGCCGAAGCGCCTAGATGCCTCCTCCTCCTCCTCCTCCGGAATCAGAAGCGGCATCGCCTTTTCACCTTGAGCCTATGAACAATGAAAGGGAAATTCCCACTAAGCTTGAGGAAGAGGTAGTTAAGCTCAAAGAAGGCTTAAAAGGCATGACAAAGGCTGAATCGTGGATGGACATTCATGGATTAACACTTTTCCCAAAGGCACGATTACCTCATGGTTTCAAGATGCCTAATCTGACAAATTTTGATGGGACTGGTGGCCCAACCAACTTCTAGAAGATGTATGTAGGGGAAATGAGTCCCTAGGGAGTGGAAGAATTTTTTATGGTTCAGCTCTTCCAACAGTATTTAGATGGTGCTGCAGCATAATTGTTCCTCAATCTTGAGAACACAAAGAAATCCACTTGGACTGACATAGTATAATGAAGAAATTGATGATACTAGAAGGGACTCGTTGGAGAAACAAAGCCTCCAAAATGATGAGTAGGCCTAATGAGGAGGAACAACTGCAAATGGTTGTGAAGAATCTTCTTCTTGTCTATCAGAAGCATATGGCATACCAATATTTCCTGACCATCAAAGCTTTGATTGCTATGGGAATCCTAGTTGAGGATGTTGTGAAAAGGGGAGACATCAAGAAAGATGAACATAGTGGTGGCACTACTTAAAATGCAAAGTTTGGAAATAAGAAAAGAGCCCCAAATAATGATTCAGTACCTTCTTAAACAAATTAATGCGATTCATGTCATTGGCGCATCTTCTGTATTCCAGTTTCGACCACAAAGGAACTTCACTCCTTTGAACATGACTTATTCTGAAGCTTTCTCCAAGCTTAAAATGACCCTAACCAAAACTGTGAATATCACCAAAGCCCGGGGCATAATACTGAAAACTGCACTGCCCTTAAACATCAGATTCAAAATCTTGTGGATGATGGAAAACTCCCTTTGGGATTCACTTCCAGTAAACCAAATTACTCCCAACCCAACATCACAAAAACCCCTTTCCTAATCATAAACCCTAATTTGCCATTAATGCCATCTCCTTTTATGTGTGAAATGAATGCCTCCAACCAAGTTAATCCACAAGACAGTTCCCCAAATGTATGAAATGCCAATAGCTTCAGGTTACAAGTGCCTGGTTTATGACTATTCTACTCACGATAAAGTCAAAATGATGCCTTGTAAAGACCCGAATTTCACTCTCAACAAGGATCCATTCTCTGATATGTGTGAAACCTTGGATTATAATGGTGTTTTCTTCATATGGACTCTGATGCCGATGAAGATGCTTCTTCAGTCTTGACAATTGTAGAGAAAAGCACTAAAGGGCATTTCACCATTCCAAATACCTACTGGGGCCCCATCTGCCTCGATGATCTTAGTGATGAGGAGTGCGTGGATATATCTCGTTTAACTAGAGCAGGTCGCCATTTTAAACCATCTCATTTGGAGGATGAAAATCCTTTGGAGGTACTGAGAAGGAAGGAAAAGGGCAAGGAGCCAATGACAGAGGATAGTAATAAAGAGGATGATGCCATCAAACGCATGAAAGAAGTAAATGCTAATATTTTCCCAGCTTCATAGGGCAGATGTTCTAAAGTATCTTTATGAAGCCTCAGTAAGCGCTTCCATAGCACCTTACCAGATGGTGGGGCTCATCCATGGTGTAGATCGAACTCTCATGTTCACATACAATGATCTCCTTGAGAATATCAACCACAATAATTTGTTGCACATCACAATACGCTGCGAAGGATGGGAGATACCTAAAGTATTGATCGACAACGGCTCCGCAATCAATGTTTGCCCTCTACGTCTGCTAACAAGACTCGGTTACTCAAAAGAAGATCTGGTACCATCCAATCAGGTGGTCAGAGCATATGATATGGTCATTGACATTTAGGCATGTTTTAACCTCCTATTAGGAAGACTGGTGGGTGCGGCTGTCGTGTACGCCACCCAACCAAAGATAAAATTTCTCCTACTCTCTTTTACACTAAGCAAGTATAATGGAAGTAGGGGTCGTATCCACAGGGAAACAGGGACAAGCTTAATATTTAGCGTGAATTAGTACTTAGATTAAGCTAAGGGCCGAGATTCCTAATAACAAGAAGGGTTTCAAATAGATTATAAACAAACTAAAATTAACTAGCAAATAAATGAAATGAAAAATCAATATGGGAAGATCTTGAATCCGATAAACATCCACTTCAATTCATTATCGATCATTGAACCTCAACTCTAATTATTTCCATGATTATCTATTGTCGAGAATTAATCTCGTATTCTCCTTATTCTTAGTTGAATAGCACGATCAGCGTGACTATAAAACCCTAACTAAAGGATAACCTAGTCCGATCAGCGTCTAAGTTCAATCCAATAGCAGCAATAAACATAGAGAACTAATAGACTTGCTAATGTCATACACGCGATAAACATTCAACAGTTGATTCAATTTCCCCAAGAAATAACCATGATGATCTGCATCTAAGTTACTCCCTAGTTTGCTACAAATAGACAAAAGAATAAAACAATCCGATTCTTTTCTTAAATCTAGCATTAGATTAATTACACAATCAAACTAGTAACGTTCCTAGCATAATTATGCAATAATCGTAAAGTATAATCATAGAAATTAAACCATAATCAAGGAAAATAGATAGAGAGGAAAGATCTCACAATAATAACGGTTGAAGCTTCATATTAATTTTCTTCAAGAACAGTTCAAGCTACAATCCGATAGTATAAACCAAATCCATAGTTGAAATCCCTAAAAACTAAACTAGAACATGAAAACTAAAGCTAGGAAATGAAGAACAAAGACTAAGAAATGAAGCACAGAGAAATAAAAAACAAAGAGGAATGAAGAAGGAAAGATGGAAAGAGGAGCATGAAGAAGGAAGGATGAAAAGAGGAGTATCCTCTCTCTCTCCTCAAGCTTGCTGCTCCAGCCCCTACATTTCGGCTCTCCTCTTTGTTCTCTTCGTCCTCTCTTTGTCGTCCTTTAGAAAATAGGTTTTGGGATGCTTTTAATCCTCGCACAAAACGTGGCCCCTGAACCGACAAAAGCGTCGCGAGCCGCGACACTGATCGCGAGTCGCGAAGATCTGACTGACTTTCCGCACACATATGCTGGGCAAAGGTGGTCGCGAGTCGCGGAGAATATCGCGAGCCGCGAAGGCAGGGTTCGCGAGTCGCGACCTGCTGTGCGCTGCTGCTTCGCTGGCTAGGCTTGGCTGTGCGATGCTGCTGGGCAGGCGTGCGATGCTTGCGATGCTGCTGTGTGCTGCCGAGCTTGCAGAGTACTGTTGGATGGGCGATGCTGCTGCGTGCTGCCGAGCTTGCGGAGTACTGTTGGATGGGCGATGCTGCTGCGTACTGCCGAGCTTGCTTGGCGAGCTTGTGGTGATGCTTGGTGCTTTGCTTGGCTCAAATGCATTTCACCTTGAAAGCTCGGAATACATGACATTAACACAAATTATCTCGCAAAACTCCGAACTTCCACTAAGGGTTAAATAAAACACGAATGTTAACAATTACAATCAAACCCTTAGCAAAGTGCACCCTAAATAACGTAAATACTACGTATAACTTGGGCGTATCAAATACCCCCACACTTGAACTTTACTCGACCTCGAGTAAACTCAAAATGAGGATCACCCAATAAATCTTCACCCAAATTATCAACACCAACCGACACTCTCCACCATCTACATCATCATTATCACATCTTAACAACATGCGCTCAAAACCTAAACGTAAGGGACGATGATTCCCCCACACTTAGATTCAAGCTCACCTGAAATATATAAAGACGTAACAACAACAATAACCAGCACCGCTAACAAAAATCAAAATGTCAGCTCATGACACACAAAACTATCAGCTCTCCCAAACCTCAAAACAATTATCTAAAACTACTTCAACTAATCTAAACAAGCAAGCCATGGAACAAAGACAAAAAGGAATATACTCCATGCTTACTCCCAAAAACAAACAATCAACCAAAAGAATGTGAAAGCCAAAACAAATCTTCACAAAATCAAGGATGAAATCACTAACCCTACCCGAAAACACCTTCCGCCTTATGACACCAACTCCGGCGAATGAGTTTTCAAAATACATAATTCTCTCTTTAATCTCTCATTTTGCCTAGGAGCCCTTTCGGGTTTTCATCCTAGCTTCTCATTTTCATTCGTTTTTTTTTTTCATCTCTCTTCTTTTTCCGGCTCACAAAACTCACCCGCTCAACTAGCTCTTTTTTGCATAGGCCGCCCTTTCGGGTTTTCGACCTATCGTACCCCCATTTTTGCCTGAGTCGCCCGCCCTTGCGGGTTTTCAACTCTACAGGATTCATTTTCATTGTTTTTTTTTTATTTTATTTTTTTGTCCTTTTTTTTTCAAATTGAAAGTAATAAAAACAACATAGATACATGAGAATGAGAATACCCTCCCCCCTACTTAAACTACACATTGTCCTCAATGTGGCGACAATTAGAAGAAAAAGTAAACTGAAAATGGGGGGGAAATAGAAAATCGGGTAAATCGAAGATCGACTGCTCAAAACTCATGACAAACAATTCGTCAAACTCAAATTTCTTAACAACACCAACTCAAATCTCATAGCTCAACTCACAACCCTCTCCCTCGAATCACTCAAACAAATGACAAATTCAAATTTTGTTTAATTTTTTGAGATTTGCACCTAACTTAAGAGATCGAAAAGATACATTAACAATCTCAATCCTCTAGTTGTACCAACTCCTAGCTATTGAACTCCTCCCAACGGGTTTACTTTTGTGGATGCTGGTTCCAAGTGGATTAAGATTGGTTGTGGATCTTTTTAGTGGGTGGGCGGTGGGTGAAAGAAAATTTGTTGTGGTGGTGGAAATTTGATGAGAAATAAAGGAAAAGAAAGAAAATAAAAGGGATCTCGAGTTGCCGCCCGAGAAGCGCTGTTGTTTAAAGTCGTTAGCTCGACTTAGTACCTTAAGCTCAATCATTGGACTTGTGCTCCATGTGTGACAATGGCGGTTCCATGTCAATCTCCACTTCAAGTACCTGCAAAATTGATTGAGAAGAACTCTTGCAATGCATAAACAGAGAGCACAAGTAGTACCATCCAAAAATCACGCTAAATACAAACAAGTAACACCGTTTCCCCCGCAACGGCGCCAAAATTTGGTGGGTGCGGCTGTCGTGTACGCCACCCAACCAAAGATAAAATTTCACCTACTCTCTTTTACACTAAGCAAGTATAATGGAAGTAGGGGTCGTATCCACAGGGAAACAAGGACAAGCTTAATATTTAGCGTGAATTAGTACTTAGATTAAGCTAAGGGCCGAGAAACCAAATAACAAGGGGGGTTTCAAATAGATTATAAACAAACTAAAATTAACTAGCAAATAAATGAAATGAGAAATCAATATGGGAAGATCTTGAATCCGATAAACATCCACTTCAATTCATTATCGATCATTGAACCTCAACTCTAATTATTTCCATGATTATCTATTGTCGAGAATTAATCTCGTATTCTCCTTATTCTTAGTTGAATAACACGATCAGCGTGACTATAAAACCCTAACTAAAGGATAACCTAGTCCGATCAGCGTCTAAGTTCAATCCAATCGCAGCAATAAACACAGAGAACTAATAGACCTGCTAATGTCATACACGCGATAAACATTCAACATTTGATTCAATTTCCGCAAGAAATAACCAAGATGATCTGCATCTAAGTTACTCCCTAGTTTGCTACAAATAGATAAAAGAATAAAACAATCCGATTCTATTCTTAAATCTAGCATTAGATTAATTACACAATCAAACTAGTAACGTTCCTAGCATAATTATGCAATAATCGTAAAGTATAATCATAGAAATTAAACCATAATCAAGGAAAATAGATAGAGAGGAAAGATCTCACAATAACGGTTGAAGCTTCATATTAATTTTCTTCAAGAACAGTTCAAGCTACAATCCGATAGCATAAACCAAATCCATAGTTGGAATCCCTAAAAACTAAACTAGAACATGAAAACTAAAGCTAGGAAATGAAGAACAAAGACTAAGAAATGAAGAACAGAGAAATAAAAAACAAAGAGGAATGAAGAAGGAAAGATGGAAAGAGGAGCACGAAGAAGGAAGGATGAAGAGAGGAGTATCCTCTCTCTCTCCTCAAGCTTGCTGCTCCAACCCCTACATTTCGGCTCTCCTCTTTGTTCTCTTCGTCCTCTCTTCGTCGTCCTTTAGAAAATAGGTTTTGGGATGCTTTTAATCCTCGCACAAGACGTGGCCGCTGAACCGACAAAAGCGTCACGAGCCGTGACACTAATCGCGAGTCGCGAAGATCTGACTGACTTTCCGCACACATATGTTGGGCAAAGGTGGTCGCGAGTCGCGGAGAATATCGCGAGCCGCGAAGGCAGGGGTCGCGAGTCGCGACCTCCTTCGCGAGTCGCTTTGCTCTGCTGCTTCGCTGGCTAGGCTTGGCTGTGCGATGCTGCTGGGCAGGCGTGCGATGCTTGCGATGCTGTTGTGTGCTGCCGAGCTTGCGGAGTACTGCTGGATGGGCGATGCTGCTGCGTGCTGCCGAGCTTGCTTGGCGAGCTTGTGGTGATGCTTGGTACTTTGCTTGGCTCAAATGCATTTCACCTTGAAAGCTCGGAATACATGACATTAACACAAATTATCTCGCAAAACTCCGAACTTCCACTAAGGGTTAAATAAAACACGAATGATAACAATTACAATCAAACCCTTAGCAAAGTGCACCCAAAATAACGTAAATACTACATATAACTTGGGCGTATCAAATACCCCCACACTTGAACTTTACTAGACCTCAAGTAAACTCAAAATGAGGATCACCCAATAAATCTTCACCCAAATTATCAACACCAACCGACACTCTCGACCATCTACATCATCATCATCACATCTTAACAACATGCGCTCAAAACCTAAACGTAAGGGACGATGATTCCCCCACACTTAGATTCAAGCTCACCTGAAATATATAAAGACGTAACAACAACAATAACCAGCAACGCCAACAAAAATCAAAATGTCAGCTCCTGACACACACAACTATCAGCTCTCCCAAACCTAAAAACAATTATATAAAACTACTTCCACTAATCTAAACAAGCAAGCCATGGAACAAAGACAAAAAGGAATATACTCCATGCTTACTCCCAAAAACAAACAATCAACCAAAAGAATGTGAAAGCCAAAACAAATCTTCACAAAATCAAGGATGAAATCACTAACCCTACCCGAAAACACCTTCCGCCTTATGACACCAACTCCGGCAAATGAGTTTTCAAAATACATAATTCTCTCTTTAATCTCTCATTTTGCCTAGGAGCCCTTTCGGGTTTTTATCCTAGCTTCTCATTTTCATTCATTTTTTTTTTCATCCCTCTTCTTTTTCCGGCTCACAAAACTCACCCGCTCAACTAGCTCTTTTTTGGATAGGCCGCCCTTTCGGGTTTTCGACCTATCTGAGCCCCCATTTTTGCCTGAGTCGCCCGCCCTTGCGGGTTCTCAACTCTGCGGGATTCATTTTCATTGTCCTTTTTTTTTCAAATTGAAAGTAATAAATACAACATAGATACATGAGAATGAGAATACCCTCCCCCCTACTTAAACTACACATTGTCCTCAATGTGGCGACAATTAGAAGAAAAAGTAAACTGAAAATGGGGGGGAAATAGAAAATCGGGTAAATCGAAGATCGACTGCTCAAAACTCATGACAAACAATCCGTCAAACTCAAATTTCTTAACAACAGCAACTCAAATCTCATAGCTCAACTCACAACCCTCTCCCTCGAATCACTCAAACAAATGACAAATTCAAATTTTGTTTAAATTTTTGAGATTTGCACCTAGATTAAGAGATCGAAAAGATACATTAACAATCTCAATCCTCTAGTTGTACCAACTCGTAGCTATTGAACTCCTCCCAACGGGTTCTCTTTTGTGGATGTTGGTTCCAAGTGGATTAAGATTTGTTGTGGATCTTTTTAGTGGGTGGGCGGTGGGTGAAAGAAAATGTGTTGTGGTGGTGGAAATTTAATGAGAAATAAAGGAAAAGAAAGAAAATAAAAGTGATCTCGGGTTGCCTCCCGAGAAGCGCTGTTGTTTAAAGTCGTTAGCTCGACTTAGTACCTTAAGCTCAATCATTGGACTTGTGCTCCATGTGTGACAATGGCGGTTCCATGTCAATCTCCACTTCAAGTACCTGCAAAACTGATTGAGAAGAACTCTTGCAATGCATAAACAGAGAGCACAAGTAGTACCATCCAAAAATCACGCTAAATACAAACAAGTAACACCGTTTCCCCCGCAACGGCGCCAAAATTTGGTGGGTGCGGCTGTCGTGTACGCCAACCAACCAAAGATAAAATTTCTCCTACTCTCTTTTACACTAAGCAAGTATAATGGAAGTAGGGGTCGTATCCACAGGGAAACAGGGACAAGCTTAATATTTAGCGTGAATTAGTACTTAGATTAAGCTAAGGGCCGAGAAACCTAATAACAAGGGGGGTTTCAAATAGATTATAAACAAACTAAAATTAACTAGCAAATAAATGAAATGAGAAATCAATATGGGAAGATCTTGAATCCGATAAACATCCACTTCAATTCATTATCGATCATTGAACCTCAACTCTAATTATTTCCATGATTATCTATTGTCGAGAATTAATCTCGTATTCTCCTTATTCTTAGTTGAATAGCACGATCAGCGTGACTATAAAACCCTAACTAAAGGATAACCTAGTCCGATCAGCGTCTAAGTTCAATCCAATAGCAGCAATAAACACAGAGAACTAATAGACCTGCTAATGTCATACACGCGATAAACATTCAACAGTTGATTCAATTTCCGCAAGAAATAACCAAGATGATCTGCATCTAAGTTACTCCCTAGTTTGCTACAAATAGATAAAAGAATAAAACAATCCGATTCTATTCTTAAATTTAGCATTAGATTAATTACACAATCAAACTAGTAACATTCCTAGCATAATTATGCAATAATCGTAAAGTATAATCATAGAAATTAAACCATAATCAAGGAAAATAGATAGAGAGGAAAGATCTCACAATAACGGTTGAAGCTTCATATTAATTTTCTTCAAGAACAGTTCAAGCTACAATCCGATAGCATAAACCAAATCCATAGTTGAAATCCCTAAAAACTAAACTAGAACATGAAAACTAAAGCTAGGAAATGAAGAACAAAGACTAAGAAATGAAGAACAGAGAAATAAAAACAAAGAGGAATGAAGAAGGAAAGATGGAAAGAGGAGCATGAAGAAGGAAGGATGAAGAGAGGAGTATCCTCTCTCTCTCCTCAAGCTTGCTGCTCCAACCCCTACATATCGGCTCTCCTCATTGTTCTCTTCGTCCTCTCTTCGTCGTCCTTTAGAAAATAGGTTTTGGGATGCTTTTAATCCTCGCACAAAACGTGGCCGCTGAACCGACAAAAGCGTCACGAGCCGTGACACTGATCGCGAGTCGCGAAGATCTAACTGACTTTCCGCACACATATGTTGGGCAAAGGTGGTCGCGAGTCGCGGAGAATATCGCGAGCCGCGAAGGCAGGGGTCGCGAGTCGCGACCTGCTTTGCTCTGCTGCTTCGCTGGCTAGGCTTGGCTGTGCGATGCTTGCGATGCTGTTGTGTGCTGCCGAGCTTGCGGAGTACTGCTGGATGGGCGATGCTGCTGCGTGCTGCCGAGCTTGCTTGGCGAGCTTGTGGTGATGCTTGGTACTTTGCTTGGCTCAAATGCATTTCACCTTGAAAGCTCGGAATACATGACATTAACACAAATTATCTCGCAAAACTCCGAACTTCCACTAAGGGTTAAATAAAACACGAATGTTAACAATTACAATCAAACCCTTAGCAAAGTGCACCCAAAATAACGTAAATACTACGTATAACTTGGGCGTATCAAATACCCCCACACTTGAACTTTACTCGACCTCAAGTAAACTCAAAATGAGGATCACCCAATAAATCTTCACCCAAATTATCAACACCAACCGACACTCTCCACCATCTACATCATCATCATCACATCTTAACAACATGCGCTCAAAACCTAAACATAAGGGACGATGATTCCCCCACACTTAGATTCAAGCTCACCTGAAATATATAAAGACGTAACAACAACAATAACCAGCAACGCCAACAAAAATCAAAATGTCAGCTCATGACACACAAAACTATCAGCTCTCCCAAACCTCAAAACAATTATCTAAAACTACTTCAACTAATCTAAACAAGCAAGCCATGGAACAAAGACAAAAAGGAATATACTCCATGCTTACTCCCAAAAACAAACAATCAACCAAAAGAATGTGAAAGCCAAAACAAATCTTCACAAAATCAAGGATGAAATCACTAACCCTACCCGAAAACACCTTCCACCTTATGACACCAACTCCGGCAAATGAGTTTTCAAAATACATAATTCTCTCTTTAATCTCTCATTTTGCCTAGGAGCCCTTTCGGGTTTTCATCCTAGCTTCTCATTTTCATTCTTTTTTTTTTTCATCTCTCTTCTTTTTCCGGCTCACAAAGCTCACCCGCTCAACTAGCTCTTTTTTGGATAGGCCGCCCTTTCGGGTTTTCGACCTATCCGAGCCCCCATTTTTGCCTGAGTCGCCCGCCCTTGCGGGTTTTCAACTCTGCGGGATTCATTTTCATTGTTTTTTTTTATTTTTTTATTTTTTTTGTCCTTTTTTTTCAAATTGAAACTAATAAATACAACATAGATACATGAGAATGAGGATTCCCTCCCACCCTACTTAAACTACACATTGTCCTCAATGTGGCGACAATTAGAAGAAAAAGTAAACTGAAAATGGGGGGGAAATAGAAAATCGGGTAAATCGAAGATCGACTACTCAAAACTCATGACAAACAATCCGTCAAACTCAAATTTCTTAACAACACCAACTCAAATCTCATAGCTCAACTCACAACCTTCTCCCTCGAATCACTCAAACAAATGACAAATTCAAATTTTGTTTAAATTTTTGAGATTTGCACCTAGCTTAAGAGATCGAAAAGATACATTAACAATCTCAATCCTCTAGTTGTACCAACTCCTAGCTATTGAACTCCTCCCAACGGGTTCTCTTTTGTGGATGTTGGTTCCAAGTGGATTAAGATTTGTTGTGGATCTTTTTAGTGGGTGGGCGGTGGGTGAAAGAAAATTTGTTGTGGTGGTGGAAATTTGATGAGAAATAAAGGAAAAGAAAGAAAATAAAAGGGATCTCGGGTTGCCTCCCGAGAAGCGCTGTTGTTTAAAGTCGTTAGCTCGACTTAGTACCTTAAGCTCAATCATTGGACTTGTGCTCCATGTGAGACAATGGCGGTTCCATGTCAATCTCCACTTCAAGTACCTGCAAAACTGATTGAGAAGAACTCTTGCAATGCATAAACAGAGAGCACAAGTAGTACCATCCAAAAATCACGCTAAATACAAACAATTAACACCGTTTCCCCGGCAACGGCGCCAAAATTTGGTGGGTGCGGCTGTCGTGTACGCCAACCAACCAAAGACAAAATTTCTCCTACTCTCTTTTACACTAAGCAAGTATAATGGAAGTAGGGGTCGTATCCACAGGGAAACAGGGACAAGCTTAATATTTAGCGTGAATTAGTACTTAGATTAAGCTAAGGGCCGAGAAACCTAATAACAAGGGGGGTTTCAAATAGATTATAAACAAACTAAAATTAACTAGCAAATAAATGAAATGAGAAATCAATATGGGAAGATCTTGAATCCGATAAACATCCACTTCAATTCATTATCGATCATTGAACCTCAACTCTAATTATTTCCATGATTATCTATTGTCGAGAATTAATCTCGTAATATCCTTATTCTTAGTTGAATAGCATGATCAGCGTGACTATAAAACCCTAACTAAAGGATAACCTAGTCCGATCAGCGTCTAAGTTCAATCCAATAGCAGCAATAAACACAGAGAACTAATAGACCTGCTAATGTCATACACACGATAAACATTCAACAGTTGATTCAATTTCCCCAAGAAATAACCATGATGATCTGCATATAAGTTACTCCCTGGTTTGCTACAAATAGATAAAAGAATAAAATAATCCGATTCTATTCTTAAATCTAGCATTAGATTAATTACACAATCACACTAGTAACATTCCTAGCATAATTATGCAATAATCGTAAAGTATAATCATGGAAATTAAACCATAATCAAGGAAAATAGATAGAGAGGAAAGATCTCACAATAACGGTTGAAGCTTCATATTAATTTTCTTCAAGAACAGTTCAAGCTACAATCCGATAGCATAAACCAAATCCATAGTTGAAATCCCTAAAAACTAAACTAGAACATGAAAACTAAAGCTAGGAAATGAAGAACAAAGACTAAGAAATGAAGAACAGAGAAATAAAAAACAAAGAGGAATGAAGAAGGAAAGATGGAAAGAGGAGCATGAAGAAGGAAGGATGAAAACAGGAGTATCCTCTCTCTCTCCTCAAGCTTGTTGCTCCAACCCCTACATTTCGGCTCTCCTCTTTGTTCTCTTCGTCCTCTCTTCGTCGTCCTTTAGAAAATAGGTTTTGGGATGCTTTTAATCCTCGCACAAAACGTGGCCGCTGAACCGACAAAAGCGTCGCGAGCCGCGACACTGATCGCGAGTCGCGAAGATCTGACTGACTTTCTGCACACATATGCTGGGCAAAGGTGGTCGCGAGTCGCGGAGAATATCGGGAGCCGCGAAGGCAGGGGTCGCGAGTCGCGACTGCTTTCTTTTGCTCGCTTCGCCGGCTAGGCTTGGGCGTGCGATCTTCGGCAAAGGCGGGCGTGCGATGCTTGCGATCTTTGTGTGTCTTTGCCGAGCTTGCGAAATCTTGCTGGATGGGCGTCTTTGCGGCGTCGTGCTGCCGAGCTTGCTTGGCGAGCTTGTGGTGATGCTTGGTACTTTGCTTTGCTCAAATGCATTTAACCTTGAAAGCTCGGAATACATGACATTAACACAAATTATCTTGCAAAACTCCGAACTTCCACTAAGGGTTAAATAAAACACGAATGTTAACAATTACAATCAAACCCTTAGCAAAGTGCACCCAAAATCACGTAAATACTACGTAAAACTTGGGCGTATCAAATACCCCCACACTTGAACTTTACTCGACCTCGAGTAAACTCAAAATGAGGATCACTCAATAAATCTTCACCCAAATTAACAACACCAACCGACACTCTCCACCATCTACATCATCATCATCACATCTTAACAACATGCCCTCAAAACCTAAACGTAAGGGACGATGATTCCCCCACACTTAGATTCAAGCTCACCTGAAATATATAAAGACGTAACAACAACAATAACCAGCAACGCCAACAAAAATCAAAATGTCAGCTCATGACACACAAAACTATCAGCTCTCCCAAACCTCAAAACAATTATCTAAAACTACTTCAACTAATCTAAACAAGCAAGCCATGGAACAAAGACAAAAAGGAATATACTCCATGCTTACTCCCAAAAACAAACAATCAACCAAAAGAATGTGAAAGCCAAAACAAATCTTCACAAAATCAAGGATGAAATCACTAAACCTACCCGAAAACACCTTCCGCCTTATGACACCAACTCCGGCAAATGAGTTTTCAAAATACATAATTCTCTCTTTAATCTCTCATTTTGCCTAGGAGCCCTTTCGGGTTTTCATCCTAGCTTCTCATTTTCATTCATTTTTCTTTTTTCATCTCTCTTCATTTTCCGGCTCACAAAACTCACCCGCTCAACTAGCTTTTTTTTGCATAGGCCGCCCTTTCGGGTTTTCGACCTATCTGAGCCCCCATTTTTGCCTGAGTCGCCCGCCCTTGCGGGTTCTCAACTCTGCGGGATTCATTTTAATTGTTTTTTTTTTTGTATTTTTATTTTTTTTGTCCTTTTTTTTCAAATTGAAAGTAATAAATACAACATAGATACATGAGAATGAGAATACCCTCCCCCCTACTTAAACTACACATTGTCCTCAATGTGGCGACAATTAGAAGAAAAAGTAAACTGAAAATGGGGGGGAAATAGAAAATCGGGTAAATCGAAGATCGACTGCTCAAAACTCATGACAAATAATCCGTCAAACTCAAATTTCTTAACAACACCAACTCAAATCTCATAGCTCAACTCACAACCCTCTCCCTCGAATCACTCAAACAAATGACAAATTCAAATTTTGTTTAAATTTTTGAGATTTGCACCTAGCTTAAGAGATCGAAAAGATACATTAACAATCTCAATCCTCTAGTTGTACCAACTCCTAGCTATTGAACTCCTCCCAACGGGTTCTCTTTTGTGGATGTTGGTTCCAAGTGGATTAAGATTGGTTGTGGATCTTTTTAGTGGGTGGGCGGTGGGTGAAAGAAAATTTGTTGTGGTGCTGGAAATTTGATGACAAATAAAGGAAAACAAAGAAAATAAAAGGGATCTCGGGTAGCCTCCCGAGAAGCGCTGTTGTTTAAAGTCGTTAGCTCTACTTAGTACCTTAAGCTCAATCATTGGACTTGTGCTCCATGTGTGACAATGGCGGTTCCATGTCAATCTCCACTTCAAGTATCTGCAAAACTGATTGAGAAGAACTCTTGCAATGCATAAACAGAGAGCACAAGTAGTACCATCCAAAAATCACGCTAAATACAAACAAGTAACACCGTTTCCCCGGCAACGGCGCCAAAATTTGGTGGGTGCGGCTGTCGTGTACGCCACCCAACCAAAGATAAAATTTCTCCTACTCTCTTTTACACTAAGCAAGTATAATGGAAGTAGGGGTCGTATCCACAGGGAAACAGGGACAAGCTTAATATTTAGCGTGAATTAGTACTTAGATTAAGCTAAGGGCCGAGAAACCTAATAACAAGGGGGGTTTCAAATAGATTATAAACAAACTAAAATTAACTAGCAAATAAATGAAATGAGAAATCAATATGGGAAGATCTTGAATCCGATAAACATCCACTTCAATTCATTATCGATCATTGAACCTCAATTCTAACTATTTCCATGATTATCTATTGTCGAGAATTAATCTCGTATTATCCTTATTCTTAGTTGAATAGCACGATCAGCGTGACTATAAAACCCTAACTAAAGGATAACCTAGTCCGATCAGCGTCTAAGTTCAATCCAATAGCAGCAATAAACACAAAGAACTAATTGACCAGCTAATGTCATACACGCGATAAACATTCAATAGTTGATTCAATTTCCCCAAGAAATAACCAAGATGATCTGCATCTAAGTTACTCCCTAGTTTGCTACAAATAGATAAAAGAATAAAACAATTCGATTATATTCTTAAATCTAGCATTAGATTAATTACACAATCAAACTAGTAACGTTCCTAGCATAATTATGCAATAATCGTAAAGTATAATCATAGAAATTAAACCATAATCAAGGAAAATAGATAGAGAGGAAAGATCTCACAATAACGGTTGAAGCTTCATATTAATTTTCTTCAAGAACAGTTCAAGCTACAATCCGATAGCATAAACCAAATCCATAGTTGAAATCCCTAAAAACTAAACTAGAACATGAAAACTAAAGCTAGGAAATGAAGAACAAAGACTAAGAAATGAAGAACAGAGAAATAAAAAACAAAGAGGAATAAAGAAGGAAAGATGGAAAGAGGAGCATGAAGAAGGAAGGATGAGGAGAGGAGTATCCTCTCTCTCCTCTCAAGCTTGCTGCTCTAACCCCTACATTTCGGCTCTCCTCTTTGTTCTCTTCGTCCTCTCTTCGTCGTCTTTAGAAAATAGGTTTTGGGATGCTTTAATCCTCGCACAAAACGTGGCCGCTGAACCGACAAAAGCGTCGCGAGCCGCGACACTGATCGCGAGTCGCGAAGATCTGACTGACTTTTCGCACACATATGCTGGGCAAAGGTGGTCGTGAGTCGCGGAGAATATCGCGAGCCGCGAAGGCAGGGGTCGCGAGTCGCTACCTCCTTCGCGTGTCACGACCTGTTGTGCGCTGCTGCTTCGCTGGCTAGGCTTGGCTATGCGATGCTGCTGGGCAGGCGTACGATGCTTGCGATGCTGCTGTGTGGTGCCGAGCTTGCGGAGTACTGCTGGATGGGCGATGCTGCTGCGTGCTGCAGAGCTTGGTTGGCGAGCTTGTGGTGATGCTTGGTACTTTGCTTGGCTCAAATGCATTTCACCTTGAAAGCTCGGAATACATTACATTAACACAAATTATCTCGCAAAACTCCAAACTTCCACTAAGGGTTAAATAAAACACGAATGTTAACAATTACAATCAAACCCTTAGCAAAGTGCACCCAAATAACGTAAATACTACGTATAACTTGGGCGTATCAAGGACCGTGGTTGCAGGAAAATAGGGCAATAGCCTCTACTCTACATAAAAAAGTAAAACTTTTCATCAATCAGAGTGTTGTGAATATTTCTGATGATCCAAAAGTTATGACTATCTCCAACACCGGGAAGTCTGTGTTGTATCTGAATGAAGTATAAGGCACTAGGTCAGACGGTAACACCATCCATTGTATTCATACAAGACCTGAAAATTCATGGATGAATGTGATCCCAGCAGCCACACCGGTTGCAAGTGCTGAAGAAACAAAGCCAAAGTATGAACCAAGCGAGGATGATGAGGAAGAAGTAGGAACTCTAAGCATCGGCACTCATGATATGTCATTTAAAGCACCAGAAGAATCCTGTATTGGAAATCCTTCAAACAATGATGATAATGAGTCAATGAAGAGATCTAGGACTGACGATTTTGACCTGGATTTTAATGTAGTATGCCTTATCCGAGAAGTTCACACTAAGTCATTGATTCTCTTTCCAAGATATCAACATGAAGATCAATATCGTGAATTGCCACAGTTTAGGAAATTTGATGGGAATGGTGATCCTTTTGTCCACTTAGTTGGTTTTGTGAATGCGTTACACCCATGGGACATACCAGAAGACGATTACCCCCATGCTTTTTGATAAAAGTTTAGAAGACCAGCTCTGGACTGGTACTATTCTTTGGATTATATGGATAGAGGTAGTTGTAAAAATGCTAGTCAAGCTTTTGTTAATTGGACTCTCGAGTATAAATAGACTGATGTCAAGAAGTTGAAGTTAGTCACCTTATGTTAAAGCGCCTGAAAACCTTCTTGCACTTTTGTTCGAGATGCACTTAGATCTGCGCACAGCTTCGTATCCCTATTACTATTCGGGAGTTCATGGTTATATTACTGCGGAACCTGAATGATTTCTATTATCGTCACATGGTTACCATCAAGTAGGCATGCCTCAGCCACATGGAGCAACATGGCTTCGACATCGATGCTCTGAAATTACAAGAAAAGCGACCCCGGGAAAATCTTGAAACTCCCAATACAAATCCAAGGGTCTTTGCTAAGATAGATGAATCATTGAGTATGGTGTATAATCGTCTTCAAAGCTAAGGTATAATCCAAGCCCCAGCATATGTGCACTGCTTTTCCCTTCCTGGAACAGATATGAGCAAACACTGCACTTATTGTCGCCAATTTGGGCATGACACTGACAGATGCCATGATCTTTACTACAGAGTTCAAAACCTGATTGATCGAGGCATCATTAGTCCAACCCATAAAGAAGTACTAGTGAGGAAAGTGTTGTCACGCCCTCAACCGCCATCCAAAGTCGATATTTATTGCAAACTGGTTGAACAAGGTTAGATTCACCCACTTCCTCGATGCCCAAGGGCAAGTCCTGTAGGACCGGATCTCCACAAGTACTGCCATTATCATCAATTGCATGGTCACAGCATAAACCAATGTCATGCTCTCAGCTATCGCATCAAGCATATAACCAATATAGCTCTCGTATACTACAAAGCCTGTTAAACAATAAGCGCTACGCTTTTTCTCAAGGGCTTTGACTTCTTGTCTACATCAGTTCAAGTACTAGAAACAAAGCTTCCTCTAGCTAACTGTCGAGAGGGAAGAAAGGAGAATTCATGTAACCTTTAAAAGAAGCAATTGAGGATGGAAGCAATCGACCCTCAACCGGTACACAGCCCATTACGTTAGTTAAGTTAGGATTTCTCATCATCTAGTACCTAAACCGCTGCCATTCAATACTCAATTCAATACATAGCATGCATTCAAATGCTTCCTCAGCAGCCTCCTAGTTCGTAAGCCATTAGCGAAAAGGGATAAAAAAATCCATTAAAAGAAAAGGCAAAGCTCCGTATCCAAGTGGGAATTTTGTTCCATTTAGGGAGGTGAAATCCCATCCAGTACCTTTTTATTCTGGTATGGAGCTTGTAGCTACCTGCTCGTCGCAAAAGAGATTGAGCCTAATGCTCAGCTGGGAATGCTTAGGGCGAGATGCAGTTAAGTGAAACCTGACAGTTTCCGCTTTGAGTCTTTCTCTTGCCCCTTGCTTCCTTTCCCCCCGAGGGGTTAGGGGGTAACATTTCGCTTAATAGGGGGTCACAGGGGGAAAAAACTCCTTAATTGTCTCATGCCTATCTGATGCCAGAAGGGGAGAATCTTCAGTAAACATCCTGCTGTATGGGGCTAGCCAATCATTACAAAAAAAAGAAAAAAAAGAGAAAAATATTTCAGCTTATTGGATCAGAGAACTACGTGCAGCTTGAATCCCCATTATCACGTACACTTGCACTATGAGATCACTCCACCTATGTAACAGGTACGTAGGTAGCTCAATATGAGTGCAGTTGTTGTATTAAATAAAAAACTCTAGATCTTTTTAATATAACGAACTACCCTAAATTTCATTCCTCGTAAAATGCACCTAGAGCAACAGGGATATGTAGGCAGCCTTTGGGTTCGACTGAAATGTACTAACCATTGTATTTTAGGCAATATGATCACAACTCAAGATGCCAGTTATCATAAGAACAATTTCGGAATGGTGAAATTGAGACATCAATAGGGATACAGGCCCTAATTTCTAAATTTTCAATCTTTGTTCAATGCTAAAGCATGGAATGGAAGAATGATAAAAAAAAAACATTTGCTATCAACCCCAATGACAAAAATATCATTTAAGAGAGTCAATATGTTAAAAAAAATAAAACTGTAAAGGTGGACCATTCCAATCAAATACTGCAAAATCGTTTTCGAAAATTTTCCTTATTCTGCAATGCATTCTGCCATATGACCATTGAAAACAATTGAAAAAAAAATACAACATATAAAATAAGCATGACATTCCTCTCAAACTCTTTTCTTCTTCAGGATAGGCACGTCTGAACCATTGTATTGACCAATATCAACCAAGAGCCATTAAAGGTAATCATCATCAAATGTCGAAAAGGGAGGCTCAGTTGATGCTGATATAGTTCAAGCCCCCTGCCATATAATAGGCATTCTTTGAATACTACTCATATCAGGCTCATAAGTAGTTCATGTTGGAAGAGTCTAGAGAGCAGGAATGCGATGTTGCCTCCAACTAATTTGCCTTAGACACCTCCATGGAAGGTAGAAAGTGACTTGGCAAAGCCCTGGTAATTGTACACCTCTACGACCAGAATTGCAGTATACTATTGCACTAATGCCAAGGTGGCTTGTGACCCACTTTATGTCTTGTTGCTGGAAATAACCTTCCCACCCACCATTTTCAATAAGTTGATAGAAGAAGGGATGAAAATCTCTTTCTCGGATATGATTAGTTTTATAAGCAAGACTCCCATGAGGTTTCAGAAGAGAAAATTTTTCCAATAACCATAAGTGAAGGGCTAAAATAATGGACATCCCTTAACAAAGCTTTGAGGGTTTTGTTTGAGTTCATCTAGGCCAAAGAACATTTCCCCCAAAATAAGTGGTCCAAGACGACCCCCACTAATAATTTGAGGAATAAGTGAAATATATACACCGAACGTGGCATGTATTTAAACACCATTTAGTAAGGGTACTTCCCAGAAGCATAAGAATGCAAGCATTATCTCTAGCAATCTTATAGATGGCATTATTAGAGAATTTCCAAGTACCAAATTGGAAGGTTAATAATATATTGAGAAGAAGTACCTCACCATACTATGGGTTCAACTACTTAATGAGGCTACCATGACCCCTAAAACTTCTTATGAGATCCACCAACAATTTGGGTCTGTAAGAACGGTGCCATCTATTTCCCCTCATCCTACTGCAGGTCCAATATTCCTATTACTATTCCTATTCATGCTGATAGTTTTCATGAAATTAACAAGGGGAATGGAGCTTTGCCAGAAAATCCATGGAATAATTTATTTGTTGGTAACATGCTTGAGGTCAATGGCATGTCGTTGAAATTTGTAGCTCCAGTGATTAAAGATGGGAATCCAATGGCTCAATTGGAGCATTCGAAGGTTGACATACTATATGAGGCCTATGGCTACTACCCTAGTTATTTACTTGTTGGTGAAATTTTGTCTATTGGTGGTATGGCCAGATATGTTGCTAAGGAATGGAATTTTTGTCTCTAAACATCAAATCTACCTCTGTGACGATTGTTTTTCCGGTGTTAAATTTGTTTCAGTTGAAGATAGAAATAAAATGTTATATGCTAGACCACACAGTTTCAACAGTCGCCTATGATTATTAAGTGGACTCCTATTTTTTATTTTAGTGAAGAAGTGTTAAAGGTAATCTCCATTTGGGTTCGACTCTCAAACATACCATCAAACTGCTGGAGTGCAATCTCATTGAGTAGAATTGGTAATTTGTTGGATGTTTCTCTTTTTGCTGATGAATGCACTTCTTAGATGTTATTTCACTAGGAACAATACAAGAGGGGGGTGAATTGTATGTGTAGAAATAAACGTAATTTTTTGCGGAATTTTAAACTTAAACAAAGAAACAAGCTAAAGGAACACAAGGGATTTTTACGAGGAAAAACTTCTTGGACCCAACAAGAAGAAACAACCTCGACCACTATAGATTTTAAACTCAACTCTTTCACTAATTAGGCCAAACAACTTTGTTACAAGCTAATTCTACTCATGGGCCACACCTTGAGTTCCTAAACTCAAGTTCCAGAATAATTGTTCCCTTAACAGTTGTTCCTCTCAACTTCACTTGAAGTTTTCTCACTTTAACTCGCTTTACTCAAAGCTTCTCTCTTACAGAACTTCACTCAAAGCCCCCTTACCTCAAAAACCGAAGTACAATTGATGAAAAAAACTTAGTGGAATTAGAGTAAGAAGGCAAAGAACAAATGGCTTTTATGAGAGAATGAAGGCACTGACACTTTACTTAGTTAAACTCACTAATTCACTTGGTCAGACACAAATTGGAATTTAATTAGACATTAGTATTTATAGTGGTAATAACTTAGAACGTGGGATTAAAACATGTGTTAGTGGTAAAATCATTATTCCATGATGTTCCTTACCCGGAGGAACACGTTCCTCATTCAACCCATGATCTCCATGATCACTGTTAAACGTGGGAGATAATTATGTTACTGCTCCCTTAATTTTAGCAACCACTTAAAGCATTAATTCGAAAATCTGATTTAATTCAAAATATTTTAATTATTAATACCAAAATAAAATCCTTTTACCAAAAATATTATCTTTAAAATATTTTCATAAAAACCGAAAAGGATTTTTATTATCTTTATAAAAATCAAATCTTTTCCTCAAAAAGATTTTCCTTAAAATCATATTTTCCCTTAAATAAAACGGTTACCTAGAATATAGGCATAAATTACTCAATGACATAAATAAATCGTTGTAATGCTTCATCCTAAGTCTAGTTCCTTTTAATAGTTAGTTTCTTTAACTTATTAGTTATGCGCCAGTCCGTATGTTCCTTACGAAGGAACAAACGCTCATTCTCATTCTAAATTGTCGTAGTTCCTTACTATTCTTACTCGTTCCTTTACAATGGAACTAGAAACAGAAAGCCTCGCTTTACTATTCTTGCTCCAATGCTGCTCCAGTACCAAATTATGAAACATCTTTACTTAGTCTTCAAAATCCAAACTTGATTTCTTCCTTGACTTAGTATTCTCTTTGTTCCTTTCATTGATACCTTGAAATTCATTCACTTAAACAACTTGTTAGTCCAATACTTAGTTTGCATCTTTGTTCCTTTGTCATCATCAAAACTAGGGTTCAACAATTTCCCCCTTTTTGATGATGAAAACAAAGTTACAAACTAAGGAAAATAACAAATAACATAAGAGAATGAAAAAGATAAAATAATAATATATATAATTTAATTGAGGCAGATTAAGGATTTAAAATTTTCATTTGTCAACTTAGTTTGTTCCTTATCTTTTCCCCCTTTGTCATCGTCAAAAAGATCAAACGCTTGGTGATTTTGGGAAGACTGATATGTACAAGACCTTGAGACCATTAACAACACCAAAAATGGTTAAGTTAGGAATTTCAAAGGTTAGACTTGCTCAAACATCAATCACATAATACTAGCCATGTCAAGTAAGAAATTATGCACACAAATCACAAACGAAGATAAATATTGCAAAAGTCATCTATTTATAGCACTTGTTCCATTAAAGGACAAAAGAGAAAAAGAAGAAAAGAAAAGAAACAAAAGCTAAGAATTCTTGTTCCTTTAAGAGAAACAAGAACTACACATTAGGAAGGGAAGGGGTATGGTGTTCCTCGACGACTTCTTCCTCAACCACTTCTTCCAACTTCTTCATCACCTCTCCATGTTGCCCATCAAGTTGCTGCTTCAAACTATTAATGGCTTGGGCCATCATCTATATGTTCTTTTGTTGTTCAATCACTGTATCACTAAGGACTTTGATTATACCCATCATTTTATCAGTTTTAGCATCTAAATTCCAGTGAAGATGATTGTAAAACTTAATCATATGTTGAGCTGGGAGACACATTTCATTAACCCAACCAGACTCATCCGAAGGAACTTGTTCCTTTCCCTTAGAACCGGAGGTAGAAGATGGTTTAGGTGGAGGAACTGGGGTGTTTTCTTGTGAAGGACCTGCTATTCCTGGGAGAGGAACAGAAGGTGAGGTGGTGGTGTAAATGGAAGGAAGAAAAGGTGGTTTTGGTGGAAGGTCAGTGGATGTAGAGGAGAAAGGATTTGGTTCTTTCATCTCAACCTTCAGCTGTTCAAAACTGGAAGGAACAGAGAAGGATGAGGGAGAGATGGAAGGAATGGTTATGAGGGTAACTGGGATTTTTGGTGAGGGTGGAAGAGTTGGTTCCTTAGGTGAGTTGTGATCCTATTCCTCTGCATCAGATAGGACTAAAGGAGAGTCCTTATTTGAAGGAACAGGGACAGTTTTTGCACTTTTCAATCTAGTGCTTTGTCTAACTCTTTTAGGAACAGGAGGGGAAGGCTTTTTGGCAACAGTTTTGCGCCTCTTAGGTTTCTGTTCCTTTGGTTTTGTAGGGGCAGGAACTTGTTCCTCCAGGATAACTTCCATTGGTCCCTCTTCCACTGCCTTGGGCAGTTTTCTCTTGTGAGAGGAACTAGTAGCAATCCTCCCTTGAGTTAACACTCCATCTTGGACGGAGAGGTCCAAACCATACAAAGTCTTTTCATTGAGAATATTTCCTTGTTTTATTCCCAAGGTAGGCCAACCAGTAGTCTTCACTTTAAAGTGAGAAAGAAGAGAGGTGATCAATGCACCATAGCCAACAACACAATGATTTTCAATGCAATGAGTTAGATGTTGGATAAAGAGAGAATGGAAGTTTATTTGAATGTGATGGTCAAGGTAAAACATATAACATATATCCAAGAGACCCACCTCATTCCTCTTTTCAGTTCGAGGAATGAGTGCCCTCCAAACAAGGTTAAACAGAATTTTGTGGACAGGAGAAAAAAGATTGTGATTTTTTTTGTTTTGGCCAGCAGTTCCCCCAAAGGATTCAACAATTTCATCTTGGGAAAAATTGGGAAAGGCGACAGTTTCTTTCCTCTTAAAATATAGATCAGTTCCTTTGGAAGGAACTTCCCATATTTTTGCTAAAGTTTCTTGGAGAAATTTTATTTTCTTCCCCTAACTTCCGTAGTACATACTCCATCAGTGTTGATGAAGTTTGCACAAAATTCATCCATAGCTAAAGGAACTAAGGCATTATTAAAAGCGGTTTCAAACAGGTATTCCATACCCTGTTCCTTTAGTATGTCGGTTAATTCATTGAATCTAACTTTCTTGGCCCACTCTAAATCAACACAAAATCCTAAAACATACCTTGAATCACTTCTTTCCACTCTTTTCTTGGAGGAAGAAGCAGCAGTTCCTTTGGAAGGAACAAGTGTAGCTTCTTCTTCCCCCTCAACTAGTTCCGGGGATTCTTCTTCATCATCTTCCCCAATTAGTTTTCTTCTTCTCACACTTCTCCTAGATGACTCTAATTTTTGCTCTTTTACCGCCATTGTTGTTTCTTGAGAATTTTCGATTTCTACGGTTTTGGATGGAGAAGAGGGGTTTTCCATTTGAGAGGTTTTGGGAGTTTTTGCTTTTGGAAAAGGTGAATTGAGTGAGGTTTTGCCATTTGGTGAAAAGAATTTGAGGTTTTATGTCGTGCGAAGAGGTGTGAAGGAGATGAATAATGGTGAAGTTGAAGCGTTCAAGGAACACGGTTTGGGATGGAAGAAAGAGGAAGATGCATGTAACAGTAAATGAGGAGTTACACGCGTAACAATTAAAAGGATAAAAACAAAAATAAAAGATAAAATAAAAGAAAAGATAAAAAGGGAATCATGACTTGATTAAATCTGATTCCTATATTTTTGGGATTTTCAGATTTTTGATTTTTATGGATTTTTAATTTATGGAAAGAAAAAAAATTCTAAGGAACTTGTGCTATAGGAAAAACTTATGCTAAATGTCAACATTCTTCTTATCATGCATGTTTCTTTAACTTAGGAACAATAAGGGGAGTATTATGTGACATTTGTGAGTTGTTTTATTCCTTTGAATCCATGTATATGTTTTGAACACCTTAATTTTCAATGGTTTTAGGCAATTAACCACAGTCACTCAATATCACAAGGAATAAGGCAAATCAATTCGGACATGGGGGATTGGAATAGGAACAATTACTTAAGTTTTATTAAATCTAACTCAAGCCTTAATTTTTCATATCTATCTCTTTGTAGAGGCTTAGTTAGTATATCAGCAATCTGATTTTCAGTTTGACAAAACTCAAGTTTAATCAAACCTTTTTCCACTGTTTCTTTTAGAAAGTGATGTCTGATATATATATGCTTAACTCTTGAATGATGCACTGGATCTTTTGAAATACTAATGGCACTAGTATTGTCATAGTAAATAGGAACACAATTAAAGATTATTCCATAGTCACAAAGTTGTTGTTTTATCCAAAGCATTTGAGAGCAACATGCAGCAACAGCTACATATTCTGCTTCAGCAGTGGATAAAGCAACTGTGTTTTGTTTCTTGGTGCTCCAAGAAACTAAACTATGACTAAGAAATTGAACCATACCTGAGGTACTTTTCCTATTTACAAGATCCCCAGCATAATCAACATCAGCATATCCTCTTAACTCAAATGTATCACTTCTTGGATAGAAAAGTCTAAGATCATCTGTTCCTTTAATATATGTAAGTATTCTCTTCACGGCAGTTAAATGAGACTCCTTAGGATTAGCTTGAAATCTAGCACAAAAATCAACACTAAAAGCTATGTCTGGACGACTAGCAGTTAGATACAAAAGTGAATCGATCATGCCTCTATATTTTGTTTGATCAACACTTGTTCCTATGGGATCTTCCTCTAATCTAGTTGAAGTTCCCATAGGAGTGTGATTTATCTTGAATTTTCAAGGCCATATTTCTTTAGCAGTTCCTTTATGTATTTTTGTTGGTGAATAATTATTCCTTTTTCAGTTTGCTTAATTTGTAACCCAAGAAAGAAATTTAACTCACCCATCATACTCATCTCAAATTCATTACTCATGAGATTTGAGAATTCTTTGCACAATGATTCATTTGTTGCTCCGAAAATAATGTCATCAACATATATTTGAACAAGTAGTATGTCAGTTCCTTTCGGTTTTAGAAACAAAGTTTTATCCACCTTTCCTCTTTTAAAGTTGTTTTCTAAAAGGAACTTTGATAATCTCTCATACCATGACCTAGGCGCTTGCTTTAACCCATAAAGAGCCTTGTCAAGCTTGTAGACATGGTTTGGGAGATCATTGCTTTCAAATCCAGGGGGTTGTTCAACATATACATCTTCATTTAAATAGCCATTTAGAAATACACACTTAACATCCATTTGATATAGTTTAAATCCCATATAAGCAGCAAATGCAATTAGTATTCTAATGGCTTCAAGTCTAGCAACAGGAGCAAAGGTTTCTTCATAGTCAATTCCTTCTTGTTGATTATAACCTTTTACTACAAGTCTAGCTTTGTTCCTTACCATTGTTCCATACTTATCTAGTTTATTTCTAAACACCCATTTTAAGCCAATCACTTTTTGTTGTTTAGAAGAGGGAACTAGATGCCATACCTTGTTTTTTTCAAACTCGTTTAATTCAGCTTGCATAGCAGTGATCCAATCAGAATCAGTTAGGGCTTATTCATGATTTCTTCGTTCTATCATTGATAAGAACGCATGAAATGCACAAAAATTCCTTAACTGAGATCTAGTTTGCGTACCTTTGGATATGTCACTTATTATGAGTTCCACTGGATGTGATTTTTTATGTCTCCAAGGTTTTGGTTGAAACTCCCTTATAGGAACAGCTTATTCCTCTTGAGTTTCATGAGTGGATGAGGAGCTTTGTTATTTGTTCCTCTTTCAGCAATTGTTGAATTAGTTCCTTCCACATTTTTGTTCTTAGTAGGAACAGGAACAGCTCCATCATCTTGAGGAACAGGAACACCATTGTTATGAATGTTTTCATCTACTTCGTTCCTTTCCTCTTTTATTTCTTCTTCCTCAATTGAATCTGCATCTTTCTCATTTGGTCTTACCAAGCCAATCTCAAAGTCATCAACATGTTTGCTTGGATTAAATTTGTCAGATTCATCAAATATTATGTGGACACTTTCTTCAACACACATAGTTCTTTTATTGTAAACTCTATAGGCTTTACTATGTGATGAATATCCTAAGAATATTGCTTCATCAATCCTAGCATCAAATTTTCCAAGATTATCTTTCCCATTGTTATGAACAAAACATTTGCAACCAGATGTTTTGAAATGAGTAATATTGGATTTCATTCCAAAATAAACCTCATAAGGAGTTTTGTTAATGATAGGTCTCATCATGACACGATTTATTATGTGACAAGCAGTATTAACAGCCTCAGCCCAAAAGTTCCTTGGAAGTTCACTAGCAATTAGCATGGTCCTAGCCATTTCTTTCAAAGTTCTATTTTTCCTTTCTACAACCCCATTTTGTTGTGGTGTCCTAGGGGTAGAAAAATTATGATCTAGGCCATGGTTTCTGCTTAAGTCATCAAATTTATAATTTTCAAATTCTTTACCATGATCGGATCCAATATGCATTAATTTGTTACCACTCAATTTTGAACTCTTTTAGCAAAGACAAGGAACTCATCATAAGTCTCATCCTTGCTAGAGAGAAAAATAACCCAAGTATACCTAGAGTAGTCATCAACAATAACTAACACATACCTCTTTCCACTTCTACTTTGAATTCTCATAGGGCCACACAAATCCATATGAATTAATTCTAAAGGTTTTGTGGTGCCCACAACAGTTTTAGATTTGAAAGAGGATCTAATATGCTTTCCTTTGGCACATGCATCACAAACTTGATCAATATGAAATTTTATAGATGGTAATCCCAAAACAAGATATTTTGATCGAAGTTTGTCAAGTAATGAAAAGCTAGCATGTCCTAGATGCTTATGCCATAAGAGTGGATCATCTTCAATAACACTAAGGCATGTCAAATTGTTTTTAAGAACAAGATCAAGATCCATAATATATGTGTTCCCTTTCCTTGTTCCTTCCAAGATGACATTCTTAGAGTTAATGTTAACGATCAAGCATTTTTCACTATTAAATTTAACAACATTTCCCTTGTCACATAATTGGGAAATACTTAACAGATTATGCTTTAAGCCTTCAACTAAAAATACATTATCAATGGAATGTGATGGTGACTTACCAACCTTACTCATGGCAACTATGTTACATTTCTTATTGTCACCCACTAGTAGAATAATTTTTTATTGCGGCGGTCATTAAGTGGCCTATTGCTGCGGTTTTGGCCGCGCAGCAATTAAGAGCGCAGCAATAGGGTAATTACCTATTGCTGCGGTTTTTAACCGCAGCAATAGAGCAACCTATTGCTGCGGTTTCTTCCAAAACCGCAACAATAAGTGCTTTTTTATTTAAAAAAAATAGGTCTGTTGATGCGGTTTTCGGTAAAAACCGCAGCAATAAGTGCACATTTTTTTTTTAAAAAAAAAAAAAATTTAAAATTTAAATCTACATATTGTTTTCAACATTTAAATGTAACTAAAACCAAAAGTAACTAAAATAAACTAGTACAACAGATTAGATTCATACATTGAGTAGAAAATCAAATATAATGAAAATAAAAAATTACAAACTAAAACAAACCAAAACAGCAAAAGATAAACTAAGATTAAAAATCTAACATTAAAAACCAAACAAATGAACAAAATCTAACCACCGAAACCTTACATCAGAAAAACGAACAAAAAATGCTTTTTACATCAGAAAAATGAACAAAATTGGCATGAACAACAATTACATCAGAGAAATGAACAAAAATTACAACCGAAAAATGAACAAAATTGGAATGAGTGATTTTTACCACCGAAATCGTAAATCTCTAATTAAAACAATGAACAAAATCAATTGATTATTCAACAGATCTATAAACTCAACTGAATAATATCAACATATTCAAACATTTCACAAAATCGAAATATGCAGATCTAAAAATAAATCATATCTGAAAACAAAAACGGTATAATAAATTGCCAAACAAAATTCAGATTTGACCGGCGAATAAAGAACTTGAGGAGGCTCGAGTTTGACCGGCGAGGTGAGAGGGGAGGAGCAACGAAGAAGAAAGGCCGACGATCTGGTGAACGGCCAAGAAGGAATCTCGAGGAGGAGAGAGAGGCGAGAATCGGCCGACGAACTGAAGAAGCGAAGAAGCGAGAAGCGAACGAGAACTCAAGCGGTCGACGAACTGAAGAGTATTCGTTGCTTCTCAGCGAGGTGAGCCACGAACGACACGAATCGCAGCGACGCGAGGATGATTTACGGTGATGGAGCAACGGGAGGATGAGAGGTCTGATCGTGGAGAGAGAGAGAGAGAGGATGGGGGAGGATGGGAGAGGTCTGATATGTGATGTGAGAGAGAGGGTTAGAGGATACGAGAGAGGTGGTATTGACTGGCGAGTAGGAAAGGCGGGAGTTATAAAAAAACCCTAGATTGCTGGAAAAAATATTCCACTTTTTTGAAACATATTGTTGCGGTTTCTGTCAGAAACCACAGCAATATATTAAAATAATATTAAAAAAATATTATTTTAATATATTGCTGCGGTTTCTGACAGAAACCGCAGCAATATCTATGCCCCAGATCTGGAAAAAAATATTCCACTTTTTTCAAAAAAAATCCGTTGGAAATATATTGTTGCTGTTTTCTGTAGAAAACGCAGCAATATGGTTGGTCAAATGGTCAACAATTTGCAAAAAGTTTCCGTTGGAACCATATTGCTGCGGTTTTTAATAAAAACCGCTGCAATATGGTTATTTTATATTTGACCTTTTCTTTTGTCGTGATATATTGTTGCGTATGGGTAAAACCGCAGCAATACCACCGCAACAATAAGCATTTATTCTACTAGTGACCAAAAGTCACACTTCCACCTTCATAGGTTGAGAGTGAGAGAAACTTAAATTTTTCTCCTGTCATATGCTTAGAACAACCACTATCAAGATACCAAGTGTTGTTCCCCCTCACTCCAACCTGAAAAAATCAACTAGTTGTTAGTTGTAGGAACCCCTTTTTTCGTGGGTTCCTGTTCTTGACTAGTATTTGATTTGGCAACCCATTTTATGTTGCTCATCTTCACATTTTTGCCAATCATTCCAGTTCTTAGTTGACATTGATTTATGTAATGACCTATCTTACCACAGTACATGCAAATTTTATCACTAGGTAGGTCAACATATTTCTTATTCTTGTTCCTCTTCTTGTAGTTTTCAAAACCAAGACCTTCTTTTCTTTTAGTCTGTGGTCTCTTAATCCATTTAGGAACAGCCATCACTCTGCCTCTGTTCCTTGCAACAACCAGTTCCTTCTTGAGATTACAGATCTGTTCCTTTAAAACATTTTTCTCTTTATTCAAATTTTCAATCTCAGATCTGTAACCTTTCAAAGGGATTGATCTAATATCAAAGGAACTTAGAACAGGGACAAATTCCTTTAAGTGTGAAATTTCTAAATTAATTAGATAATTTTCATTCTTCACACATCAAACAAATCAAAGAACCTAGTTTCAACATCCGTTCTCATTTTCTTAAGCCATTCTATATGTTTTTTACAAACTTTAACAGCTTATTCAGTTTGCTCACTTTTTTCACGTTCATCTCTACATTCAAGAATTGCATCATAAAGAAGATCATAAATTTCAGGCCTAGTTTTGCTATCTAAGTCTGATTCAAGTCCATGTTGGCTTACCTCAACATTTTCTTAATCTTCTTTTTCGTCAGTGTTTGCCATGAGGCAAAGATTTGCAGTTTCTTCATTTTGTTGTTCTTCTTCCTCTTCTGTCTCTAAATCTCCCCAAGCAGCTATCATAGCCTTTCGAACGTTCGCTTTAGAGAAAGGTGCTTTAGTTTCCTTGTTCCTTTCAGCGAAGCGTTCCTTGTTCCTTTCTTTGGTCTTATCATTTTCCCAAAGTGGACACTCCTTGATGAAGTGATCTGTACTACCACATTTATGACAAGCAGCTTTGCTAGAAAACCTTTTAGTTTTACCTTTAAAGTTCCCATTCTTCATGTTCCTATACATCTTTCGAAATTTTCGGACCATGAATGCTGCTTCCTCTTCTTCTAAGTCAAAGTCATCTTCATCATCTGCTTTGAGGGCAATGGATTTTGACTTAGAGCTTTCACCATACTCGGTATCAAGGTGAAGCTCATGAGTCATAAGTGATCCAGCAAGCTGTTCCAAGTTGAACTTAGTGAAGTCTTTTGTTTCTTGTAAAGCAATGACCTTAGCCATCCATCTATCCTTAGGAAGACTCCTAAGGACTTTTCGAACCTGTTCCTCTGATGAAATAAACACTAGTGGAAAAAACTTCATGTGCTACTTGTCAAGTGCTTCGGTTGAATAATCAACCCAAGCACTTGTGAATATTTGAATATATAAAATTCACAAGTGCTCCGGTTGAATGGCCCACCGGAGCACTTAATATCAAGTGCTCCGTTTGACTATTCAACCGAAGCACTTGTGATAAGTGCTCCGGTTAGTCAACCCAAGCACTTGCACAAGTTTTCCTCCAAATAATTGAAGGATATTCGATTATAGGTACGGCATTCACTTTAATTTTATTTCCCTCAATTGGAACCCTTCTCTGTCTCGTTCCTCAATAGAACTCTCCTCCCGCTAGTTCCGTCCGTCGGACCTCCTCCCTTTCGTTCCGTCCGCCGAACCTCCTCATACCTTCTGTTTTCATGCTGCTTCAACTAGATCTACAATTGTCTTATTTTCTCCTATGGTCTATCAACCAACAAACAATTCAATCGCAGAATTCTCCCTTCTTCTTCTCGAAGAGATTTTACAATCTGTCGCTTCGTGATTTCAATCAAATAATTGCCTGCGAAATGATCAAACACTTTGAATTTGAATGGCGTAAACATTAATTCATTCGAATTTCTCTTCAATTTGCTTTTTCATAAACCTTGAATTTTCGGGAAAAATTCGACTTTATTAAGCGAGTTCCTATAAATCGACCAAGCTGATTTCTAGTGGCAAGTTGCGGGAGATTCTTTGGCAGTTCTTGTTTTTGTTCGTGAATTGAGGTATATTTTTGGCTAATTCATTTATTGCTGCAATCTCAAATGGAGTATCTTATTTTGATGTTGATATGAGAATGATTGTCACTTTCATACTCATAACATTATAGAGGATTTAATTTTTACTCAAAAGAAAAGATGATACTAGAGAGAGATGAAATTGGGTAATGGAAATTTTCATGAGTTTCTCGATGTTATTTATACTAGCACCATTTTACCAAATCAACTTTAAAACCAATAATAGGATTATATAATATGGTTTAATTTGATTATGTATTTGGTGCTGATATGTAGAAGAAAACAGTGTAATAAAAACCTCTGGTTTTGCGATTTCACTAGCCAAAACCATTATATTGTTATTTTGGACTGCATAGCTGAGTTGTAGTTTAGAATTTTTGAACGGTCTGTATATTCTTTGTATATATCATACTCTACTCAACTGGGCATACTGCAGAGGGACTCAAGTCACTTGGAGAGTCATCATGCTACTTGGAAAAGGACCTAGCTGACATAATATGCATGTCTTGTGTTGACAACTTCAATGTGTCATGCATCTAAGTTCTATAAAAAATTAACTCATAACTTTGGGTAAATAAATGTGTTCATCTTATTCTCCATTGCATGGCCCTCTAAGCTGCTAAAAATCAATATTGGGCTGCTTTATTTCAATATCTTAAGTAGTGGTCTTTATCCTGCAGTATGTTGTCGGAAAGATGGCTGCATTTGCTTCTGCATACAATCCAATTTCTTTAATGCTAGTAATTTCATCTTCAAGCAAGTCTCTCATAACACTGGAGACTTGCGTTTGGGCTTTAAATAAAAGTTGGCAACGATGCTAATAATTTGATAACTCATATTCAAATCAAAAGGCTTGATCCATCGAATAAACGAGTCTCTACTATAGCTGGGACTGGAAAAGCTGGTTTCAAGGATGGCAAATCTCTAGCAACTCAGGTGAGATATTTGTTTGTGAAATATAACTATTCAAGTAATTATGGTGCCAAGGTACTAAATTGTTTTCACCATTGAAAGTTGATCTTTCTTCTTATTAATCTATTGGAGGTAAGAACGAAAGGTTTCTCTAGTTTGGTTTCGTTTTTCTACTTCAGCTTCATCTGATTATCCTCCAATTTATGGCTATCCAAATAAAGGTCAGTGGTGTTATTTTATGGTCTACAGAGAGGACATATTAGTGGGAATTAAATGGGTAAAAAAAGTTCTGAAACGGTGGACCAATAGCATTATGGTTCACCGAAATTTACATGTTTATGCATATATTTTAGGTCACCACATCTGATCTTTAATGTTGCCAATGTTTCCCTTATTGGAGAAACAAAAACAAAGAAATGGTAAGTACATAAGATCCAGCTGAAACTTTGACTAATATCGTGAAGTTCTGTCTCAATTCCCAGGGGTCTTAATATATTTCCTATTGCATGACTTGTGTTCATCAGACTTGGACAGAGGCAGATTTAGTTGCAACAAGTTGGTAAAAGTCATGTGTGGCCTGTCATGGAAATGTTTCATCATCAATGTTTCCCTTGGTCGTTGCAGTTAGAAGCTGTTGGATAAAAGATTTTGATTTGAGAGGATAAGTATAAACTTATGAAGTTTTTCCATATTTATATGAGCTAGTACCAACATGACAGATGTTAACCTCGTATAATTAATGCCAAATTGCACCCCATATGTGAGCAGTAATCAGTGATAATTAAATTATAACCTTTCGCGCACAGATCATTGATCAAGGAAGGATCTTGGAATGAGGTCACAAGAAATTATGCACACGAGTGGGTTGTCTTTTTGTCATCTTGCTACAGAAGGTTCTATGTTTTACAATTGAAAAATTGTAAGCACACCGTTTCTGGTGAGAAGGTAATGAGAACTTTTGACCATAGTCAATTTATCATTAGTGTACAT
This sequence comes from Beta lomatogona, assembly GCA_947646795.1. Classification (NCBI taxonomy): domain Eukaryota; kingdom Viridiplantae; phylum Streptophyta; class Magnoliopsida; order Caryophyllales; family Amaranthaceae; genus Beta; species Beta lomatogona. The sequence continues at coordinate 845,989 of CANSNZ010000357.1, forward strand.
GGGACTGCTTTTGTTGTTTCTTTTTAAAGTGTTTATGAATCTGAATTTTTTTGACTATGGTACTGCCTTGCAGGTCCTTTTGAAGGGTGGTCCTTATGGGTCTTATGTGCAGCTTGGTGAAGATAGGGAAGGATATTTGCCCAAACGAGCATCTATTTCTCAGGTTAGTTCATTTAATCTATTGTATGTGATATACAACTTTTTGTTACTCATATCATCTCTTGTGAAATGAGGACTTTGAAACACGGTGGGCACATATATAAAACATTTATATTTACATCGAGAACATGTTTGTTATAAGACTTAAGTGTCGGAAACAAAAATAAGAAATCATTTCCTGACATGTTTGTATGCTACCGATTATGGTTTCCATTCATCATTTGTGCTATGAACATTTGAATGCTCTTGATTGAAGAGATATTATAGTTTTAGACGACTTTGGATGTCTTGCTCAAATCAGCCAACTTTGTTAATCCTTAAACCTCTCAGAATTCCTTCTTTAACTACCTGTGTACAATTTCTGGATTTGTTCGTTTCTTGTGCTCTTTCTTGATATCCAAACTATTGTTATTCGCTTTACATGCCACTTACGTCAAATTCATGGTACTTTTACATGCGGTCAAGAAGGCAGCATCTGCTTTGATTTTGGTTAGTTATGTATAAACCTGGTTATTGAACAAGGTAGAGTGATGGGCATGAGGGTTAAAGTCAATCTGAAAGAGTTTTTACGGGATACGACCAGACCTTTATTAGTTTATTGGACATGGACAATATAGGGCGAAAATTTGTAGGCCAATAATAAAGAATAAAGATATGGTAAACAAAATTACCCATACAATATTTCACTTCATGTGCTCATTTCTCAGCCTGCCTGTTGTTGACCTGCACATGACCCAACCAGCTTTGCCCTATTAACAAGGTGACCCATTAACGATCCTACGCGCTAGTGACTTGCAATCTTGGCAAACCACATGCCACTGTTGCGTTCTGGTGCTCCTATGTTGCATGGTGTGGCTTAAGGAATGAAATACACGATCATAGTGTTCCAGGATCATACCACATCTTAAGTGATAGGATTGAGTTGAACCATTATTATTTTTATAAAAATGAAGCAACCTGCTAAGGACTTGTGGAATTATGGCTAATGCATCCTTTGGATTTACGTTGTCCATATGCAAGAAGATCGAGGTAACTCTCTGACAATTGGTGTTGTTGATGAGCATATTATTGTGGTGGTTGGATGTGGTGGAGGAATATACTGGAAATTATTCAGGTTTTCTTGTTTATAAAATGTTGAAATTGTTGCACTCTTTTTTTTTTCCAGGTAATAACTAAGTGATTTTCTCTACTTTAAGGCTAGTGGGGCAAGAATTAAGATATCAGACAGAGGGGATTTCATGTCGGGTACATCTAACAGGTACTACTATACCTACTGAGTGCTGACATGACTAATAAGTTTGTTCCTGGGGTAGCTCTATTGAACTTGTGTTTCTTGTGCATTTTTTATTGTAGGAAAGTGACAATAACAGGGTCACTTGGATCAATTTGTATAGCTGAGGCCATGATTTAGTAGTGTTAGTGTTTGTTAGGGTAGTTTAATATAACATAATATACCTGGTAAAGAATATACCATTTGAAGTTTCTCTTTACAAGTTTTAAAAGCTGTACTTTTCTTTATGTAATTATGATTATGATTTGTGTAAGAGATGACACATGCATTGCATTCAAGAAGGGTGGTGAACTATTGGCTTGGTTATCTGATCAACACGTAACTTTTTGTATTCTTTTAAATGATGTTGTTTGCTTGCAATGTTAATCCGTGCATGGTGAACTATTAGCTTGGTTATCGTTACTCTTTATTTTGCCTATCACACCCTTGTTGTTGTTGTATGCTTGCTGTACAACAGCAAGAACAAAGATTTTTTTTTTTTAAAAAAGTCAAGTGCTCCAGTTGTTAGGAAGAAACCGGAGCACTTGACAGTCAAGTGCTCCGGTTTTCTCTTATCAACCGGAGCACTTGATGTATTTTAAACATATAAAATTCACAAGTGCTCCGGTTTTTAAGACAACTAGAGCACTTGTAAATCTAAGTGCTTCGGTTTTCAACCGGAGCACTTGATAAATACTCAAGTGCTCGTATGGCGTCTGTTACGGGTCAGATACGGAGCACTTGTACAGGTTTTAACCGGAGCACTTGATGTTTTTTCCACTAGTGAAACTTACCAAGAGAAGCTAACTCATTAATAATGTTAGTAAAACGAGTAAACATCTCTTGTATGCTTTCCTTAGTCTTCATGGAAGATCTCTTGACTTCATTAGTACCTTCATGGGTTACTTCTAGTAAATCCCATATTTGCTTTGCGGATTTAAATCCCATGATCCTATTGTGTTCATGGGATCCAAGTCCACAATGCAACAATTTAACAGCCATTGCATTTACTTCCGTTTTTTCGAAATCAGCTTTGTCATATTCAGAGAAGGGTTTTGGAATTACCTCATTTTTGTCATTAGTAGTTGTGACCTCAAAATCACCAACTTCAATGACTCTCCATACCTGGTAGTTTTTAGCCTTGATGAATATCTCCATTCTGTTCTTCCAGTAGGAATAAAACTTCACATTGAACATGGGAGGCCTTTGCGTAGAGTAATCTTCCTCAAGTTTCTCGGTGGTATTCATTGTTCCTTGGATCTTTTTCTCAATAAGGGTTTCCTATCTTTCGTGAGTTCTAGCTCTGATACCAATTGTTATTTCACTAGGAACAATACAAGAGGGGGGTGAATTGTATGTGTAGAAATAAACGTAACTTTTTGTGGAATTTTAAACTTAAACAAAGAAACAAGCTAAAGGAACACAAGGGATTTTTACGAGGAAAAAACTTCTTTGACCCAACAAGAAGAAACAATCTCGACCACTAGGGATTTTAAACTCAACTCTTTCACTAATTAGGCCAAACAACTTTGTTACAACCTAATTCTACTCACAGGCCACACCTTGAGTTCCTAAACTCAAGTTCCTGAACAACTGTTCCCTTAACAGTTGTTCCTCTCAACTTCACTTGAAGTTTTCTCACTTTAACTCGCTTTACTCAAAGCTTCTCTCTCATAGAACTTCACTCAAAGTCTCTTTAGAGTAAGAAGGCAAAGAACAAATGGCTTTTATGAGAGAATGAAGGCACTGACACTTTACTTAGTTAAACTCGCTAATTCACTTGGTCAGACACAAATTGGAACTTAATTAGACATTAGTATTTATAGTGGTAATAACTTAGAACGTGGGATTAAAACATGTGTTAGTGGTAAAATCATTATTCCATGATGTTCCTTAACCGGAGGAACACGTTCCTCATTCAACCCATGATCTCCATGATCACTGTTAAACGTGGGAGATAATTATGTTACTGCTTCCTTAATTTTTGCAACCACTTAAAGAATTAATTCGAAAATCTGATTTAATTAAAAACATTTTAATTATTAATACCAAAACAAAATCCTTTTACCAAAAATATTATCTTTAAAATATTTTCATAAAAACCAAAAAGGATTTTTATTATCTTTATAAAATAAAATCTTTTCCTCAAAAAGATTTTCCTTAAAATCAGATTTTCCCTTAAATAAAACGGTTACCTAGAATCTAGGCATAAATTACTCAACTAACATAAATAAACCGTTGTAATGCTTCATCCTAAGTCTAGGTTCTTTTAATAGTTAGTTTCTTTAACTTATTAGTTATGCGCCAGTCCGTCTGTTCCTTACGAAGGAACAAACGCTCATTCTAAATTGCCATAGTTCCTTACCATTCTTACTCGTTCCTCTACAATGGAACTAGAAACAGAAAGCCTCGCTTTAGTCTTCTTGCTCTAGTGCTGCTCCAGTACCAAATTATGAAACATCCTTACTTAGTCTTCAAAATCCAAACTTGATTTCTTCCTTGACTTAGTATTTTCTTTGTTTCTTTCATTGATACCTTGAAATTCATTCACTTAAACAACTTGTTAGTCCAATACATAGTTTACATCTTTGTTCCTTTGTCATCATCAAAACTAGGGTTCAACATTAGAAATTGAGGATATCTTTTGTCTGGCTGTTAATTGAGACCAAAAAACAACCCTGAAAATTTTATATTTGAAGACGCTAATGGAATTATTGTGAAACAAAAGGTTTTATATGATAGAATACCCCTCTTTTGTTGGTCCAAAGTTGGGTATGATTGTAATAACCAACCTAAGCAGCATCCACCTATCAAGATGGTTAAGAAATTAGATCCTAAGAGGATTGTTCGATCATTGAAAAGGAGCCTCTTGTTATAAACATGGAGCAACAAACCCTTTCTTCTCTAGCTCCCCCTATTGAACAATCTCTTCTTTCTACTATAACACCTTCTCAACCAATCCAACCCTTATTTGGTGAGGGTGAGTGGGAAACTGGATACTAGGAAAATCAAGGGGGAAGTAGTTATAATTCTAAGTGATGCCACTTTTGCTCTTGATGAACATGAGGAGGGACCTGATCACATTGATGGTTCAGGACTCGGAGGAGAATTAGATAAAGTTGGAAACCCTTACTTGTACATGGAATGTAGAGGGTTTAATGACCCTATTAAAATAAAGGAAATCAGGTTTCTTGTTGCTTCCTGAAAGATTTTAGTGGTTGCTCTTTTGGAAACTAGAGTTAAAGGTCATAATAAAAATGGGATCTTGAGAAAATTTGGTAGTTCTTGGTACTTGGGTGATAATTATCTTATAACCCCGAAGAAAGAATTTGAATTAGCTGCAAAACATATGATGTCATCCTATCTACTGTGTATACTACTAAACAGCTTATCCATTGCTCTGTCACAGTAAGAATAGTTAGTTGCTTATGGCTTACGTACTGTTGAGACCATATAGCCTCTTTGGACTTCTCTTCAAACTCTTGCAGGGCAAACTTTGAAGGAATAATGAGTTATGGGTGATTTTAGTTCTCTTCTATCTTTCTAGGATTTTGTGGGTCTTCTGGATTCCGTTGATTTAATGGAAGTTATAAGTATTTGTGTAGGATAGAACTATGAGTCACATTGATAGATGCTTATACACCAAAAAATGGTTTCAAGGGCGTAGCAATATAGTTGTTGATTATCAAAATCGTTCTATTTCAGACTTTTTTTTTTTTTTTTTGACATTGGGAAAACTTGCATTAATGAAAAACGGAATACAACCTAAAAACATTCTAGAGGATCATGGCATGTGTGCTAGCAACACACGCTAGGCCTGTCGATCCCTCAACTGGACTAAGACACTGACAATCACAAGCATTAAAACAAGAACAAACAAAATTAACATATTTTTTCCTAACATGATACGGGAGATCCGAGGAGAGAGGAGCATTGCTTTTCCTTTTGGATCCGACATGAGGGATGTCATCTTTGTTGATCTTTTTCCTACATTGTCTTCTAGACCTAGGATTGGACTTGATAGCCCCTTGTTCAATTGGTCTTCGTCGCCTTACAATTGAGCTTCTTGCATTCTTTCTCGTAATCTTTTCATTTGCGTTGCCTTCCTTGAGTGAATGATCCAGACAACGGAGTTTGTCTTGCCCTTGGATACTGCACTCAAAATTTTGTTAGTTGAGGTAATAATACTTACCTTGAGGTGTTGCATTTCATGAAGAGTTGTATGTGTCCGATTTTCATCCTTCGGACTCGATAGCAAATATGAGATATCAGCCTGATGGCTCTCAGCATCAATGAGAGCCGAAGTAGAGACCTGTGCGACCCGCAAGTTAGAATTGCGGGGGGCCTCCTTCAAATTTCCAGTTTTTGAAGTGAAGGTACGAACCTTCAAAATTGACAGAGAATGGGGTTGACAGAATTGGAGTACTTTTCCTTCCCTTAACTTGTCTAAATCTGATTGTGAAATCATGAGGTGCGATGATGGTTTTCTTCTGTTGACGAATGGGATCTTTCTAATGTTTTGTGCACAACGAGGCCCCGCACACTGTGAGTCTGAAGGAGCTTCCTCTACCCACTTCGGCTCCTCGTTGGCCATGATCTCATCTTCATTGCTGTTCTTTGAAGAGAACTTACTCTTTACCTCTTCCTGGACATCCAAATCCATTGTAGTGAGTCCAGGGTTTAGCAATGGGGTACCTGTAGCATCATGTGGGCCGACATCACTAAGCACCAAGTCTTGACCTACGATATCATCAACCGTAGGAACCTGAAAAAGGACAGCCTCGAGACTTGCAATCTCTTGAGTTGTTTTGGGCTCTACTCCTCTAGCTATCCTAAAGTCATCATAACCATCTTGAAAACTACAAATTTTTGTTAGAGCTACGCCTCTCCTAAAAAGAGCTTTCATATTGCTCTTGTCAACCCTTAACACCAAGGAACATGAACTGATGGCTTCCTTAAACAAATTAAGTTTGATTTCACACGCGGCAATGTTCAATTGCAGAGATATAACTAGCTCTCTAATTTCAGGATCAATAATATGAGGAGAGCACTCTTCATACATGGTAGAAATGGTAAGACAAAGATACTTCATAGCATTCCTATATGTCTCATATGCTTTGCAAAATTCAGTCACTTTAAAAAGAGAATTACCTATCTCCTTTAATGAAGTCACATACTGAATAGCCTCATTAGGCCCAGCAGTGTTTACAAACAAATCCTCAAGAACTCTGTCCTCTTCATCCAAGAAATCCAGGTGGTGCAACAAAAATAAAGCTAAACTAGGATCCTCCTCCATACTCTCCAAATAAACCATTGAAACTAGTAGTAACTTAAAGCAGTAATAACTATAGCTAGAAAGACAAACCAAACCCACAACTAGAAAATTAATAAAAACTAAACGCAGCAATATTCAAATCCAGTCGTAATTCAACCAGTTTCATCACAACAGATTGTAATATTCTCTCCCTCTAAACAAACCAATCAATCTTGTTTGAGCTATCCAAAGTATGACTTGTTCAAATCAATTCAGCAACGACAAAGAAACATTGGGAGAGAATAGATATACCGCCGCTGGAAACCACCTTGAACGGTGAAGGATGCGAAGGGTGCTGACCCGTTTCACGAGTCAAGCCTCCAAGCCGAGTCTGCCGGCCACCGGTGGATAGATAAAATTCGCGGTGCGGCAGAAGAGGAGGCGGAAAAACGGACGAACTACGCAAAAACCTTAAAAGAGAGGGAGCAGAAGCTCGTCGGCAGCCAGAGAGAGCAGAGCGAAATCCCTGGCCACCGGCGAGCTTCCGACGAGGTGCGGCGACGAAAGGAAAAGGGACCTAGGGTTTTGTTGTCGCTTTCGCTTTATAGGTTTCGCTTTATGAGTAAAAAAGTTTGATAAGGAAGAACTTTATGGATTTCTCTTGTTCTCCCGTCCTTTCATACAAGGTCTGGAGGGGGTAGACCATTTCGTTTCATTAACAATTTTGCAGTCCACTCAGAATATTGTACCAAGGAGTTGTAGCCAAATATACATGGAAGATCATTGTACCAGTCTCCCGTATGATGCAGGTTTCACATTATAAGCTCAAGCAGGCTAAGCTGCAGCTCAAAAAACTCCATCACTCTCGTTTTTCTTATTTAGAGGAACATGATTTTCTCAATAGATGTGCTCATACTTAAAGAGCAACAAGCTAATTTTGTTCTTAGAAAATGCCTCTCTATTGAAGGAAGTGCTCTGAAACAGAATTCTAAGATTCAATGGGTGCAATTGGATGATTCAAATTCTCGTTTCTTTTTCTCTGCTATTAAGGAAAGAACAACAAGGAGCTCAATTGATGTATTATATACCTCTGTTGGAACCAAGCTTATTACCCATCTCATAATAAGACTGAATTTATGCAATTTCATAAGAATCTTATGGGAAGTTGTGCTAGGCATACAAATGAGGTAATCATGAGAAGAGGGTTTTGAAGGATTTTGTCCTCGATCAAGTGTAACAAACTATATATATATATATGGACAAATTTTGGAGATAACATATTCAATAAGACCGCAACGTTTTGCTAGAAGCTAATTGCGGTTTGTTGGGCTAGTATATTTAGGCCAACTACTAATATGTATTGGGTCCTATGAGGTCACAAAATGTGACAACCCTTGGATATTACCCAAATCCATTGGTGAAATGGGTTGGGCGGTTTTATGATGGATGGAAGAGTTGTAACTCATGAGTTTATTAGGCTCATAATGTATGACATTATGAGGCAAAATAAAGCCTCATGAAACACCTCTGTGTAACCACCTTATATGATGATATGGGGGTTACAAAGGACATAGAACAACATATCATTTTAGTGAAGAAAATCTGATTTTCTTTGCTCTCCTCTCTCTCTTCATTCGGCCATCATACACCTCAAAAGCAAGAGGGTTCTCCTCTCTTCCGTACTAGCATACGTGGTGATCTAAGGGTTGTTCGTGGACCAACACTAGAGGAACGGCGTTTGACGTTCTAAAGGATCTCCACTAGAAGGCTCGGAGTGGAAGTGGAATTCACGCATCAAGAGGTATATTCTATACTCTTTATAGATTCATGTTAATTTATGCAATGATCTTGGTGTTAGATGTTTGAGTATGTGATACTCGTTTTCCGCATTAAGCATCGAAATTCTTATAGTGGCATCAGTTAGCCTATTGCATAGATTAATATGATCATGTTGATGCATGTTTTCCTTCATTTTAATTCATTTAGGGGAGGGTATTAGCATGAGGATATTGTTTGCATGATAAAAATAATAGGATTTTAATCTAGTGGGAGTATAAAAGTTGTTTATACATTTTTCGATACATGTATATATATATATAATTGTTATATTATTTCATGTTTTAATTAAGTTGTTAATTAGAATATGATGTATATATGTATGATTCATGAATTGCATGCTTTGAGTTTTTATGCTTAATTTGATTATGTATAATGTCATGGCATGAATTCTTGAATTAGAGGCCGAGTATGGTTTATTTATGCATAAAAATGTTTTACTGTATAAAGAAAATCATGCGTTTATCGATTAAAATTACCTGAATTGAGATTGGAAAACGGAGGCAGAGCCTGATCGCGGGGTGCGACCCTCCGGCTCGCGGGGTGCGACCTGTTCACTGGCTATAACGGCTGGTTCTTGTTTTCAACGGATTAAAACGTTTAAATCCGTTTATTCCCTTAATGCATATTAAGTAGCTTTTATGCTTGGTATCCTATACTAATGCTTAAATGAATTAAAATTATGTTGGGAGTTTATTGTATGATATTTAATTTTATGTTAGGATGTTAGTTTTAATAAGTTGATTAATTCTTTCATGCTAGTATATGTGATTGAATATCATGTTATGTTTATATTTTTAATATGATTAAAATATATGTGGTGCCTAAAAATGCTTATGTATTTTTCTTTAAATTTAATAGTTGATTAAATTTGTTAGATTAATATTTTAAAGCCCTTGGGAGATAAATTCTAATATGATTAAAATTTGTCTTAAGCTACTAACCATTTGATTTAATATGTGATTAAATCTAGATGGTGTTATTATGTTTATAGTTGTTAAAGCATAATAATTTATTTTAATAGTTGATTAAAATGCATGTTTTATATATATGATATTATGAATGCATGCGGTGACTAGCATGGCCCAAACTTGGATAGAAAATACGATCTGCATATCTTTAATGTATTTTTGTAATTTAAATACGATCTATGCATCGTTGGTATTTTTGTAATAATAGTTTAAATTTCAAAAATTATTCGAGTTGAAGTGATTCAAGGATGGAGATCCGATGTTTTTCATTTCCATGGAGCACAAGGATGGAGATCCAAGGTGGTTCAAGGATGGAGGCCTTAAAGAGTAGTCTTTAGGGTTAAGGGCCATACTAGGATCACATTTTATTTTATGCATTTAAATATTGCTTTTGAATGCTTTCTAAGTTTTATTATGCATGTGATTTATTTTTGCAATGAGTTCATTAGTAATTAAATCACATAATAATTTACTTAGGTCCCTAAAGCTAATATTGGGTAATTGCTATCCCAAATAAACATCTACTAAAATCTTGATCGTTAGTAATAGGTTCTGCCAAAGCAGAGTGTTACTTCCAATCTTGGGCTAATTAGAGTAAATTTCTGAAATTTGCATGTTTAGTTTGGTTTGGCCCAACAAAATCATCAAAACGGTTTTGGATTTTGAAGCAAAGAATTGGGTTTTTGTGTTTGGGTGACAAGTTCTGTCTAGGATTAGGAAGGCTTTCCCCAACGTTGTGGGTAACTTCCTTACCTGGGAGCTTTGATCACCTTAGCAATCACCCATCAACTAAGAATTACAATTGTTGTAATTAGTAAAGGAGCTTACTTACCTTTTAAAACTTGGTTTTAAGTTGAGGCCAAAGTCCACTTATAAATCATGTTTGATAGGATCTTAGAATCACTTGATTCAAAAGGGGACACTTTGAAAAATTGGTCAAGTGCATAGCTTTTATTTTAAAGTGTTTAAAATTTGTTAAAAGCTATATGATAAACATACTTATTACTTTTGCATCTTCTATGTAGATATCATGTCTGGTATCAACAATAATTCACCTTTTAACTTATGTTCAATCCTAGAAAAGGATAAGTTGAATGGGGATAACTTCCTTGATTAGGAACGGAATCTGAGAATTGTTCTTAGATCCGAAGGTCGAGAGGATGCTCTTGAAACCCCGATCCCGGTTTTAACGACCACCTCTACTGAAGCCGAAAAGGCGGCCCATAAGGCCATTGCAGAAAGGTCGGTAATTATTACTTGCCTTGTGCTCGCGGCTATGGAACCAAGCCTTCAAAATAGGTTTGCAAGCTTGGATGCCTATAGTATTATCCGACAGCTGAAAACCATGTTTCAGCAACAGGCTCGGATAGAGAGGTATGAAACTCACAAGGCTATTCTTGAGTGTGCGTTAGTCGAAGGCAAGCCGGTCGCCACTCATGTCTTTGAAATGATTGGTTATTTCGAGGCAATGGAGAGGTTGGGCTTTCCTTATAGCCAAGAGTTGGCTACTGACATCATACTACACTCACTTCATGAAGGCTTCAACCAGTTTAGGTTGAACTTCAATATGAATGGGGTGTCGAAAACCCTTGCTGAGTTACATGGGATGCTCATGACTGCCGAGCAAAACATCTCTGTTGCACCTAAGAAGGAAGTTCTTATGGTTCAAAAGGGAAAGGGTTTTAAGATGGAATGGGCTGGCAAGAAAAAGCAAGACATGGGCAAGCAAGTTGCCACTAAGACTGCTGATAAGCCACAGGCAAAGGCAAAGCCAAAGGTGGCTGCAAATGCCAAGTGCTTCCATTGTGGTCAAATAGGCCATTGGAGACGTAACTGCCCGGTATATCTGAAGGATAAGAAGTCTGGGGCTTCTTCTTCAGGTATCTATGTCATTGACATTAATTTAGCAACATCTACTTCTTGGGTATTTGATACCGGTTGTGTTTCTCACATTATTTCGAATGTGTAGGGACTAAGAAGGAGTAGAACCTTGGCTAAAGGGGAGGTAGAACTGCGCGTTGGAAATGGTGGAAGGGTTGCGGCCGTTGCAGTTGGGACTTATAGTTTACCTTTGCCTTCTAGTTTAATATTAGAGCTTAATAACTGTTATTATGTTCCTGCTATTACCAAAAACATTATTTCTATTCCTGTTTCGGATAATGAAGGGTTTTCATTTACAATTGAGAAAGGTTGTTTCTCTGTTTATTTGAATTCAATGTTTTATGCCACTGCTAGAAGGTCTAATGGTCTATATTTCTTAGACTTAGACAAAAATGTCCTTAACATAGACAGCAAAAAACATAGATCAAGCGATACTAATCCTACTTACTTATGGCATTGTCGTTTAGGTCATATAAACGCGAAACGCATTCAGAAGTTACATAAAGATAGACTTCTAACATCCTTTGACTTTGAGCCATTTGATGTATGTGAATCATGTTTAATGGGTAAAATGACAAAGTCACCTTTTACTGGAAAGGGTGAAAGGGTCAGTGATCTATTGGGCCTAATACATACTGATGTGTGTGGACCAATGAGCACAAAAGCTAGGGGAGGGTTTGGGTACTTCATTACTTTTACTGACGATTTAAGTAGATATGGATATGTCTATTTAATGAAGCATAAATCGGAATCGTTTGAAAAATTCAAAGAATTCCAGAATGAAGTCCAAAACCAGCTTAACAACACAATTAAAGCACTACGATCCGATCGTGGTGGTGAATATTTGAGCCAGGAGTTTAGTGATCACTTGAAGAGTTGTGGAATTCTTTCACAACTCACTCCGCCTGGAACACCTCAGTTGAATGGTGTATCCGAAAGGAGGAACCGAACTCTACTTGATATGGTTCAATCTATGATGAGTTTTGCTGATCTTCCCATCTCCTTCTGGGGATATGCTCTCGAAACTGCTACTTTCACACTTAATAGAACTTCATCAAAGGCAGTAGAAAAGACACCATATGAGATGTGGAGTGGAAAAGCTCCAAGTTTGTCTTTTCTACGTATTTGGGGTTGTGAGGTTTATGTAAAACGTTTACTTTCAGATAAACTCGCCCCTAAATCAGATAAGTGTTTCTTTGTGGGTTATCCCAAAGAGACCAAGGGCTATTACTTCTACCATCAAACTGAGGGCAAAGTGTTTGTTGCTCGTCGTGGTGTCTTTTTGGAAAAAGATTTTATTTCCAAAAAGGCAAGTGGGAGTAATATATTTCTCGAAGAGGTTCGAGAAAAGCAACAAATGGACATTGTTCAACCTATGTTAGAGTCAGAAGCACAAGTGCCAACTGTGGAGCTTGAAGTAGTTCCTCCTTTGAAGGAATCTTCTCCCATAACTGACCAAGTGTTGGAGGACGTGCATCCTGTACACGAACCTCCTACTGTCCCACTCGAATCTAATTCGTGCGAAAATTCTCAAATTGTTGAGAAGAAAATTTCTCCTGTTGTGGCCCCTCGTAGGACTAGTAGATCAAGAATACCAAACAAAAAGTTTGTTGATTTCTTGTTAACCGAAAGTTCTGAGATAATGATCTTAGAATTTGAGGAACCTACTACTTACAAGCAAGCTTTGATGAGTGAAAACTCCGAAAAATGGCTTGAAGCCATGAGGTCCGAAATGGCATCTATGTCTGAAAATCAAGTATGGGACTTGATGGATTTGCCCGATGGGGTTACACCTATTGGTTGCAAATGGGTTTTCAAAGTGAAAACAGACAAGGATGGTAACATTAAGGTTTACAAAGCAAGGTTGGTTGCAAAAGGGTTCAAGCAAGTTCATGGTATAGACTATGACGAAACCTTTTCACTAGTAGAAATGCTTAAATCCATTCGGATACTCTTAGCGATTGCTGCCTTTTATGATTATGAGATTTGGCAAATGGATGTCAAAACCACTTTCTTGAATGGGTTCTTGAAAGAGGATGTGTATATGACACAACCGGAAGGTTTTGTGGATCCAGAATATCCTAGGAGGGTATGTAAGCTTCAAAAGTCCATTTATGGATTGAAGCAAGCATCCCGGAGTTGGAATCTTCGTTTTGATGAGGCAATCAAACTGTTTGGTTTTCTCAAAAACGGAGAAGAGTCTTGTGTTTACAAGAAAGAAAGTGGGAGTAACATAGTCTTCTTGGTCTTGTATGTAGATGATATACTTCTCATAGGAAACGACATTCCCGTGCTTGAGTCAGTCAAGGAATGGTTGAAGAGTTGTTTTTCTATGAAAGACCTTGGAAACGCTGAGTACATTTTGGGGATCAAGATCTATAGGGATAGGTCTAAGAGGATGATTGGACTTAGCCAACGAACTTACGTAGATAAGATCGTTACTAAGTTCAATCTGGAAAACTCTAAAAGAGGTTTTCTACCCATGCAACATGGTGTTTCGCTTAGCAAGACTCAGTGTCCTTCTGGACCTGATGAGATTAAGCGAATGAGTAATGTTCCTTATGCGTCGGCTATAGGGTCCACTATGTACTCCATGATTTGTACTCGCCCAGATGTTTCATATGCCTTGAGCATGTGTAGCAGATTCCAATCAAATCCAGGTGACGCACACTGGAGTGCAGCTAAGAATATCCTAAAGTACTTAAGAAGGACTAAGGATAATTTCTTAGTGTATGGAGGTGAAAGTGAGTTAATTGTTGAGGGTTACACAGATGCGAGCTTCCAAACTGACAAAGATGATTTTCGATCCCAATCTGGTTTCATCTTTTGTCTAAATGGAGGGGCAGTGAGCTGGAAAAGTTCAAAGCAAAGTACTGTCGCTGATTCTACAACAGAAGCTGAGTACATTGATGCGGCAGATGCAGCAAAGGAAGCCGTTTGGATGAAGAAGTTCATTCTGGAGCTAGGAGTAGTGCCTAGTGTTGGAAATGGTATTGTTTTACATTGTGATAACAATGGTGCCATAGCTCAGTCTAAGGAACCAATATCACATCAAAGGTGTAAACATGTACTTAGGAAGTTTCATCTCATTCGAGAAATCGTTGAGAGAAAAGATGTAATAGTTAGCAAAGTTCATACGGATAGCAATGTCACTGATCCTTTGACTAAACCATTGTCTCAGCCTAAGCATGAGAGTCATACTAGGCCTATAGGGCTTAAGCATGTAGGAGAGTGGTTTTGATTGTGAACTATTTACTTTTAATTAGTTCAAAGTTATAGTTACTCTTGTGATATGTTTGGTTATGTTTATCAATAAAAGGTTATGTTCTTATTTAATCTTGGTTTAGTATTAAATAAAACGTTCAAAGTATTTTATAACGTTTGATAGGATTGTCAAATATGTGATTTGACGAATGAAACCCTATCCAGTGAACAGGAGTTATAATTTACCTTGGTCCCTAGTTGGAATCATTAAAATTGAACGTAAATGATTATGTTACATGGACTGGATTGCAAGTTGATTGATAGCGCAGTTTCATGGGCTATGGGGACATAGAGATGTCTAGTCATTTGCATAAGCGTGTATAGTTGATACACGTTGGGCAGACCTAGTGGGAGTTCTCTAAAAAGTTTATGAGAATCTCATTAATATATTTAGTGGATTCCTTAGACATGAGTATGACACGATTCTTACTTAAGGATTAGTATGTTTTTGACACTGCAAAACGTCGTGCCGTAATAAGAGGCTATAAAGGCAGTGATCGGAACTGCTACGAATTGAGTGGGAGTTTTGGTTATACAAGACTGGATAAAGTCCTCCTAAGAGTTAGGATTGGTGTCTTGGCCTCTTGAAGAGCGAGAACTGAAAATGCATGGCCGTGCTCAAATGGATTAAGGAGTTAATCATTTGTTTCGACAGTTCGAACTCGGATTTCAAGAAACAACTTGAATATTGGTATGGTTTACATATGATGTTACCATGTCATCAAGTTAGACATTAAGTGACTTAAGGAGTTTGAAGGTTACACACTTGTTCTTAGACAAGTGGGAGATTGAAGGATTTTGTCCTCGATCAAGTGTAACAAACTATATATATATATATATATATGTATATATGTATATATATGTATATATGTATATATATGTATATATGTATATATATGTATATATGTATATATATGTATATATGTATATATATATATATGGACAGATTATGGAGATAACATATTCAATAATATTAGGTGGCCGCAACGTTTTGCTAGAAGCTAATTTTGTTGGGCTAGTATATTTAGGCCAACTACTAATATGTATTGGGTCCTATGTGGTCACACAATGTGACAACCCTTGGATATTACCCAAATCCATTTGTGAAATGGGTTGGGCGGTTTTATGATGGATGGAAGAGTTGTAACTCATGAGTTTATTAGGCTCATAATGTATGACATTATGAGGCAAAATAAAGCCTCATGAAACACCTCTTTGTAACCACCTTATATAATGATATGGGGGTTACAAAGGAGATAGAACAATATATCATTTTAGTGAAGAAAATCTGATTTTCTTTGCTCTCCTCTCTCTCTCTTCATTCGGCCATCATACACCTCAAAAGCAAGAGGGTTCTCCTCTCTTTCGTACTAGCATACGTGGTGATCTAAGGATTGTTCGTGGACCAACACTAGAGGAACGGCGTTTGACGTTCTAAAGGATCTCCACTAGAAGGCTCGGGGTGGAAGTGGAATTCACGCATCAAGAGGTATATTTTATACTCTTTATAGATTCATGTTAATTTATGCAAAGATCTTGGTGTTAGATGTTTGAGTATGTGATACTCGTTTTCCGCATTAAGCATCTAAATTCTTACAGGTTTGTTCTTAATTCTGCTGCTCGGAGCTTCTTGGGCAGACCTCTTTTTTGTCAGGAGATTGATGATGCATTACAGATAAATTGATGATGTTAGCGCTTCGGGTTGTTATGGCTTTAATTTTGTTTTATTTAAAAAATCTTGTCAAATTATTATTAAACATAATGTTTATGTTGTTTATGATTTTTTTGATACTAGACAGATGTGTAGGCAAATATACATAGCCTCTTTGACTTTGGTCCCAAAAGTAGCTCACCCTACTTTAGCTAGTGGTTTTCGTCGTATTGCATGTTGTATTGTCATTTATAAGATTATTGCTAAGATCCTCAGACCTCACTATTGCCTGATAAAAAAATCTTTGTAGTATTGGTAGAAATGATCTTTCCCTCATGTTCGGCCATAGTGAGAACTCTTGAATCTATAGACTCTGCTCGAATTGGTTTTATTACTGCATATATCTCTCCTCATTGTATGATTGAAGTTGGCCTCATACAGGTCAATGAGTATGCTGAATGGCCATTTCTTTCTCATTCATTAAGATTGTGGTCTACGCTTTCATCCTTGGTGACGTTTCCCACTCAACTGCAGTCCTCCTTATAGCCAATCAAGGTACATGACCTTTCATAAGTCCAATTTCTAATACTACCTCTGTTGCTTTCGAATAGTTACGCTTTCATTTTGACACTATTTACAAATATCTCTTTGACTATCATTTGTGATTTATGGTTAAGAGAAAATATAGTCATGTGGGGTCTTATTTGATTAGTCTCAGTATGTACTTTTAGAATATCGACTTTTTATATTTTTTTACAAATACAAAATTAGAGATATAAAGGCTCAAAGTAGTGCATCGACATACGTGAAAAGTGTAAGTATAACTATTCAAAAGGAACGGAGGTAGTATTATACTTATTGCTAATAATTACTAACTTGATAAGCATATAATGAACCTTGGACTTCTTTTGCTAGTAATAAATATAGGTCACCTTGATATAGTTTAGCACCAATTTCTCCTGTATCTAGTACTCCCTCTGTTTCCGCAAGGTCCTCCTACTTTGACCAATTTACTCTCATAAAAATATTCCAAAGAAGAACAACAAAAGAAAACGGAGGGAGTACCATTTTTAGCAAAACTTGGTATCAAATTCGGGTCAAACTTATCAACTTTCTGCATATTTCACAAAAGCTACAAAATATAAAATATACTCTAGAGAATATATCTAAGTACTAATTTCTACATGTAAGGTTAGCTCACCACTAGGAAGAGGGTGCAACCTCCGCAACCGGTGAACCGGCTACGTATCGTTTAAATCATAATCGTAACCGTTGAAACCAATTACCGCCTAAGCGGTTAACCGTTGTTTCGGTACGATTTTCCGGTTAACCATTAACTCTTATACTTTTATATTTTACTTAATGTACATAGTGATGCAAGATACGTGCATGGATTGCTTCACCAACTATCTTTATTTACTTTATTAGAATTGTTGCATGGTTTTACTTTACTCTTAAAGTAGAGGTTTTACATGTAACGAAAAATATGTCTTTTATTATGTTTGTTAGTTAAATTAGTTGATTAAGTTGTTTTTATTTTTAGTCGATTGTAATAAGGTGGCCGAAAAATCTAATAGTCTAAGGGTAGGCGTGTGATTGTAGGCATAGGCGTGTGGTCCAAGTGTTTTTTAGGAAAGTCTTGAGTATATTTCCTTATGCTTGAGTTTCCTTAAATTAAGCTAGATTCTAGGCTTAAGATTTGGGGAAACTTTCCTTATTATGTTATGGTTGGCCGTGTGGTGTAAGAGTCTTGGAGAACAAGGTTTTCTTGCCTCTTCTACTATAAATAAAGGTGCCTATCCTCCTAAAAAGAGGTAGACTGATTTTGAGAATTGTGAGCGTTGCTTATTTCGGTTATTAACCAAAATAATATTTGTTGCGACTTGTATTCATCTTCTAGTTGCGATTAGGAAGAGACCCTCTTATTCCTGCGAGAATCAAGAGTACTATCCTTGTTTTTATTTCTTATTTTCAGCATTCATTCATAATAAAAACATAAAAAGACGTCACTTAAAACTAGGTTAAAGTTTGTGAATTTTCGGACTTTAAAATTCATATCAACACTGCTCTGATACCACACTTGATGCAAGATACGTGCATGGATTGCTTCACCAACTATCTTTATTTGCTTTATTAGAATTGTTGCATGGTTTTTACTTTACTCTTAAAGTAGAGGTTTTACATGTAACGAAAAATATGTCTTTTATTATGTTTGTTAGTTAAATTAGTTGATTAAGTTGTTTTTATTTTTAGTCGATTGTAATAAGGTGGCCGAAAAATCTGATAGTCTAAGGGTAGGCATGTGATTGTAGGCATAGGCGTGTGGTCCAAGTGTTTTTTAGGAAAGTCTTGAGTATCTTTCCTTATGCTTGAGTTTCCTTAAATTGAGCTAGATTCTAGGCTTAAGATTCAGGGAAACTTTCCTTATTTTGTTATGGTTGGCCGTGTGGTGTAAGAGTCTTGGAGAGCAAGGTTTTCCTGCCTCTTCTACTATAAATAAAGGTGCCTATCCTCCTAAAAAGAGGTAGACTGATTTTGAGAATTGTGAGCGTTGCTTATTTCGGTTGTTAACCAAAATAATACTTGTTGCGACTTGTATTCATCTTCTAGTTGCGATTAGGAAGAGACCCTCTTATTCCTGCGAGAATCAAGAGTACTATCCTTGTTTTTATTTCTTATTTTCAGCATTCATTCATAATAAAAACATAAAAAGACGTCACTTAAAACTAGGTTAAAGTTTGTGAATTTTCGGACTTTAAAATTCATATCAACACTGCTCTGATACCACACTTGATGCAAGATACGTGCATGGATTGCTTCACCAACTATCTTTATTTGCTTTATTAGAAATGTAGCATGGTTTTACTTTACTCTTAAAGTAGAGGTTTTACATGTAACGAAAAATATGTCTTTTATTATGTTTGTTAGTTAAATTAGTTGATTAAGTTGTTTTTATTTTTAGTCGATTGTAATAAGGTGGCCGAAAAATCTGATAGTCTAAGGGTAGGCGTGTGATTGTAGGCATAGGCGTGTGGTCCTAGTGTTTTTTAGGAAAGTCTTGAGTATCTTTCCTTATGCTTGAGTTTCCTTAAATTGAGCTAGATTCTAGGCTTAAGATTAGGGGAAACTTTCCTTATTTTGTTATGGTTGGCCGTGTGGTGTAAGAGTCTTGGAGAGCAAGGTTTTCTTGCCTCTTCTACTATAAATAAAGGTGCCTATCCTCCTAAAAAGAGGTAGACTGATTTTGAGAATTGTGAGCGTTGCTTATTTCGGTTGTTAACCAAAATAATACTTGTTGCGACTTGTATTCATCTTCTAGTTGCGATTAGGAAGAGACCCTCTTATTCCTGTGAGAATCAAGAGTACTATCCTTGTTTTTATTTCTTATTTTCAGCATTCATTCATAATAAAAACATAAACAGACGTCACTTAAAACTAGGTTAAAGTTTGTGAATTTTCGGACTTTAAAATTCATATCACATAGTATATATTTTCTATTTTTTTTGTATATAATTTAATATTATATATACTCTAATATAAAATGTATTATAAAGTGGATTATAAATCGATTGGAAAACATAACTAACACTAAGAATTCACTACATTTTCTAATTATAGTGTTTATATTAGTACTAAAGTTTCCAAACAATCACATACTTTCTCTAATTGTTGTTACTTAGTAACAAAAATTAAAATTAATATAATTATTGGAAAATGTTTCACAATAATGAGAGACAAGAGGCTTCCAAATCCCATGTTCTTGCAATTTCCTTCCCGAAAGCCTTCATTTTGTAGAGTATCTTGAATAACACATTGACTTGACAAATCGTATTAAGGGTCTGCCAACAAAATACAGTCCTATTATAGTAAAATAACATTTAACATAGCTCAACAAAGAGAAATTTAAAGTCACCTTGCCACCACACATTTGCAACTGTGTTACAACAACTTCACCCAGTTGCACTTCGCCATGTCAAAGAGGGCCCGTTACATATCATTTCAGTTTAATGGGCGTTTGGTTCAAATAGAGGAATGGAAAGGGAATGGAATCGAGTAGAGGGAAGGAATGGAATCGAGTAGAGGGAAGGAATGGTAACAATAATTGTTACTTTTATTAGCTGTTTGGTTCAACAATGGAAAGGAATCACTTGTAAGGGAATGGAAAGGATTTTGTTACTCCTCTAATTTAGAGGGTAACATTTTGGAGGTTTGGGTTATGCTCATGTAAGGGTAATGGTTAACCCACTACCCAAACCAAACAAGGAGTAATGGATTCAGATTATTGAATCCGTTTCCAAACTCCAAAAAAGCTCAACTAATAGTTCGTAGTCTGTTCACCTTTTCAGCCTTACTTTTTTGGGAGGGTTTGTCTATTACGACTAAATGTTGACTTGATTCCTTCAGACCCCTTCAGACCCTCTATTTCTCAAATAAACTTCTTCACATATTCCAGGACTATCAATTTCTGGTTCATACTCGCTTTTCTTTTTCGGAAGATGTTCATACTCACTTGTGCTAGTTCCAAAATTAACAACATTTCATATTCAATCAGTCAATCTTCTTTGTTCCTTTATGTTTTTCTTCCCCTTTCACTTTATTTGAGCAACTAGCTTGGCGCTTCCTCTTTCTGGTCTTAGTAAATGGTTGTTCTTTCTAAGATTTTGCCTCGCCATTATCCGGATTCAATTTGAGGGTAATGTTACGAATCAATTCGAGGTTATTATACACAATTACCACAATCCATGAAGACGTAAACATAGATACATAGTATCAGGTGCAACGAAACTGCGTATATTACTCCTTTTCTTCAACGTATGTGCCAACCAAAGTACCACATGAATTTGAATTGAATATGGCTGATGTGTTCGCGGAAGCTTAAAACACGAATAATGTAAAGAACACTCGAATCTCACTTGTAAACAAATAAAGGTTCGAATTTTATGTAACGATAGGTATAAAGATTGGATCTTTATAAGGATAGGCTCTATATGTTCCCTCGAGAACTAGAGGATCTCTCACTAACCTCGATTAGGAGATGCACACAAACCTCGATTTGTATGTTTGTGGTACGACGACCAATGATCAATGCACAAGCATTCGACTTTTCTCAAATTCATTCAACCCCTTTGTTAATATGGCCGAATAGCCTATTTATAGTGCACCAATAAACCTAAACTGATTAGAACTATTAAAGCTAAGTAACCCAAAAACCTAGTTGAACTAGCAAAGCATAAAAGATAAACAAAAACGATAACAAACTAATCTATCTCTAATCACACGGCTATGTGATTAGAATCCTTGTGCCAATCAAACTCTAATCAACACAAAATCCTAATGCTACTATAATTCTACTCCAATTAGAATCTTAATCCAACTAGGATTTGGAATTCTAACCCAACTAGAATTACAACTTAAAGACTCCTAACAAGACTCTATGACAAAGGTAATTAGACTCCTAAGCATAATAGGATCCCTTTATCATGCAAACACCTAAAATAAAGAGTTATTAAGCAAATAAAACACTTAGTTTCCTAACAGAACTAGGACACTACATAAGAATCCTAACAGAACTAGGATTGTCACAATTTTGATGCTCACACACGCATCATACTCCCCCCCTTAGAATCCAACTTGTCTCAAGTTGCGTCTAAGCACGGAACCAAGTCACTAGCTTGTAATGTGGCGCAAATTCCATGACCCAACAGCACTTTGTACGTCTCATAGCCAATCTTCTTCACCACCTTGAACGGTCCTTCATCCATAGGCTCGCCATGCTTATGGTTTACATGAAGTTTTTGTGCTGCCAAGGACAACCACACATAATCTCCCTCGTCCAAAGCCTGATTATGGCGCAAGTGAAGTAATTTTGCGCGCCTTTCCTTCTTGTTGCTAGCCACCTCCAATACTTCCTCCCTACAAGAACTCAAGCACACGTGAGGCGTAGCTACAGCAGTCACACTCGAAGGTTCCCTTGATGCACTCGCACTAGGACTAACCGTAGGCATCACAACACT
Organism: Beta lomatogona; assembly: GCA_947646795.1. Lineage (NCBI taxonomy): Eukaryota > Viridiplantae > Streptophyta > Magnoliopsida > Caryophyllales > Amaranthaceae > Beta > Beta lomatogona. The sequence continues at coordinate 868,289 of CANSNZ010000357.1, forward strand.
CCTTGGAGGCAAAGGTTTCAACCCTATCCTTTCTCCATCTTTCAAAACTGAATAGATGTTGTCCCTCCCATGATGAATGACACTTCTATCCGACTGCCATGGGCGAACCAACAATAATGATTAAGCAGTCATAGGCACCATGTCACACCATAGCTGGTCCATGTAGCCACCAATTCGAAAAGAAACAAGAGCTCGTTTCTTCACCCACACGCCACTCTTCTCATCCAACCAACTCAGTTTATAAGGCCTAGGATGGTCCTGTGTAGGTAATTTCGCCTCTTCCACCATAGACAAAGCACATACATTAGCACACGAGCCACTATCCACAATAACTGAAAATAACTTACCATTGACGAGGTACCTAGTTTGAAACAAGTTTTGCCTTTGCTCATGCTCATCAGTTTGTTGTGGAGTAGCCATCAAAGCTTTACGCAAGATCAAGCTTTTATGCTCGTTTTCAGCCTCAAATAATGGAGTTCCTTGCCAAAACCCTTCGTCCACCACATCCTCCAATGGATCCTCCTCCTCGCCAAACCCAACGACAGCCATGAGGGCTTGGTGATCTTTAACCGAGACTAGAACTCGATTTGGACACTCCCTTTGCAAGTGACCAAAACCCCTACACTTGAAGCACATCTTCTCCTTCATAGTTTGCTGCCCTTGTGTCAATGTTGGAATCCTTTTCGGTCCTTGAATCCCATAGGTAGATGATGAAGCACCCTCACCACTAGGCTTAGAGGCAACGTCTCCTAACTTGGCTCCTTCCACCCTTGGCGCCATCACACCACTACCTTCCCTCGCCTTTGGTTCCTGCTGCCTTTCAACCTTCTTGGCTAGCAGACACAAATCATCAAAAGTCTCATATGGATGGAGTTCCACCAAATCAGCAACTTTCTTCTTGAGTCCAAGGAGAAACTTGGCCTTTTTTTGCTCGTCTTCATCTTTACAGTCACACGCCAACCACAACCTCTCAAACTCCGAAATATAGGACTCCACACTCAAGTGATTTTGTTGCAAAGCATTCAACTTGATGAACAGTTCTTGCTTATACGTTCTAGGGACAAAACGCTTCTTCATCTTGACACGCAAATCTGTCCAAGTTGCTAACTCTTCTTTTCCTTCCCTCCTCCGCCTATTTTGATAACTATCAAGCCAGTCACTAGCATAATCCATCAACCTTAATATAGCATGATCAAAACGCTTGTAATCACCCGTGCTCTTATGATCAAATAGGCGAGTCATACGCCTTTCCCAATTCAAAAACGAATCTGGACCCTTTAGGCCACTAAACTCGGGAAGGTCTCCAAGCTTGATGCCCTCATTACTTGATGAACGTGGTTCATCCCCCTTCTTCTTAAACACCTCTAATGTCAGTCGATTGAGCATGGCTTGCACGTTTTCGTTTTGTTTGGTAAGGGCTTCCAACATAGCATCCCTTCGTTGATCCGCTTCACTGTCTCCCATGATAACCTTTGATTGTTTGGGTCGCTGCGACTTCGTTATTGATCGGAATGAGCTAAAATTTTGACACAAGATAGATCTACTTGTTAGCTTTCCAACGCAACAAACAAATCCAAATTCCGACTTAAAACGCGCCCTCGCGCTCCGTTTTACCGGAGTAGCTCTGATACCAACTGATGTGTTTGCGGAAGCTTAAAACACGAATAATGTAAAGAACACTCGAATCTCACTTGTAAACAAATAAAGGTTCGAATTTTATGTAACGATAGGTATCAAGATTGGATCTTTATAAGGATAGGCTCTATATGTTCCCTCGAGAACTAGAGGATCTCTCACTAACCTCGATTAGGAGATGCACACAAACCTCGATTTGTATGTATGTGGTACGACGACCAATGATCAATGCACAAGCATTCGACTTTTCTCAAATTCATTCAACCCCTTTGTTAATATGGCCGAATAGCCTATTTATAGTGCACCAATAAACCTAAACTGATTAGAACTATTAAAGCTAAGTAACCCAAAAACCTAGTAGAACTAGCAAAGCATAAAAGATAAACAAAAACAATAACAAACTAATCTATCTCTAATCACACGGCTATGTGATTAGAATCCTTGTGCCAATCAAACTCTAATCAACACAAAGTCCTAATGCTACTATAATTCTACTCCAATTAGAATCCTAATCCAACTAGAATTTGGAATTCTAACCCAACTAGAATTACAACTTAAAGACTCCTAACAAGACTCTATGACAAAGGTAATTAGACTTCTGAGCATAATAGGATCCCTTTATCATGCAAACACCTAAAATAAAGAGTTATTTAGCAAATAAAACACTTAGTTTCCTAACAGAACTAGAACACTACATAAGAATCCTAACAGAACTAGGATTGTCACAATTTTGATGCTCACACACGCATCAATGGCAGCAAGTGGAGCTTAACTTGAATCTAAACTCAGCGTTCCGATTTCACCTGTCTCATCTTTAATACCACTGACTTCCATCTCCAATTGAATATTACACTTTTTTAATACGTACACCTGTCTCATCTAAAATTTACCGTACTAGAGTAAAAGCAATTCATGCTAAATTAACATCGTCTAATAATTTAACACTGTCAGAACTTAAAAAGTCGTCAGTACTCAATATTAGACAGTTGCAAAGAATGAAAAATAACATGAATATTAAGCCCTTACATTATCTACGTTACAATGTGAAGAGGGAAAATGTCCCGAGTTACTCAGAAAAGAATCATTACTTTCTCTACTCAAGAATTTGAATTCACTAAGATGTACAGAAAAAGGAACTAGGTATTACAATGAGAGACCTTTATCGATTGGAAAATTTGACTAGTGAACAGGAAAGAAGAGTTTATCCTGTTCTTTCTGATTCTGTAATACTTCTATTTCTAATGTACAACTAGTTCCCTGCTTTAACTAAATCAGTTTTCTCATTGTCATCAAGTTTTGGAACCTGTTCATCTCCAGATGGGAGAATCTCATCCTGGGGAGTACTTGAGGTTGAGCTAGATGGTGGTGAACCTAGATTTTCAGCCCCACCAACCTCACCAGTAGACTGTGGCACACCTACATCTTCGGTGGCACCAATCCTCTCTGAGGCATCAATTATTGAGGGAGACGGCTCAGGTGCACTAGGGCAACTCTCAGCAGCCTTGTTGTCTAATTCCTCAACTCCATTCGATACTGTCCCTTGTTTATTTGCTTCATCAGATATATCACTTGAAACTGATGTTTCCCTCCATTCAACCCAATCATTTTGCTCGGACGTAGCACTCCGCCCTGCATCCTCCTCCCCAGCAGGAAGATCACATCCAGCAATGGGCTCGGGTGCTTTGGATTCTGCTTCAGGCACTTGTGAAGTCGCAATGTCATTCAAGTTATCACCGGCAACTTCATCATTACTACTACTATCAGCACCAGTTTCGTCATCAGCTGGTGATGGAGAGGCAAGTGAACCAGTTAAGCGGTCATTCTTAACGCGGTCGTCCTCAAAAGCAAACCAGTTAGAATTAGTGAACAAAGAACCGCTGCTCACAAGAAAAAAATTCAACCACGGTCAGCAATAAAATGATAACATGAGAAACGTCATAAATAACCATCCAAACCTAAGGAACCTGGCATGTTAAAAAAAATTCAACGTTGCACCGCTGATAGCATCTGTTAACGAAACATACTAGTTTGTTCCAGCAACGACATTAAGCCAGAAATTGACAGAAACATCATATTGTGCAGAAAGCAACTGAACACTTGCAGGTAAGAAGATTTATATTCAGATATATGTTGCTTGGAAATGGAGTTTCAATCAAAGCGAACAATAATATCGTATACAGTTAATAGTTGATTTAGTTTTGCAGAAAGATAGCTGAATTCATCCATATTTGACAATAGATAACACACTAATTACCAACAGTTCTGATGTTAAAAGATATTGGTAAAGCTTGATATACATATATCAACAAAAGTAAGACCACATCAATCAAGATAACTGAAGATTGAAATGGAAAAGGAATGTCAGATAACAAACCTCTCCTGGTCATCTCCAAGACGCAACGAGGATATAACCACCTCGGCAGATTCATCATCAAAGTACACATCCTAGCAAATGTCACAATTAAATTATCAACTTTTCATTCACAAAAATCAGAATTGCAAGCTAATCATATTGTAGAATATACCATGCAAGATCCCCGAGAAATCAACAACTAGGGAAAGAAATAGTCAAGAAAAGAGAAAAAAACCCTCAAGCTGAAGACTTTGGGACAAAGAACAGTGCAGCGAACAAGTTCTAATACAAACCAATTTCTAAAAAGTGCATCACTCCACTAAAGGTAGCTAAAACATTTATTCCTCAAAATAAAAGGTAGCTGAAACATTTCTGAATCATATATATTATAATATAACTTATGGTTACATTCAGGGAAGATTGTGAGATACCATCATTGAGGCTCCATTCAAAACATTTCCCAAACATAAATATTACAATATAACTAATGGTTGATGATCCATTCAGTGAAGATTGTGAGATACCATCATTGATGCTCCATTCATTAACATCTATACTAATATATTAAAAGCATTCCTAATAAAGTATATGTTGCCATGTGGAACCCCCCATTCACTAGAAACACGCCACAGCATATGCTTAACAAGGAATATATACTACAAAATTTTGTATAGTAAGATTCGAACATGCGACCAATATGTTGTAAAGTAAAGGTCTTACCATCTCAACCAACTATTAGATATGCTATTTATTCCACATATATATATATATATATATATATATATATATATATATATATATATATAATATATATATATATATCTTGGAACATAAACATATATAACAAACTAATCTGGAATAAATATAAGCTCAAAACATAGAAGTATTATTCAAAGTAAAAACTCGGGGCATCGCCCGAGCTACACACTAGTTTCTCAACAAAAGCTGTTTGATAAGTTCGATTCCTTGTATTACATGCAATTCCCTAAATTCTTAAACTCGCGACACAAAACGAAACATTGCAAGTCACACATTCAGATCCATCAAACAGTTTGGGGAGGAGGGAATAAGACACAAAGCAATTTCCAGAATAAACATAGGTTACAAAACAATGGTAACTCTGAATATGCCCATACAGTGTGACTAGACAGTATTAATCTATGTAGCACTGAAACGGTTGGACCGGGAAATGTTTCGAAAACAAGGCATATTCTAAACATTCTGGACTTCATTAGCAGTTCAGCACGTATATGGCTGAGGTTCCGGAAACGCAAACATTTCGTAGAACAGGAAACCTAAGGGTCCAGAGGCGTCCATGTTTCATGCGTATTAGATAATGGGCGGAAAAAAAGAAAAGCTTTTAGTCGTCCTTCAATCTTATATTAAGTATGAGTCATGCCTTGGTTATGAATGACCTACATGACATATTCCACATGCAACCTAGCAGGGGTAACCCAACAATAATCCACTGGGCTCTGAAGAATACTTCCAAACCCTTTCTTAGTTTGCATGTAGATATGTTTTGAAACAATTTTGGAGTACGAAATTTGAGCATCTTAGGCTGATCAAAACGCATACCTCCTCATCTCGTTCAAGTGATGCCTGAACCTGCATAAATAAAATTTAATAAAGATCAACTGATATTCTGCACCTTTAAAAAATGAAGTTAAATTAATGATTTAAGATTAATTGGGATTATATGAATATAAAGAAGTCAGATACATATTCACAGGATAAATGAGAGAACACATTTCCCCTTTATTTTTTTTTATTTTCTTTTTTTCAGAGGGAGGGGGAGTAGACCTAAAAGAAATATGAAAGGAAGTTGATGCAAGATAGAAAGAGATTAAAAGCAACCACACTTGTTCCAAAAGCTCTGACCATCTCACCAGGACCCATAATTAATACAGAACAGGATACATTTTCAAAGGAATTGAAAGAGAAAGAAAGGAAGATCAGTAGCACAATTGTGCAGCACACCTCTTCCATATCATTACTGTATATGCCATAGTGGAAGGCCTGGCTTAAATTGTTAGCAAGAGCGGCAACATCATAATCTCTATCCTGGTAATCATCATCATCACTGTCCCTAGTGCGGTCCTGTAGAGCAGTTGGTCTCCTGTTGCACAGAAAATAAATCATAGCCACATCAAGAGCTTTATTTAGGGGAGAGAGGGTAACATAGATGACTCTATGAGTGCTACAGCTTCCATATTAATATATTGACCATAACAGCCATAGACAAAATTTAAAATTAATGAAATATTGGGTTGTGAAATGCGTAATAAGGAAGAGAGAAGAGATGGAAAAAGAAGGAAATCTTTGCTCTTTGGATGGAAGGAGAGAAACAGAGACGACCCACATGCCACAGAAGGTATGTTTCATTTATTTTCGAACAGTCCAAAGTCGCGACTGCTCTATTTTTTCTGAAACCGAGGACATAACTTATAACCAAATATGAAAGGAGCTCTATGTTAGTGACAAACGCTGTATCTCCATGTTGGTAACAGGATTTGGAGCCATCAACCACACAAGCACGAAAGAAAAATAAAACCCGGGATGGAAAAGGAAGGTGGAGTTGAATAGAAGAATATTTGAAGTTCAAAAAATAGGAATATTGGGAAGGATCTAGGACAAAGTGAACAAGCTAGCTGCCCTCGTATTGGGGGAAGTCAGCTAGGAGTTTGAAAGGAAAGTCATTGAACCATTTCAGCAATCAGAAACTCTCTAACAAAATTCACCAATCAGTACAGATATTAGCCAAATTTTTAGGAGAAGAAGATAACCTACCCACAGACCCATTGATAAACATTTTCCACAGCATTGCGCTTAGATAAGACATTTGAACACCAGTCAAGCCATTCAATGTTTTCCTACATAGTCAAAGAAAAAGAGAAACTTAAGGCAAAATATATAAATATACAAAAACAAATTACAGTCAATATATTTCCACAGAATCAGAGGGAAAACAACGGAACTTGGAAAATTAAGGCAAAACAGGAACAAGATATACATAACCAAAGTACAGTCTAAATCTATCAAGAACTAAATCATATCCAAAGACCTTATATATATGAAATCTAGAATGATAACATATTAAGAAAACTCTGAAAATTCCACACATTTACCAATTCACTCTAGCACATACTAGTTGTGCCAACACCTCAAAAATATAAATGACAAGGAGAAGAGAGACGACCCACAGAAAAGTGTAGAGTATACTTGTGCTAGCCTGCTAGGCCAGTCTAAAACGCCTGAAGGCTCTCTTTTGAATCATCATACCAGGTAAACAAAGCCAATTAATTAAAGATGTCTTCCAGAACACATCTTATCTCCATATATTCTGAATCTATAATGACAAGCATGAGTGAACGGATGTAAAATGACAGGCAGAATCAAACAGAGAAGTTTTGAGTACAGAAAATATGCTCATAAGGGGACCAAAGAAGATTATTTAAAAGGATACCATCATTAGTCTCAAAGCTCGCTCAGACACAGTCACATTTTTTTACTACAGGAAAAACATGCTATATGCTATGCATATCCTATAAACTTAGAAAGTGAAAAGGACATATGGAAACCTATGAAATGTGTGTCTGCTTCAATCCTAAAACTATTTACTCATGATTAAGATATAATTCAACAAAACATGACCTTATGAGTGAGATACACAGGCACAAACCTGAAAAAATGCTTGAATTTCAGAGTTCGTGTTACCCAGATGGACAAGTTTGTTCGATATGCGAGTAAGGTGACCAATATTTCCCACTCTAGGAGGGTTTCTCCCATCCAGACCCACTGTGGGCTGCAGATTCACAACACAAATGGTTATTGCTCCAGCAATTAGCAAAGGAAAAAAGACAAACATAATCAACTGTAAATTACCTTGCTTGAATCACTTGATAGGATAGGATTTTTTTCAGCTTCCACTATCATTCCAACAAGATCACAGTCATGAAGTAGATGCTCAACAAGGACAGAACTCTTGCTCTCAAAGCAAGATAGTATTATGTTCTCTACATGGTGATGCAAAAAATTATTGTACGAGTACCTGCAACATATGCAAAGGTATGACATTCTAAAATCTATATATAAAAATCCAATATAGCACACATCAAATTCCAGCTTACTCAAAAAACATGTCCAAGATTCTTTTCACGGCTCCAAGTCGTATGACTTCCTTTTCAGCAGCTTCGTTACCACTTGAGAGTAAGACTGAAATGAATTCAATGATCTGGAATATAATAAAGAAACCACAGTTAATTCAAAAGAGCAAAAGGTGAACATTATTGACTTAAGCCCCTTATCCCAAAAAAAATCCAATTGATAACAATGTTACTGGAGCATAGACATAAGAGTTGGACGTGGACTATCTAGGTGTTGCACTCTGCATCAACTTAAGACTCGGATACATGTCCATAGACATGCATTATAAACCTTTATCGTCAATTTTGGAACATGAATTTGAATTTCAAACCCAAATGTTAAAAAAAAATATAAAAAGGGTGAATTTCCAAATGCAATATCCTTCAGCATGGTTCTCTCTCTCGACCATCCAGCACCAACAAAGCTCAATGTTCATGAATGTTTGAACGCTTTCACTCTTTCTCTCACTTTTCCACCCTTTTATAACTTTTACTTACTAAAGGTTTAATGTTATGCTTTGGGCCTTTGGCAAGTTTGAATGTCTAAGGTGTTGCAAATATTTTGATACTAAGGAAGTATATACTAGTAAATGTAAACGTAAACAATCAAAATTAGTAAATTGCAACTGCTTAAAGATGGAGATTGTATATAATATGGTTACATGATCTATGCAGCTAGGATGCTTAGACTCGGGTATGGTTCCAAGTGTCGAACTCGGGAAATTAAAAAATCAAGGACTTGGGGAATACTTTTTAGAAGGATCCAAAATGTAGAATTGGACACGGGGACTCAGAAATTTTAATTATAATTTATTTTTAATAATAAGTTTTTTTTTGTTTTTTATATAAGGATAAAAATCGATTTTAAAAACACGAGTATTTTATTTGGTAAATAGTTGGTTGGTTATAAAGTAAGTAAGAAAAAGGAAAAGGCTAACTAGTTCCGAGTAAAACATAAAGATAGTCTCGTAAAAGATGGCATTTACTGCCACCAGCTGTATGTCATAAATAAAGAACAAAAAAGAATTAAATACAACATTCCTTAACCCAATTCCATTGAAATTGTTATTTTATCCCCAATTCCTTAGAATTTTTTTTTTTTCAGAACTAATCTTGCCATGACATCCATTTTCCAATTTCGTACTAGACAAAAAATTACGAAAAACTAATAAAATCAATTATGAAATTTATGTATATTTGATAATTATAGCTAACCCAGGCATTGCCCGGGCCAATATACTAGTTTGAAAAGGGACAAAAAGAGAGAGAAGTATAAGAATCATGTGACTTATTTATTCAAGTCCCACACTCCCACCTACCCCTACCCAATTTAAAACAAAAAATAAAGAAAAAACAGAGAAAGAATAAAGGAGACGAGAAGAAAACAAAACATCTCGATATAGTCCAAAACCCACGTCGTTCGGAGAAGAAAACAAACAAATTCATGGTTCCAATGGGCTCGTCTTTGCTTTCTTATCAAAAGCCCTAATGTTCTTGCTCTTGTTTGGTCGATCTCATCTTCTAATTTCAAATCTAGGGTTGTGACCAACGAGTCCACTTCTCCTCCGAGGGTCCGACCTGGATTCCATGACCGAACCCGTCATGACACTGGTATGGTGGGGTGCTGGGTTTGATTAAAGATGAAGTTATTAAGAGACCAGGAGGCTATCTTTTGCCTATAATAACTATTCAGATCAGCAGAGATAATGTGAAGGAGACAAACATGCATGAGATACACATTGACTTAGAGCACTTTTGCGTTTCTATATGGACTCATGGATATGGTTAGCAATATAAACCAAGACATATATACAGAAGGTTAATTAAGTGGTTTTGGTCAATAATAGAAGAGAGACTAACAGAAACATATACGAGCACTATATACAAAACAGCTCTCAGCCAACGTTTAGAGGAAAAGTCAAAAGCTCAACGGTCCTATAAGAATTGCTAAAAGTGCTCATTGATTTGTTCTGACATGATGTTAATTTTAGTCTTCCAAGAATGCTTAGTCGTTCTTGTGGCAGGAAGCATTGTCTCTTACAATCAAAGCAGTCCCCTTCTCTATATTCCTTACATCTTAAAAAAAATAGCTTCAAGAACGATAAATTCAGATTAGTTTCAATACGTTATGATCTGCTCCAATGGGCTATTGATGTTCACAGCTAGAATAAGTTCAGAAACTCTCGTTCCTCTACCAATCACTCCTACACAAGACTAATTCACCACTTTACATAAACTTACTCTATTTCAGCAATTGGATCAATCTACGTTTTCTAATCCCAAAAAAGTCCCCCTTGTTAATTAAAAAAACCCTAACATCCCTATATATTTCCAAAAATATCAAGAAAATACCCCAGAAGACTTAGAGATGGATTTTTCATCCCAATATCTATTATACTAACTAACTGCGGTTTCTTCTCCATCTCCACAACTAGCTCAGGGGAATAGTTTGTTTGCCGCTCACCTTTTGTACATGGGTGACCTTAGTTTAAAAAAGTGCGCCTTGCCTAGGCGTCAGGCGGCGACGGCAAAAACGCATCCCAAGAGTAAGGCAAGGCGACCTACAACAGACGCTAAGAGGCGCGCGCCTTGATCCATCTCCGACGAGGCTCAAGGCGGCCGCTTTTGGTAGAGAGGCGCAGGAGAGGAGGAGAAAGAGTAGATTTGAGTTCAAAAGTTGGAAAAAAAACCAAATATTCTTCTCAACTTTGCTTTAATTTGTTAATTTTGAGCAAAAGCCTTTGTTTATTGTATGATATTTCATCAAATCGAACACTAATTAAAAGCCCTAATTTTTGGGGAAGAACCCTAAATTGCAAACCAATACCACAGTTTGGTGGTTGTTGGTTTGACAGAAGTTGTCGACGAGACTTCTCCCCATTTGCTATCTCTAGTGGCCGCCGAGGCGCCGACAGAAGACTTGAGGTCAGTTTTCTCTCTCTTCAGTCTTCTCTTCTTCTCTTTCTCTCCTCGACCTTCTCTTCTTCTGTTTCTCTCCGGCGAGCTTCCTTCGATTTTTCCGGCAAGCTTCCTTCTCTTTCTTCTTCTTTAAGCCCTAAGGCTTTTCTCATTCTTGATTGTGGAACTGTCGAGACTCTGCCTTTCTAGCTTCTCTAATATTTCCTTTTCTTTTTTATTTTTTGCCTTTATGACTGGGGTGGGCGTGTGGGGAAAGTGACTTTTATCTTTTTCTTTTTTTTCCCTTATCCTCTTTCGTTCTTCTATTCTGCTTTTGTTCTTAGCCTATGGCCAGGTGGTTGTTTTTTTCCAAACAAGTACCTTAATTTCATTGGTATACTATAAATAGGCAATTATGAATTTTACTGTAGCAAATGTAAGTATGGATAGTAGCGAATTTAAGTATGCACAGTAGCTTATATTTTTTTAATTACAATACCTTATATATGTTTAATTATTATGGTCTTTTGAGTATAAATTATGTTCTATGATTGATTATTAATGTTTCTGGTACGAAAGGTGCGCCTCGCCTACGAGATGCGTGTGCCTTCGTCTCGTGCCTTTTAAAACTAAGTAGTTGATACACCCTTGATGTATTTGTATCACTCTAACCCCCCCCAAAAAAACATTAAAAAGACCCCAATATAAGGTGCACTTAAGAGCATCATCGTTCATTCCACAATCCACACTTTTTGCTAGCTCTTTTTTTATCTTAAATCAGTGGTTCAACATCTTCCATGTCCATACTTTGTGTATATGTGATGTTCAAAAACGAAAATAAACATAAACATAGTCAGGTACACAAGAGGTACCTTCAAACGTTGTTTTCCAAGTGGCGGCTGCAATTTACCATATGTAGTCAGCAAGACACCTTCTTCCGACGAAACATCCAACAACTTGAGTAGGTTACCTGCATAGATATATATACATTTTGGGGTATCACATGCTTGCAATCAATTTAACATCTAAAAATTCTTCCAGTCCGTACACCAGTGAATCCATGCAAGGTAAACTCTAGGCAGATAAGGCACATAATAGTGATAATACCATTTGTTATCACATTGCGACAAAGATCACGTGAGAATCCACAATGCAGAAGACAAAATTGTGAAAACAGAGAATTTCATTAATTAAAACACTCAAAGAACAAAATTCAAATAAATCGAAGTAAACCAATATCTGCATCCAACAACTCTGATGCACAAAGCTGTTATCAAACAAGCAGAAATAAACACTTATATGCACCTTCAATCGCCATTACAGTACAAAATAAATCATCACACCTGCTTGTTAGACACTCATACTTCCATCTCCAATTCTAATTCAAGAGGACCAACTTTATGATATACTGCAAAAACAGACGTAAACCACTTATAGAAAATAACTGAATGGGTCACGTGTCTGTTTCACTAAAACAATGATTTCAATTTCATATTTTGACCGCTCAAGAAGAGATATTGAATTAGCCTTCTATATTCCACCAAACAACCACCACCACCCCAACCCCAACCCCAACCCCCGCCCCCTCCCCCCCCCCCCCACCCCTCCGCCCAAAAAAAAAGGAAAAAAGGTCAAAAACAAGAATAAGAAAAGTCAAACAATACATTGGAATTTACACGAAGGTCAAAGAAAATTTTATATTGGCTTAAACTGCTGAAAAACAAATTCACGGTCCAAAAAAAAAGTTTGAGACCACCAAACCAATTTTGCCTTGCAAAAAGAATAAACCAAGCAACAGCAGCCTAAGTTAAAACAGAATCATCTTACCCAGGCTCTCAAGCATGCCCTCAACGGTCTCAGGATTAGCAGTTATTGAAGGTCCTTGAGAAAATTGGCGATTGTATGCATGGTAAGTACCAAATGTTAGCCTCTTTGGGTCTAACAAGGAAATGCATACAGAAAGGGAGTTGAACAAAACTGATTTGGGCCGAGACTCCTCCAGAGCATTGTGGAAAAGCCTTCCTATAAGCCTGCACAAATGAAAAGAAACATATGTTTAACTCAGACCAAGTCACAAATTAATTTCTGCAAGGAAGTTATGCTAAAATCAGATAATTGCTCCATAGAACTTCCAATTTGCTTCATATAACTAAATTAAAGACATTGCAGGCTTATATTAAACCTCTCACTCTCCATCCCTCCCACAAGGAGCACAAAGCAATCTTTGATATTTACAGACTTTTCTCTTTACAAGAACAACCAAATTGATGATACTCATCATAACCAACGTAGCAAGATACAGCTTGAAACTACCTTGGACTGGCAATTTTAGCAGAGATCCCAGGGGGAGCATATCTAGTAATGGCACATAGCGTCTCTGCGACATTAGCATGGACTTCAGGAGAATCCTGCAAAAACCACATATCTCATTATAGCTTCAAACATTGCCGATGTAACATTGAACATGGTGATGAAGATTTTGGTAACACTTCAACTTTCCTTTATGCAAAACATCCCTAATACCTACATTTCCTCTTACACGAGAAATAATAGTTAAAACTTTTCAAATCTACATCCACACTACAAGAAACCACTCACGGAAGAGCTAAATTTATCCACAATCATCTCCAGGACATCTGAATCTTCCAACCACCGCATAGCTTCAGCGTAGTTTGCATATATATGTTCATCAGCACCAATAAGGCGAATCAACACCTGTAAGACCAAAAGAGAGAGGGAATTCAACTAACTTAGTCATTCATCATGAAGAAACTAAGCAAAGGAGAAATAGAATCTTTTCAACATTACTTTCATCTTTAATCTCTTCCAGACAAAGAATAATTTGTCCCAAACATGAAACGATATATTTGGTTATGGCCAACAAACAAGCCCGCCACTGACAGAAAACAGAAATTACACTAAAAAAACTTAAGGATTTGATACTATCACTTCATTAAGGCAATAATAACATTAGACGGGATCAAGAAAGATTGAAATAAACATGCACAATTTTTAGAAAGATTGAAATAAGCATGCACAATTTTAGAAAGATTGAAATAAACATGCAGAAGCAGGGAATCGAGTAACACATAAGTAATGATGTCAATGAGTAAAGAGTCTCAACATATGTTTAAGCATACAAGAAAATCCCTAGCTTAATATAACTCAAAGATGACTTGGAAGTCCAAAAAAACAAGCAACAAAAAGGAATATAGCACCAACCTCCATAATAGATGTAATCCCAATAAGATCAATCAGCTGTCTAATAATTTCTTGATGAGCCTGGGTAATTACGCAGGTAGCAAAGTCAAAACTCATTAACCAAGAGTTCCAACCAAAACAGGCAGTTCAAGATTTGAAGACTTACTTGTATGTAGTTCATAAGAGAAACCGTCTTCCGCATCAAAAGGCAAATCACCACCTGGAAAACCAGAATAAACAAGGACTTTATAAGAAAAGAATAGCAGTTGCAAAGCAAAAAAGAATGAAGTTTATGGGAAAAAAGAAAACTAGAATCTTTAAGGGATTGCAAGTCATATCTACTAACTACAAATATTAAAATATTTTGGAGCTCATTGGTACCTTGCTAAAGTATCCTGCCAATAAGGCGCTATGTGAGTGTTCCGAATCCAAGAACGAAAATAACAGATCCATCAACTGTCAATTAAATGAAAAAAAATAAGAAGAAAATGAAAGCAAATCAAGGTGAGATGTTGAAATTTTACTACAAATAAATTGAGAAATGAAGAATACCTCCTCATCTTCTACCAATGTTTTGAGAATGATATCAACTTCACATGTGAAAATCTCACAAGAGATGAAAGGAAACCTGACAGAAAGAATAGCATAATTTTAATAGATTAAAAAAAAAACAATTAATAGAGATTATCCTGCAGAAAATAGTAGAATAATTACTTAAAATTTCTCTGCTTCTCAGCATCCTCGGGTGCTTCTTCTACTATATAACGTATAAGTTGCTCAACCTGTGGTCTCTCACGCAAACTGCAGACAGAAATAACATTAAAAGCCCTTCACTTTATGTGCAAGTATTAAGCAAACATAAAAATCTGCTGATTGTTCCAACGTGTATATTTTAAGCTCAAACAACTTAAAACTTCCTCCATTTTGGTCCATCATTGAATACCCAACTTTTTTACAGAACATCATTTCATGAGTGCACCAACAATCAAACTATCATTACGATTATGGGGTATGGGCACTTATGGAAGTTCAAAGAATATTCTGGCATTAGTAATTAGATGAGAACTAAAACTCGATGACCACAAATAGAAAGTAGGATTGAAATCTACATCTTATGCGTGTACTAAGCCTTTCTTATCAATGCCCCGGAAACCATAACTTGCCATTTCCTTGTATCATTTCCACTTTAAAACAAACATAGGCGCCTTAAGGTCAAATATACACTTCCTGTAATAAGTAGCAAGATCTATTATAAGAGCAGAACTCCAAGGACAATTTAAAAAACAAAGAAAGACAGTCAAGTAAATGACAAATGTAAAGGTTGGCTTGACAAATATTTAACAGGTAAAGGGTAACTTAATTAAAGAAAGGAACAGGACTGTAGCACATTAATCAAAGAAAATGATAGCATCAGCAAGTGGCTTATCAAGAAAAGTTTAACAGAAGGAATGATAAGACACTCTACTATTGGAAACACAGCACATAACAGCAGAGCTTGGACATGGGTATGGTTCCAGCATAGAGGTATATATCTAAGCGTCCAACTCACCATCTCCCAAAAATTTGTCCAGTTCACAACTCTACATTGGACGAGTGGTGCAGGGGACAAATCATACTATTTAAAGGTAAAGCCGCATATATATGGGCCTTTCCCATAACCCGTCTTGAGTCTCTTGACCATATCTAAAATTAGTTGTTGTTACACAGCTTTTAGCCTCAAGGACATAAAGTTCATCAAAATACACTCTCTAAGGAAGGGAAGACGGAGATACTTCTGCAAGGTTGATAAAAGGCAAATAAGTAAAAGCAAAGTTATACAACATAAATCATTCTCATTGGAGTCATGATTTTCAGTATATTTCAGCAGCTACAATAGAGTAAATACAGATGAGGCCCTTCATTCTTAGGAATCCGAAGTCCATCTCTCAGACCTATTGTTAAGGGTACATACCATGCACCACAAAAGAAACATAAAGCGGGGGGGAAAATAAGATTTCACTTACAAAGTCGATTTATAAGCTCTCCCCTCTCCTCTAATCCCTCCATCTCTCCTACCATCCATTACCAAGCACAACCCAAAACATCAGGAATGGCATGAAATCAATGGCTGAAACTTCCCTGTTAATTTCCTATCTCTCTGACGGTGAAACCAACCACATATAAGCAAGCAGCAGCAAAGATTCATAGCCTGCTAGCAGCAGTGGCAGTCAACTTGTTTGCGAGATGCATATTCCCAGCAACAAAAATCTGAGACTAACTGCCAAAAATATACAAGAGATGAAGATCTCAAGAGTTGACTACCAGACTCTCATGCCTTTCACGCTCTCCTGTCCTCACATCAGGAATGGCATCCATTACCAAGCACAACCCAAAACATCAGGAATGGCATGAAATCAATGGCTGAAACTTCCCTGTTAATTTCCTATCTCTCTGACGGTGAAACCAACCACATATAAGCAAGCAGCAGCAAAGATTCATAGCCTGCTAGCAACAGTGGCAGTCAACTTGTTTGCGAGATGCATATTCCCAGCAACAAAAATCTGAGACTAACTGCCAAAAATATACAAGAGATGAAGATCTCAAGAGTTGACTACCAGACTCTCATGCCTTTCACGCTCTCCTGTCCTCACCCTCACCTCTATGCTTGACTGCCGCATAAATCCAACTAGAAATTTGAACATAACATAGGCATACAGAACCTGATAAAACGTATAAAAGCTTCCAAATGATAAGTAAATAATGCAGCAATGCAAAAGGAGATGGAAATAGTGATAGGAATACGAAAGCAACCAAGCAATGAACAATAAGAGAACCTAAAAGGAGCAAGAAGCTTTACAAATTAATAAGCCGAGCGTTAAGAGCTTTGCATTCTTGGATAATTTCATCCTCGTCGAGAAGCTCATCCAGCGTAAAGTTATCTTTGTCCAAAATAGTCTCCACCTGCAACCACGTGCATGGGAAAACAAACTATCCTTAGCTAAAAATGCTCAAACTATTCCATTTGCTATACCTGTGAAAAAAGAAAGGTAAGCAGAAAGCCTGGTAAAAGGGAACAAAAGAGCTGACAGGAACTGTTCCTCTCCTTTTAAATACGAATCAGGGGGGGTAAAATTTCTTGAAACTCCAAGAAGTCAGAAAAAGGCACAAACTTCCCAGGATGTCTTCACCAAAGAAAATTACATGTGGATCGCAAAAGGTAAAACTTACGATTGTAAAATCAATTTATTTCAATTAATATTTTATAAGAGCAGTAGACCACACATATAAATGAATTACACCTAGAAAGCATTCCTCCAAAAACCTAACCATAACCATGACAACGGTAACAATCTATGCTGCTTCCTACTTTCAAATTTAAGTCCACAACTAAACAACCAAACTACACTCACCAATTAACAATTTTCCCTGAAAAGGAGGCCTTCAGCACATGCCATATATTAATCATTGGATGAAAAACTTGCACAAAAATCATAACATAACTGCACACTATTATCAGTAGAAGACTTGAAAAATCGGAATAGTCGGTGAAAAGCAATATCCAATTATGAGAAAAACCCTAGTTATTTTGAGGTCAAACCGTTTCTATATATCACAAAGGATTTCTGCCCGTACTCAAACTAAATAAAAGTCAAAAGAGCCGGCAAGAACTTAATCCCGCAGAAAAAAAGGGAATTCATGAGTTAATTAAACATTTTATCCATCTTATTCAAGCCCCCAAAAAGGGCCAGCGCCTTACAGATCATAATTTTGTGCTTGGTCTCACATAGCGATCAGATTTTTTGTAAATCAATATGAAGTGAGAAGCAATCCGCTAATCCAACCTGCCCAATTTGTTTCCCTCTTCTCCTTTTACCCTCTTGGTAGGGTTGGCAAACATGTAAATAAAGACTTCTTTTGAGGTTTTCCCCATGTTCTACATTACGATAAGCTACACAATGGAATAACCCATTTTCTCAAACTGTGATTTGAATAAAAGACAGCTGAGAAAATCTTTATGTTGTTTTATGTGCCAATAGCGAAAGCAATACTTGATTACTGGTAGCATCCAATACTTGATAACCTTGACCACCAAGCACTTTACTTAGTTTCAGGGCTACATGCTTTTCAAACTCTTCTCACCGCAATGTTCAAGAGGGAGGAGGTAACTTCACATGAAAGTCCATCTAGTAATCTTCAATATTCTGCGCCAACGAAAAGGGAATTTGCGCAATCAAATATCACAAACAGCTCTAGTCTTCATGATAGCAGGGCATGACATCCAAATAGATATACCCGAAGAACATCTAATCCTAGAAAGGATAGAACAGTTGATATTCATTGTGTAGTAATGTAGACACATGCTCTATATGTTTGACAAGGAAAATTCACCAAGCACTACCATCATCATCGTCACCACCACCATCATAATAAAAAAAACTTCACCGGAGACAGTCCAACAAGTTCAAGGGCACTACAGTAGAGTATCAAATAGGATAGGACTGCTATTATGCATATAAAATGAGATAACGCAGACCATCTTCCATTTTTGATAAAAAAACTGGATTACGTTTAATATTCAGACAACATAATCGTTCATAGCTCACATAAAGTATAACATTAGAAAACTTTGCAGCACTACAGGATATAGTACAATTTTTGCTATATGAAAGCAGCTTTTAGAAACTCCCAAAGAACATTCTCACATATCAGACTCAGAGTACTTTGTCCTTGCATGTCTTGAACAAGCTGCAAACCCTCCACAAACAACTTCTTCAGCCAGATATATATTAAAGCTTCGGGCACCCAGATCTACAAATAGCTCTAACTTTGACATCAAACAATCACAGTGACGCCATTATGATAATTTTGAACATGACGAGTTCACGCATCTTCTCCAATATTTTGCTTTTGATTTCTCGCCTCCACAGTCAGACCTATGTACCAAGTCAAAACTGCAGTAAAATTCCAGCCAGTAATCTTTAACCTAACCATTTGATTCAACAATAATCTTGCATTTCAATCTTCTGCAACATCAGGTCAATATGGTCATCTCCACAGCTCCGATATCAGTTCCATTGCGCCATTCTGTTTCACCAGGTATGATTATCGATGTAAAACCTAGTATTTTCAACAGTTGTGGATTCCCTTGCCCAAATGGAAATCCTTCCAGCATCTATCAAAGTGGATATTGCAACCTAATCATGTGTTTATGTAACCTCTTTTGAGCAAATAAGACTTGTACGCAGATCATCTCTAGGAACTCACCACTCCACTAGAAGACTCTAACAATATATCTCCACTAGAAGAATCCGACAAGATCATTTCTAGCATTCCATTTCTGCAGCAAGAGTTCACTCTTCACCAAACTTAGTTTAAAAAGGTGCTGATGCACAAATGGTCCTGGAGCCTAAGCATGATGCACAAGCCAATGTGACCCACCTTTACTTTTTTTTTTCTTTTTGTGGTATATCATATATGTTTCAGAGGTAAAAGAAAAAGAAATTAAATAAAAGTCAAAGTAAAGCAGGTGTAAAAAATTGTACAAATTAAATAAAAAGAATTTCAAAAAACAAGTCGAGCATGGGAATAGCAAATTATAGTACCGTGCCAACTCAAATGAGAACTGGATAAGCAAAGTGCAGTACAAGCATGCATAAAGCATAATGCTAAATCTGTCGTGGGTCAGAGCACCCAGGTATTTGAACTTGGTATCGGCCTCTGTTTTGGGGGGCCATTTGGCTCTTTCCAAAACTAAGTCATCAACTATACAGAATCAGATAGTTTACAACTTATTCACCATATGATGTTCACTGATCTCAATACTACATATTAATTCCAACTCCCCCTAAAGAAACATTCTCTTAAGAAGTCGTCACTACAATTTTCTCGATGAGGATACTCAACAAAATGGTAACAGGAAAGAAGATACAGTATCCGCACACATCTTTCCTTTACTTTAACTCGGTGAGAAATATCAAATGTACCACAACTAGGGCAATTAAAGGCAACAAAAAAGAAAAGGCGATTCTAGACAAGCAAAAAACAAAAAGGCAATGCATCAGAACTGCTTAACAGCTACGGTTGAGATTTGAAAAGCAGCAAGCAAACAGGAGGAAATAATATTTTGCCATCAACAATGGCGGATCTAGGAATTTAAAAAATGGAGGTATAGATAAAAACCAAATAAAACTCATCATAGAGCACAAAAGATTAGATTAGTTTTAGTATAGCATGTCTTCCAACAAATCTACAGCACAAAAAATAACAATTAACCCTAAAATTGATCCACTTTTAGGTCAACTTATTGAAACAACAAAATACATGGTTTAGTTAATATATATTACTAAAAAAGGAAATATTGACATCACGAATCCCAAGTTTAGGATGTCTTGCCATCTTAATCCGAAATTTGATTTGCATTTTAACAGTCCCAAGTTTTAAAATACCCCTCCCATATTGGTCCCAATTTAAAGCTAATTAATTCAATATGTTTTTTTATTATAAAAAAAAAAGAGACTATGTGTCTATCTTACATTGGCCATTATAGCCTAATGGATGAAAATGAGAAAAAGGAGAGATAAGAATGAGAATTTGTAACCAAATCGAAGCAAAATATAACATGTGAAACTAATAAGCCACCTGGGACCTAATAAGGAAAGAGTATCTCAACCTACACAACGCATTTTTAATTTTTTCATTAAAATGTGGTCAATCATTATGCTTTTATAAAACAGCTGGCCTTTTTTCCAAAAAAAAAAATGTTGTATTAATAGGAAGTCTTCAAAGATTAGAGGATTTAACAGATGACATTGAGTGGAGAGATTAGAAAATAAACAATATAACTCCTGTACCGCTGTCCTATTAAAAAACTGTAATGTAACCATGTGCGTCAATGGGGTGAAAAGAAGAAAAAAAAGAGCTTTCACACCATTTTGGACCTACAACCTCAAATGTAAATATATAAAATAAATAAATAAATAAAAAGATGTGCAATGCTTCCTTTACCAACAAAACAACTTTGGATTATTGATGAAAAGCATGAAACTAGAATTCAAAGTAAACAAATGGCACAATATGCTGCTTAGGAGACTCAAGGAGGAGACCATGAAGGTGCTTTGCTTTTCGTCTACAGCTAACCAACTAGCATTGGATAAATCTATTCAGTACATTGTACTTTTATACTTAATATTTTGTCTTATTTTTTTTCTGAATAATAGAGTACTGGTGTACCACCATGTACCCTCTAGATCAGCTATTGGCCATGGGTTAGAGGATCGAGAACTAACTAAAGTAGATGGTATTTTCCTACAACTTCCTTTGTTGAGTTACCCTAATTAATAAGTGAATCATTAACTATTTTCCCCATCTTACTCCTTATCGAGAAAGACAATAAAAGATAAAATTATAAGAAATTATTGCAAATCAACCATAATTGGAGGTTTATTTCAGTGATTGAGAAATATAGGGATCAAATCAGGTCCTTTAATATATATACTCCTTGGAAAATAAAAAGACTTTATAAAGCCCCATATATTTATAACCTATACAATCTCATTTTCGTTATGTTTTCCTCTACTTCTCCTCTAGAGTTGGGCCGCTCACCCACCTTTTCATCTCTAATTATCCATTCTGCATGATCTCTGTGCAAACCCCCAATCTATACTTTCTTCGGGACAGAGAGCGTACAAAAATAAACAACATAATCTAGGTCCCAAGGCTACACAACTTTTAACTGTAACAATTCAAAGAAGCCATATCAGGGTTTTAACGGCTAACCTACCACTATTTTTGACACAATATCTCCAAGGAATGGCTTCCAACAAAATAAAGACAAAGAAGGAAAACATAAGCAAAATTTTAAGGCTTTTCTAGATTATGGAAAAAACAAACGAGTAAAAAGAAATCAGATATATAAGACATTTTGGAGCAGGCCAATAACAATTGAAACATGTTTTACTTGTGAATAATAGAGAAGGAAACCGAAGCACGGTGATCCTAATTTACAGATCAGTGGGCAAAGAACCGTGATACTTTTCATTAAGCATGGGCAGTCCATTCCCATTCAGTGGTACTTAGTGATGTCTCCAAAGAATATAGAGGAAAATTGTACATCGAGAGGTCAACGTAATTAAGGAATTACCAAAAAAACACATTCCATATATACATTTCATCAGCCAACAAACCGACCTTTTTGTAGTATCACCAAGAAGATATTGTAAAAAGAAGCAACAACAAACTTCAACTGACCAACCATATAAAACGAACCTAGTAACGAACTTTCAAAGTAATTTGGCAAAAGTATCGCTCCACAACAATATACAACATAGTATAAGTTCTAGGTAGCAACAATTCACTCCATCCCCAAAACCAAAGTAAAACAACAACAAAATAAAGATATAAAAAAATCAATCAGTCATTTCGATTAGAAATTAAACCACATAGAAACAAAACAACAGAAATCCACTCGTTATCTGATTAACAGATTCAATAAGTTTAATCAGCTACTATAAATTCAAAAAAATTAAAGCCAAATAAAATTTAGATCTAGAAGAATTTAATAATTTTGAAAAAAAAAAAAAAACTCACCGGAGATGCAGTGGACAAACCCGCCATACGCCAAAACATCTTGAATTAACCTTGATAATGCCAATTCGCAAACTCAGATCTGACGCAACGAAGAACCGTAAATTAATTTGCCAATAAAAATTAGTTAAAAAAAAAAAAAATCAAACCCTAAAATCAATTACATCATTCAAGAATAAAAAACAGGAAAGATGAATAAATCGAACCGAAATTACAAAGATTTCGGCTAAAGAATCACTCTTACCTGAGATCAACAGTGAAATCGAATGTAATCGACTATTATTTAGAGGAATTAATTGAGGGGCCGCAACATAGAATAAATGAGAGAATTGCAGATATGGGAGAGGGAACGAGAGAGAGGGGTTGTAAAGCGCCGATCTCGAACCCAAGAGCTCCTGACAAATAAGAACTTTTGTTTTTTTTTTTTTTGTTTCTTTTTTGGTGTTGTGGTTGTTAAACAAGTATGCACAGCACATAAATGAGTGAATTAAAGTGTGGATATATGAAGTGTTTTTTCCCCTTTCTCTAACACATATTTTCTTTCTCTCTCAATCAGAACTTGATTGGAAGGGGAATCAGAACTTGATTAGATTGTTTGGAGCAGATTTTTTTTAGTGTTGGAGGAAAAGTTATAAACCGGGTTAGTTCTTTAATATTTCTTTATTTTCAAAGTTGTGGTTTTCTTATGATTTTTTTAATTTTTACATCTTTTACCTACTCTATTTTGTCGAAAATTCTAAGGTGATCATACTTGAAATATGATCACTGAAAATGTGGGCCCTCAATGAATATGAGCCACAAATTTAACATGGCCAACTTTCATTTTTTTTTTTTTTATCAAAAACATTTCTAATATTTATAAAAATACCTTAAATTAATTTCTGAAAATACCTTAAAATAATTTCAAAAAATCCCAAAAACAAAAATTCCAAATTTTTTTTTCTCTCTCCTCTAATTCCTCTCCCCCTATTCTCTCTTTACCCCTGTTTCAAGCCTAACTTCATCTGCTCAACCCCAACTTCCGTGCGCATATCCCCTTCCCGCCGGCCGCCGCATATCACCTTCCCGTCGACCGACGCAAAACACTCGAACTTCGTCGCAGATATAACATCGCCCTTTCTCTCACCCTCGCTGCTCCTCTCTCCCCTCATCTGTTCGCATCTTAGGTCATGTCCCTAAATTAACCCATACGGCGTCGCGCGGGGATGAGGGTTGGTCGTCGACTCGTCGGTGTTGTGCGAGGAGAATGGTGTCGCACGAGGAGGACGACACGAACACGTCGGATAATGCCGACGTCACCGTCGCCGTCGTCGGATAGTGGTTCATGGGCAGACACCAATACTCCTGTGCGCTCAAGCTGAGGATATTTGGGCTAGGTTGGCACATATGAATAAAGATACCATGATCATCATCAACAGCATTGGTATAGTCATGTTTTTATTCATCTCGTGTATCAATAGCTTAAGGGTTGTTATATAGAGTAAAAAACTAAGTATAGTTATCATATACTAAAAGGAAGAGAACTAGCTAATTGGATTTGCTTTAATTGATTTCCTATTTATTGTTGTATAACCTTGTCTTAGTTTTGGCTCATGATCCACGTCGGAGAAAGGGGTGTGTGATTGTGGTGGAGGTGTGAGAATGGGGAGGCTTGTGCTTGGGTGGGTGGTTGTTGTGGTGGTTATGCGGTGGGGTAAGATGGAGCATTTGCCGCCTTCACAATGTGCCTCCTTCCTCTGTTCCTTTTTGTTTCATTGAAGCACCTTTTTTTAATTTTTTTTTTCTATCTATCTAATTAATATTCTTCGTTATTAGTCAAATTGCACTAATACTAATGTTAGACTCACTTTATTGATGGATAATTCATCCATAATTCCCAAAATAATTTTAACAAGAATTGTTTTTTTTTTGAGGGAAATTAACAAGAATTATTATACTACTTATAACAAGAATTATTATACTACTTATAACGAGTAACTAAGTAATTAATAAGATTCCTCTCAAAAAAAAAAGTAATTAATAAGATGAATTTTGATGCTAACATATATTAATAAGTCTTATAACCACTATTTTAAATGAAATAATGACAAAGAAATATCATTAGCAACTTTAGGGATTGAATTACACTTCTATCTACAAATTTTTGGACATGACTAATCTTTTGGGACATCATCCAAGCATGTTTCGGACAAGTCTAAAAGCATGATTTTTATTAACTAAACCAATCTCTTATAAGAAGTGGAAGATGAAAATTCTAAAGGGTAACGATAATTTTTTGAAAGAGGATAAATCTCATTAAAATATTTTTGCTACACAACTAGAAATTTTGATACTAGTAAAAGAAAGTAACGATAAAATTAATACTAGAAAAATAAGTAATTTTTTATCTTTTGTATTATACTAGACATATACTCACGTATTTTATTAGATGGATGATGAAATTCGCATTAATGATGAGAAAGTGGATGATGAAATTCGCATTAATGATGAGAAAGAGTGTACATTGAATGATATGATAATTATCTCCAATAATTATAGCTCGTAAAAAATATTTCGTTTAAAAAATAAAAAACCATCAAAGCACTTGTATTTAATTTCTCTACAGAAAGACATTTATTTTGCTATACTTCCTCAATTTACATATGATATAAATTTAGTACATTTTGTAATTTGAGCATTGTAGAGTAAAAGAGCATTGTAAGCTTAGGACATGACTAAGATACGCTTATTTGAAAACTAAATCAATCTCTGACACTAAATGATCCAAAGAGACCCATGTCTTATAATCATGGGTTAATTTTATTGTAGCTATTGAATAATCACCCTAATTCATGAAAAAACTAATCCCTCACACCAATACCATATGGATTACTTTAAGGGCATGAGCTAAGTTTCATTAGAGCATAGCAATATATCGCACAAATACCATAATTATAACTTTGTATAATATTATTAAAGTCAATAATGATAAAATATTATAACAATAGTTGAACTATACTTAACTACTATCTATTCATGAATATTTGTGACTCGGCATGGGTAAATTTGGAAGAGAGCTAGATAGAACATAGTGGCTCGGCATGGGATAATAAGGTACGAGGGATGACGTTGGTGTCTTTCGGGAATGATTTAGCAATGTTGGCCAATCTAGGAGAGATTTATTGAGACGGATGATCAACAGAACCCCTCATGCTTTGTATCATGGTCATATTTGGCTGGATGAAATCCTCAAACCATTAATTTGAATGAAATAATGTCATAGAATCACCCTTGGCGTCTCTTAGGAATGAATGGCCATTGCACTGAACGATTTTGAGGATATGAACCAACATTTTAGGCTTATGACACGAACTAAGTCACGATTTCTCAAAAACTAAACCAATCTCTGGAAACCAAATGGTCATGAGAGATCCCTTATTTTATAATCATTAGCTAATTTTGTTGTAGCCGTTGAATAATCATCCTAACTCATGAAGAAACCAACCTCTCACTCCATTACCATATAGGTTACTTTAAGGACATGAGCCAAGTTTCATTAGAACATAGCAATCTCTTGCACGAATTCCATAATCATGACTTACTATAATATAATTAGAGTCAAATAATAATGATAAAAATATTAAAATAATAGGACTACATTTTAGGCATATGACATGACTTAAGATACGATCATTCGAAAACACAACCAATCTCTGACACCAAATGATCTCGAGACACCCCTGTCTTATTATCATGAGTTAATTTTATTGTAGCTCTTAGTAATCATCCTAACTCATGAAGAAACCAGTCTCTCAGTCCAATACCATATAAGTTATTTTAAGGACATGAGTAATGATTCATTAAAGCATAGCAATCTCTTGCACGAATATCGTAACAATGACTTAATTTAATATAATTGGACTCAATAATGATAAGATATTATAACAATAGTAAGATTATAATTTAGGCTTAGGACATGACCTAAGATGCAATTATTCGGAAACTAAACCAATCTCTGGCATCTTATGACCCCGAGAGACCCCTGTCTTATAATCGTTAATTAGTTATATTATTTGTTGTAAACATTGATCAATCATCCTAACTCGTGAAGAAACCAATCTCTCACTCCAATACCATATGAGTTATTTTAAGGACATGAGTAATCATTCATTAAAGCATAGCAATCTCTTGCACGAATATCGTAACCATGACTTAATATAATATAATTGGACTCAATAATGATAAAATATTATAACAATAGTAAGATTATAAATTAGGCTTAGGACATGACCTAAGATGCAATTATTCGGAAACTAAACTAATCTCTGGCACCTTATGATCCCGAGAAACCCTTGTCTTATAATCGTTAATTAGTTATATTATTTGCTGTAAACATTGAACAATCATCCTAACTCGTGAAGAAACCAATCTCTCACTCCAATACCATATGAGTTACTTTAAGGACATGAGTAATGAACCATTAAAGCATAGCAATCTCTTGCACGAATATCGTAATCATGAGTTAATATAATATAATTGGAGTCAATAATGATAAAATATTATAACAATAGTAAGACTATAATTTAGGCTTAGGACATGACCAAAGATGCAATTATTCAGAAACTAAACCAATCTCTGGCAACTTATGATTCCGAGACACCCCTATCTTATAATCGTTACTTAGTTATATCATTTGTTGCAAACATTGAACAATCATCCTAACTCGTGAAGAAATCAATCTCTCACTCCAATACCATATAAGTTATTTTAAGGACATGAGTAATGATTCATTAAAGCATAGCAATCTCTTGCACGAATATCGTAACCATGACATAATATTATATAATTGGAGTTAATAATGATAAAATATTATAACGATAGTAAGATTATAATTTAGGCTCAGGACGTGACCTAAGTTGCAATTATTCGGAAACTAAACCAATCTTTGGCACCTTATGATCCCGAGAGGCCCCTGTCTTATAATCGTTAATTAGTTATATTTGTTGTAAACATTGAACAATCATCCTAACTCGTGAAGAAACCAATCTCTCACTCCAATACCATATGAGTTACTTTAAGGACTTAAGTAATAATTCATTAAAGCATAGTAATCTCTTGCACGAATATTGTAACCATGACTTAATATAATATAATTGGAGTCTATAATGATAAAATATTATAACAATAGTAAGATTATAATTTAGGCTTAGGACATGACCTAAGATGCAATTATTTGGAAATTAAACCAATCTCTGCCACCTTATGATCTTGAGAGACCCCTGTCTTATAATCGTTAATTAGTTATATTTGTTGTAAACATTGAACAATCATCATAACTCGTGAAAAATCAATCTCTCACTCCAATACCATATGAGTTACTTTAAGGACATGAGTAATGAGTCATTAAAGCATAGCAATCTCTTGCACGAATATCGTAACCATGACTTAATATAATATAATTGGAGTCAATGATGATAAAATATTATAACAATAGTAAGATTATAATTTAGGCTTAGGACATGACCTAAGATGCAATTATTCGGAAACTAAACCAATCTATAATAGCACCTTATGATCCCGAGAGAACCCTGTCTTATAATAGTTAATTAGTTATATTATTTGTTGTAAACATTGAACAATCATCCTAACTCATGAAGAAACCAAACTCTCACTCCAATACCATATGAGTTACTTTAAGGACATGAGTAATGATTCATTAAAGCATAGTAGCAATCTCTTGCACGAATATCGTAACCATGACTTAATATAATATAATTGGAGTCAATAATGATAAAATATTATAACAATAGTAAGATTATAATTTAGGCTTAGGATATGACCTAAGATGCAATTATTCGGAAACTAAACCACTCTCTGGCAACTTATGATCCCGAGAGACCCCTGTCTTATAATCGTTATTTAGTTATATCATTTGTTGTAAACATTGAACAATCATCCTAACACGTGAAAAAACCAATCTCTCACTCCAATACCATATGAGTTATTTTAAGGACATGAGTAATGATTCATTAAAGCATAGCAATCTCTTACACGAATATCGTAACCATGACTGAATATAATATAATTGGAGTCAATAATGATAAAATATTATTACAATAGTAAGATTATAATTTAGGCTTAGGACATGACCTAAGTTGCAATTATTCGGAAACTAAACCAATCTGTGGCACCTTATGATCCCGAGAAACCCCTGTCACTACAAGAAAATTACAAAATAACGACGGCCTATCAGCGACGGCTAACAAAACCGTCGGTATAATCAAAATAAGCGACGGCTTGAAGCCGTCGTTGATTACCGACTGCAGTTATAGCATTTAACGACGATTTAGCTGTCGGTGATAAATAATGACGGCTTCAAGCCGTCGTTGATTTTGTGGAAGTAAAGGAGAATTTTTTTTAGCTTGGGCGACGGTCAGAAACGGTCGTTGATTTCTAAAGGGTGGGGTTTAATTGAAGTCTTTCAGTCGGGTTTTTTTTTCAACAACAAAAAGGAGGGAATTTGGGCGATTTTGGGCGATTTTTGCAGCGACGAAACTCGGTCGACTCCACCTCCACCTGCCTCTCCTCCTTCCTCCAGCCAACGGCAGCGACCCACCTCCACCTCACTTCGCCGGCGGTAAGCTTTATTTTCTCTTTTTTTAAAAAATTTTTTGTACTCATGAACCAAACCCTAACAGTTGGGTTTTTTCCTCGTGAGAGAAGTGAACTTCAGGCGACGAACTTGCATCGACTCTTGCCGGACCGACATTTCGCCGGTGGTAAGCAGTGCTAATTTCTTTTTTTTTTTAACAATTTGTGTACTGATGAAACTAAACCCAGAAAATTGAGTCTTGCTTTATTATTATGTATATTTCTTCATGTAAGTGTTTGATCTTATAATATATCATTTCTTTAATCAAAGTTCATACTACTTTTTATTTTTTGAGATAATTTCATAGTCAGATTTTAGTGATTTGGTGAGTGAAATCAGTAACAAGAAAGAGCAGGTGGGTATTTTTGTTTTCTAACATTTGGTGGAAAAAAAGAATGGGTGAAAGTAACCCAAAATTGTTGGACTTAATATCAAAGGAAAAACAAAGGATGATGAATAATGAAGAAAGAAGATATGGGTGTTGTTCATCTGATGAAAACAAGCTTCAACTTAGGCTATTATTTTTTATTTTAGAGATGATGCATCTATGTGTGTTCTGTATGGATGATGGTTTACATCCATTTGTTTGTTATTTGGTAATGCAAATGTAAACGTTTATGTTTTTTTATCATATGCATTGTACTTTCTGGTGAACATGTTGAGAATTTGGAATTAAGTTTGTTCACAGCGTTTATAACCATGCTTGTCAAATCCATGATTGATTTTTTTTTTTGAGTCATTAATTGCAATCTTATTTTAAGTCAAAAGGGGTGCTTGTGAACTTAAATTCGTAGTTACTTATTATTGGAGTTGCTCGTTTAGTAGAAATTGACGCTTAAAGGTGCCGTTTAATAATTGATTTTCTACATTATGTAGGATTACGTAGCACTTTTGTGTTTCTCTTTGGCTTAATTGTAAGGTTAGTAGCAATTTTTTTACCATATTTTGTCTTCAATTTATATTGTTTTTGTTCATGTAAATTCTATATTTTAATTTTTGTGTAAGTTTTTCATCATGAAATATAATGTATTAAAAAAACTTTTGTTTAGAGAATGTTAAAAACTATATAATTTTATAGTTTATATTACTTTGAAGATTAAGTTACTTTAATTGTATAAGTTTAAGTTACTATATAATTATCACAATAGTTTTTATAGTGGTTCGTTTATTAAAGGTTATAAAAGTTATAAACTATATAATTATCACAATAATTTATTTATTGCACATTCCTTTATTTAGTTTACACTATTTAAATTGTTTATATTGTTTTTGACATATTTGTTTTCGTGGAAATAGTTTGGATGATGTAATAAATTTAATTTAAGTGTTTAAATAAATATGTTTGCATCGTCATGTGCCTAGATACCCGTTCAAGGTATACTCATTAGGAGTATATCTTGAATAGTCCCCGGTTGGGACTGTTCTTCGACGTTTGACCCCACTTAGGTGGTGAATGTATGCCTTTTGTTCTATTCTATGTAATTTCCGGTCATGTTGTTTCTCTATCTTTGTTCTCTGGGTACATATGTAAGCTTTTACGAAGCTCACATTGTGTACTTGGCCTTGGAGAACTCATGGGAAATCTTTGCCGGAATTTACGTAGAAGCGAATAGTTGGCATACATTCACTAGTGGGGTTAGACGTCGAAGAATGGGTTAGGTTGGAGTGATAAGGACCTTTGGATATCATTTTAGGCCCTATATGTATTTCACACAAATGTTTTAATTGTACGTATGATGGTTGTTAATGAGTAGTGTGGTTGAAATGCTTTAGAATTGTAGAATTGGTCACCATGAAACGGAAAGAGCGTTGGTGGATGTATGATAGATATGACAATGTGCGTAACTTGAGGCCCGAGTTCTTGAGGGGGGTTGATGAATTCATTGACTTTTGCAAAGTAAATCCCGAAAGCCCAGGTAAGGATGAAGTTAGATGTCCGTGTCCGAAATGCAAGAACAGACGTATGCATGCCGCAGACACGGTTAAAGTGCATTTGTATAGCAAGGGCTTTATACCTGATTACTACGGTTGGTATTCTCATGGTGAAGAGTTACCTCAACCTGCAGAAGAGCTGTCTAATCCATACCGTGAAATGGTTTTCGATGCTCTTGGGAATAACCCGGAACCGTCCACTGTTGAAGAGCCTAGTGGAATTGAGGAGGAGCCTAATCCTCAAGCAAAGATGTTTCTTGACCTATTAAAGGCTTCTGAGGAACCGTTGTACGACGGGAGCTCCATGTCTGTGTTGGAAATGGCATCTAGAATAGTATCTTTGAAGTGTGAGTGCAATTTGCCACATAGGTGTGTTGATGCTTTTGCTTCATTAATGAAAGAAGCAATACCTAACAACAACAACATGAGTGACACATTTTACGATACGAAGAAGATCTTGGAGGGATTAGAGCTTCCCCACGAAAAGATTCATGCTTGCCCCAAAGGTTGTATGTTATTTTGGAGAACTGATGCACACTTGGACAGATGTAGAGTGTGTGATTGCGACAGATACAAGAGGACTTCTAAGGGGTCTTTAGTTCCAATGAAAGTTCTGATTTATTCCCAATCACACCGAGATTGCAGAGGTTGTATGCAACAAAGAACGTTGCTGAAGAAATGACATGGCATGCCAAAAATCCAAGAGCCGAAGACAAAATGGCTCACCCTAGCGACAGTGAAGCTTGGAAGCATTTGGATAGATCCTTTGGCGAATTTGCATTTGAGCCTAGGAATGTTCGGCTCGGTTTGTGTACAGATGGGTTTGATCCACATGGAAAGTTTGGGGGTCAATATTCATGTTGGCCGGTCATCTTAACCCCGTACAACTTGCCGCCATCGATGTGCATGAAAAAACCCTTCATGTTCCTTTCGTTGCTCGTTCCTGGTCCTAAAAATCCGAAGGGAAACTTGGATGTGTACATGCAACCCTTAATCGAGGAATTCAAGCAATTATGGGATGTTGGAGCAACTACTTATGACATTTCTAGGAAGCAAAATTTCAATATGCGTGCCGCCATTCTTTGGACAATAAATGATTTTCCTGCTTACGGTATGCTATCTGGTTGGTCCACCGCTGGGAAAAAGGCTTGTCCTTATTGTATGGATAAATCCAAAGCTTTTTGGCTCGAGCATGGGGGTAAAGTTTCTTGGTTTGATTGTCACCGTCAATTCCTTCCTGAAGATCATCCTTTTCGTAAAAACAAAGTAGCTTTTTGCAGAAATAAGGTTGAAAAAGGGTCTCCACCACACATCATGTCTGGGGAAGAGTTGTGGTCATGTGTTAAAGACTTGCCAAAGGCTACAGATGGACCAGATGCATTTAACGCTTTGAAAAAGTTGAAAAATGGGTGGTTCAAACAAAGCTGTCTTTGGGAGCTCCCATACTGGAAAGATCTGCATCTTCGTCACAACCTTGACGTCATGCACATTGAGAAAAACTTCTTCGACCAACTCATTCACACAGTTATGGATGTGAAAAAACAGACAATAGACACCGTTGCATCTAGAAAAGACATTGCTAAATTGTGCAAAAGGCCTCAACTTCATGTCACCAAGGATGCGAACGGAAAAGAAACTCCACCAAAAGCACCTTTCGCACTGAACAAGTCCCAAAGGAAAGTATTATGCAACTGGGTCAGAGATTTGAAATTTCCCGATGGCTATGCTTCCGACTTAACAAGATGTGTGGACATGCAGTCCGGTAAGCTGCACAGTATGAAAAGCCATGACTGTCATGTCTTCATGGAAAGATTATTGCCGATTGCATTAAAGGAGTTGCTTCCGGTTCATGTGTGGAAAGTTGTCACTGAGATTAGCCTTTTTTTCCGTGATTTGTGTTGCTCCACCATCACAGTAAGTGACATGGAAAGATTGGAAAAGGACATAGCCGAGATCCTTTGTAAACTCGAAAAGATTTTCCCACTATCATTCTTCAATTCCATGGAACACTTACCAGTTCACCTTCCACGCGAAGCTAGGCTATGTGGTCCCGTGCAATACCGTTGGATGTATCCCTTTGAAAGGTACCTTATCCTTCATTTTCATATATCCTTTTTTATTGTTGTTCGCAATTGTGTAACTCTTTTTGATAACCACCTTCTTAGGTTCCTCAATCATTTGAAACGCAAAATTGGTAACAAGGCTCGTGTGGAGGGTTCTATTTGTAATGCGTACTTGTGTGAAGAGATTGCAAACTTCTGTTCAAACTACTTTCAGCAAGGAGTGGATACTAAGACACGAGATTCAGGCCGTAATGTAAATGATGAAGTTGATAGGATGCTCGACGAAACTGTCCCAGAGCTATTCAGGGTTAATTGTGGTCGGCCGTCTAATGCAGGTGGAACACGATTTTTAACTGAAGTGGAACTACAACGTGCACACCTATATGTGTTAGCAAATACAGGCATCTTACAAGAATTTGAGAAGTAAAACACTTGTTATTAATCATATTATTTATAAATTTAACTTTCATTTTTAATTTAGACATTAACAATTGTTATGTTTGTAAGGGATTTCGAGGACCACATTCTTCAAATTCGACCTACTCTACGTAGGGAAGATGTGTGGGTGCAACATGAAGCAGAATACCTTGATTGGTTTAGATCGAAAGTGAGTTTGTGTGACTATAGGTTATTCATTATGTTATTCAAGAAATGTTAATGGATTAACAATATGAATGAATTTCAATAGGTTATTCAAGACAAACCCAATGATGATGTACTATTTGCTTTGGCAATGGGTCCTTCGACATTAGTTCGCACTTGGAATAGATACTATGTTAATGGATACAATTTCCAAACAAAAGCATCAAGCAAACACAAATCCACCATGAATTATGGAGTGTGTGTGTCTAATGATGGAGGGAGTGATTTCTTTGGGATTCTAGATGATGTTATAGAATTGAAGTTTACCGGTGCTCGTAGTCAATATAGCACTTGTTTTGTTCAAGTGCAATTGGATGGACAATGTGAGGGGAATGAACATCGATCAATACAAGCTAGTTGAAGTCAACCACACCAAGAAATACCCCAAGTTTGATCCCTTTGTGCTATCATACCAGGTTAGCCAAGTATATTTCGCACCGTACCCAAGCTTGAAAAGAGATCGTGCTCAATGGTGGGCTGTGTTAAGGACAAAGGCAAGGTCTGTGATTGATGCTCCGGTTGACTTCGACTTCCTTCGGGAGACAAGTCTTTGGGACTCCAACGCTTTGTGATCCAAATGATATTCCCGATTATGAAGGTGGTAATGATGTCGAGTGTGTTGAAGGAGATGATGAAGAAATTTTGTTTGAAGCCCCATCAGGTGATGATGAAGAAGAGTCTAGTTTCGAGTCTGGAGAAAGCGAGGATGATGACGATGACGATGATGGTTTTTGGGATGACGATAGTGATGATGAACTAAGCGAGGATGGGAATTCACTTTGATTTGTTTGAGTATATCATAGCTTGTATTAAGGACAACATTTCAATAAAAATATATGACTTTTGTAATGAAATGTTGAAGATTACTTGTTATGACATTTCCATCTGTAGTTTTTCTTACTGTTGTTGAGTAACATGATCCATTCTGCACCTGTGGTTTTTCTTAGTGTTTTTCTAATATTTAATTAGTACTTGCTTTCTCCCCACTTCCCTTTTCGCATTAATATTTAGGTTTCCTCTGCCTTTCTTATGTAGTGCCCTGCTCATTTCTTCATTTGTTTACAAGGTAGGGCCCTTGTAGTTGTTGTTGGTTCATTTTCCTTTGATTGCTTGCTTCACTCACTAGATGTGATCTTAGTTAAGACACAAATGGTAGGGCTCCTGTTGCTAGGCTTTTAAAAGGGATAAAAGGTTGTTTATGTATATATGGAACGAAAAATATACATGCTACACTTGCTCGGTCACCTGTTTGTAAATTAAATTGGTGTTATCTACAAAAAAGGGGGTGGGCTATGCAGGGGGGTCAGTGAGGGGGGGAGGGGCTGTGCAGGGGGGTTAGTGAGGGGGGGAGGGGCTGCAGGGGGTCGGGGAGGGGGGCGTGCGGGGAGGGTCGGTGAGGGGGGAGGAGTGCGGGGAGGTCGGTGAGGGGGGGAGGGTAGGGGGGGTCGGTGAGGGGGGGGGCTGTGCGGGGGGGTCGGTGAGGGGGGAGGGGTTGTGCGGGGGGGTCGGTGAGGGGGGAGGGGCGGCAGGGGGTCGTGAGGGGGGGGGCGTGGGGGGGGTCGGTGGGGGGAGGGGCGTGCGGGGGGTCGGTGAGGGGGGGAGGAGTGCGGGAGGTCGGTGAGGGGGGGGGGGGTCGGTGAGGGGAAAGTTGTTTTGTTAATATTGAAGAAATCAGTTTTTTTATTCTTGGATTATTCATACTTTAATGTAACAAGAATTTATTTCAATTGTTTTGTTTAATCTTGCGCATTTCTAATTTCTTGCATTTTAGGTAATCATGTCTAATCCTAAGGGCCGCGGAGGTCGAGATGGCTTAGGTGGAAGCCAAGGTCGTGGGACTTTGATTCCGATGCAGCTTTTTCAGTCACCAGAAGTAGAAGGAAGCCAGAACCCTATAGCAGAGACACAGGGAGATGATTCACAGGCACGTGACATTGGTAGCTACGTACCGGAGACTCCGAACACTCATACGGAGGAAGGTGAAGGTTCGAACCGTGCACCAAGAAAGGTTTTAAGCCCTACTGGATTATGGTAAGTTCGTAAGCTACTATATGCTTCATGATATTTGTATGCAATGGTATTCACAATTCACGTGTTTGTTTGGTTTTCAATTCAGGTTCGATGATAACAAGGTTAGTGGGTCCATCACTGACATTTTCCAGGGCCATTTTCGACAACCTTGGTTCAATTACAGTGAGGTCGACACTGCAACAAAGACGCATTGGTGGAACATTTTCACAGTATGTATGAATCGAATTATGAAAAATTTCATTGATTATATTACTTTATTAATATCTTTGTTTAATGTTTGACTAAAGGGTATTTACGAATGGGCTCCTGAGTTAGAAGGCCTAGTGAGGAAGGATTACAAGAAAAAAGCTTCATCTCGTCTGAGACACTTGCGATACTGGGTGGTTAAGAAAGCCAAAGAAAGGCCAAAATGGTTGGGGGAGACGATCTACGAAGACATGAAGAGGAGAAGTGAAGAGCCAACATTTCGGAAAAAATCTGAAAAGGCGAAGAAGAACAGAAGAGGTGGCTCCCTGTCTAATCCAATTGAGCCGTCACACTTTCAGGGTTCTATTTCGGCGGCACAGCATGCTAGGAAGATGGTAAATATATTTCATATCTACTACTTAGTGTAATTTACATGACATTTTCGGTATGAGTAAAAAATAAAGCCTTTGTTCAACAATGTCTACAGGCAAAGAGTAGAGGAGGAGTACTCCCTACTGCTCCCGAGTTGTTCTTGAAGACTCATTTTGAGACTGTTCCTGGAAAAGGAGAAATCCCAGCAAACAAGAAAGCAAAGCAAATCTCGGTACATACTTCTAAACATATATTTATAGGCAAATATAATTGAAATTGAATACACTAAACATTTTAGGCCATTTCACTTGAAAATGAATGAATACGATTAGTTTGATGCTAGTTTAAGTTGTAAACATCTCAAACATCATATATATAGTTAGTTTAATGTGATTATAAGTTGTTTTGATTGAAAATACACAAAATAGGAAAGATAGAACCAAATATAGGCTAATATAGGCCATTTTAGGCCATTTCACTTGAAAATGAATGAATACGAGTAGTTTGATGCTAGTTTAAGTTGTAAACACCTCAAACATCATATATATAGTTAGTTTAATGTGATTATAAGTTGTTTTGATTGAAAATACACAAAATAGGAAAGATAGAACCAAATATAGGCTAATATAGGCCATTTTAGGCCATTTCACTTGAAAATGAATGAATACGAGTAGTTTGATGCTAGTTTAAGTTATAAACACCTCAAACATCATATATATAGTTAGTTTAATGTGATTATAAGTTGTTTTGATTGAAAATACACAAAATAGGAAAGATAGAACCAAATATAGGCTAATATAGGCCATTTTAGGCCATTTCACTTGAAAATGAATGAATACGAGTAGTTTGATGCTAGTTTAAGTTGTAAACACCTCAAACATCATATATATAGTTAGTTTAATGTGATTATAAGTTGTTTTGATTGAAAATACACAAAATAGGAAAGATAGAACCAAATATAG
The DNA here is from genome assembly GCA_947646795.1 of Beta lomatogona. Lineage (NCBI taxonomy): Eukaryota > Viridiplantae > Streptophyta > Magnoliopsida > Caryophyllales > Amaranthaceae > Beta > Beta lomatogona. The sequence goes on from CANSNZ010000357.1 coordinate 905,902, forward strand.
GCTAATATAGGCCATTTTAGGCCATTTCACTTGAAAATAAATGAATACGAGTAGTTTGATGCTAGTTTAAGTTATAAACACCTCAAAAATCATATATATAGTTAGTTTAATGTGATTATAAGTTGTTTTGATTGAAAATACACAAAATAGGAAAGTTAGAACCAAATATAGGCTAATATAGGCCATTTCACTTGAAAATGAATGAATACGAGTAGTTTGATGCTAGTTTAAGTTGTAAAGACCTCAAACATCATATATATAGTTAGTTTAATGTGATTATAAGTTGTTTTGATTGAAAATACACAAAATAGGAAAGTTAGAACCAAATATAGGCTAATATAGGCCATTTGAGGCCATTTCACTTGAAAATGAATGAATACGGGTAGTTTGATGCTAGTTTAAGTTGTAAACACCTCAAACATCATATATATAGTTATTTAAATGTGATTATAGGTTGTTTTGATTGAAAATACACAAAATAGGAAAGATAGAACCAAATATAGGCTAATATAGGCCATTTTAGGCCATTTCACTTGAAAATGAATGAATACGAGTAGTTTGATGCTACTTTAAGTTGTAAACACGTCAAACATCATATATATAGTTAGTTTAATGTGATTATAAGTTGTTTTGATTGAAAATACACAAAATAGGAAAGATAGAACCAAATATAGGCTAATATAGGCCATTTTAGGCCATTTCACTTGAAAATGAATGAATACGAGTAGTTTGATGCTAGTTTAAGTTGTAAACACCTCAACATCATATATATAGTTAGTTTAATGTGATTATAAGTTGTTTTGATTGAAAATACACAAAATAGGAAAGATAGAACCAAATATAGGCTAATATAGGCCATTTTAGGCCATTTCACTTGAAAATGAATGAATACGAGTAGTTTGATGCTAGTTTAAGTTGTAAACACGTCAAACATCATATATATAGTTAGTTTAATGTGATTATAAGTTGTTTTGATTGAAAATACACAAAATAGGAAAGTTAGAACCAAATATAGGCTAATATAGGCCATTTTAGGCCATTTCACTTGAAAATGAATGAATACGAGTAGTTTGATGCTAGTTTAAGTTGTAAACACATCAAAAATCATATATATAGTTAGTTTAATGTGATTATAAGTTGTTTTGATTGAAAATACACAAAATAGGAAAGATAGAACCAAATATAGGCTAATATAGTCCATTTCACTTGAAAATGAATGAATACGAGTAGTTTGATGCTAGTTTAAGTTGTAAACACCTCATACATCATATATATAGTTAGTTTAATGTGATTATAAGTTGTTTTGATTGAAAATACACAAAATAGGAAAGATAGAACCAAATATTGGCTAATATAGGCCATTTTAGGCCATTTCACTTGAAAATGAATGAATACGAGTAGTTTGATGTTAGTTTAAGTTGTAAACACCTCAAACATCATATATATAGTTAGTTTAATGTGATTATAAGTTGTTTTGATTGAAAATACACAAAATAGGAAAGTTAGAACCAAATATACGCCATTTTGGCACTTTATATTATTTGAATATGAGTATATTTAACCAAATGCAGGAGACATACAATAAGAAGTTGGATCATTGTACCACTCAGGGCTCACAGCCGAACCCTGATATGTTGTATTGGGAGACAGTTGGGGGGAGGAACAGAGGAAAAGTTCAGGGGTTGGGTCAAGGAGATCATTTGTACTACAACTCTTCATCAAGGCGAGGAGATGTCGGCTCTTCACAACCATATGAGCCGTCCATTTTTTCTCAGATTGAGGCGCAAGTGGAGGCAAAGGTCGCTGCACGGATGGGAGAGGTGGAGGCAATGGTCGCAGCACGGGTGGAAGAGTCACGTCGGGCCCTCATAGAGGAAATGATGAGGAACATGTCTAGTTTCGGCCACATGTTCTCGGGTTGCAACCCAGCCCCCACTCCACAACGCGACTGAAGATGACCCGGGGGTTTGGTGGTGGTGGTAGTGCTACTGAGCCACCCTTGACAGTGTAGTTTTTTTGGTTTTGGCAACTAGGTAACTAACTTATAGTTGGATATAGTTAGTCTAACTATTTTCTTGTAGTGTAAATACTTATCGGCATCTCGCTTCGTTTCTTGATGTGTCGGGTTATTTTTTTTTCAACCCGACTTCTACTTTATTTCCCGACACCGGGATCTATTTTGTGTACATATATTTAATCTAGGTAGTTTGTCTAACTATAGACATTTAGTGTCTATATTTATCGGCATCTAGCTTATTAGTTTCTAGCTTTGTCGATATATATTTTTTGTAAACACCGACATCTACTTTATTTCCCGACATCGGGATCTATTTTGTGTACATAAATGTAATCTATTTCATGTAATTATACAAGTATCTATGTAAATTTTAATATATATCAAAATTGCATATTTTTGTAATTGAAAAAATTGAATGCGATGGAGAAACAGCTTTAGCGTGGTATATTTAGGTGCAGCTGTGCAGGTACAGGTTTAATTATTATTAAGAACAATAAAATTTTATATAATATTATTTTGTAACAACAGCGACGGTTAAACATTAAATCAACGACGGCTAGGCAGTCGCTGTAAGGTTCTCTATGTACCCATGGACACGAAATCAACGACTGCTTTAATACCTTAGCGACGGTTATAAACAGACGTCGATTAATCGAAATCAACGACGGTTTAAAACGGTCGGTGAGTCACCGACGGTTTAAAACTGTCGGTGAATCACCGACGGTTTAAAACTGTCGGTGAATCACCGACGGTTTAAAGCAGACAGTGATTCAGCGACCGTTTTAAACCGTCGCTGAATCACCGTCTGCTTTAAACAGTCGTTGACTGGGGATCAACGTCGACTTTTGTAAACCGTCGCTGATTGTCATGAAACCGTCGTTAAAAATATCACCGACAGCTTGACGGTCGTTGATTCTAGTATCAGCGACCATCTTTTTACCGACTGCCTATCAACGACGGTTGGCCGTCGTTGATTAATTAGCGACGGCGTTTTAGGCCATCACCGACGGCTTTTAGCCGTCGTTGATTGCCACTTTTCTTGTAGTGTGTCTTATAATCTTTAATTAGTTATATTTGTTGTAAATATTGAACAATCATCCTAACTCGTGAAAAACCAATCTCTCACTCCAATACCATATGAGTTACTTTAAGGACATGAGTAATGATTCATTAAAGCATAGCAATCTCTTGCACGAATATCGTAACCATGACTTAATATAATATAATTGGAGTCAATAATGATAAAATATTATAACAATCGTAAGATTATAATTTAGGCTTAGGACATGACCTAAGATGAAATTATTCGGAAAATAAACCAATCTCTGGCACCTTATGATCCCGAGAGACCACTGTCTTATAATCGTGAATTAGTTATATTATTTGTTGTAAACATTGAACAATCATCTTAACTCGTGAAGAAACCAATCTCTCACTCCAATACCATATGAGTTTCTTTAAGGACATGGGTAATGATTCATTAAAGCATAGCAATCTCTTGCACGAATATCGTAATCATGACTTAATATAATATAATTGGAGTCAATAATGATAAAATATTATAACAATAGTAAGACTATAATTTAGGCTTAGGACATGACCTAAGATGCAAATATTCGGAAACTAAACCAATCTCTGGCACCTTATGATCCCGAGAGACCCCTATCTTATAATCGTTAATTAGTTATATCATTTGTTGTAAACATTGAACAATCATCCTAACTCGTGAAAAACCAATCTCTCACTCCAATACCGTATGAGTTACTTTAAGGACATGAGTATTGATTCATTAAAGCATAACAATATCTTGCACGAATATCGTAATCATGACTTAATATAATATAGGGAAATTCCCACTGGTAACCCTATACTATGGAACATTTGCAATGGTAAACCGTTTTTTTTTTCAGTTTAAAAAATAACCCTATACTTATTAATATTATACAAAAGTGACCTTAATGATGGTAAAATCGTTAATTAAATCATTAGTTTTACTGGTAAAAACTGTGGTGGTTGGGTGGGATGTCAGTGGGCTGGGTGGTGGTTGGGGGTTGGGGTTATCCTGGGTTAGGTAAACCAATAAAAACTAACGGTTGAATTAACGGTTTTACCATTATTAAGGTCACTTTTGTATAATATTACTAAGTATAGGGTTATTTTTTAAACTGAAAAATAAAACGGTTCACCATTGCAAATGTTCCATAGTACAGGGTTACCAGTGGGAATTTTCCTATAATATAATTGGAGTCAATAATGATAAAATATTATAACAATAGTAAGACAATAATTTAGGCTTAGGACATGACCAAAGATGCAATTATTCGGAAACTAAACCAATCTCTGCCACCTTATGATCCTGAGAGACCCCTGTCTTATAATCGTTAATTAGTTATATTATTTGTTGTAAACATTGAACAATCATCCTAACTCGTGAAGAAACCAATCTCTCACGCCAATACCATATGAGTTAATTTAAGGACATGAGTAATGATTCATTAAAGCATAGCAATCTCTTGCACGAATATCGTAAGCATGACTTAATATAATATAATTGGAGTCAATAATGATAAAATATTATAACAATAGTAAGATTATATATTAGGTTTAGGACATGACCAATGATGCAATTATTCGGAAACTAAACCAATCTCTGGCACCTTATGATCCCGAGAGACCCCTGTCTTACAATCGTTAATTAGTTATATTATTTGTTGTAAACATTGAACAATCATCCTAACTCGTGAAGAAACCAATCTCTCACTCCAATACCATATGAGTTACTTTAAGGACATGAGTAATGATTCATCAAAGCATAGCAATCTCTTGTACGAATATCATAATCATGACTTAATATAATATAATTGGAGTCAATAATGATAAAATATTATAACAATAGTAAGACTATAATTTAGGTTTAGGACATGACATAAGATGCAATTATTCGGAAACTAAACCAATCTATGACACCAAATGATCTCGAGACACGCCTATCTTATAATCATTATAAGTTCATTAAAATTAATAATACTAATAACTAATTGAATTTAAAATTTTTTAATTCATATAAATTTCTAACAATAAATCAATAATACTAATTTTTAAAGTTAACTAAACCAATATTACTAGAATTATGATTAACTTAGAATTCGTAAATGAAAATAGTATCAAATTAATCAAAATGACAAAATGAAGGCCATTGATTTGTGAGAATATCAAAATGGACAAAATCCAACCATTGATCAAAATAGTAATCCATGTGCTTGGTCTAACTCAATGCTCATTGGTCACATAGAGTTAGTCATGGATCCATCCTTAAATGAGCAAATCTCAGTCCTTCATTAGAGAAGGACGAAATCTTAGCCCTTCATTTGTCATTTACTCTTCTGAAAATAAAAAAAATTAACCCTAAATTCAGAAGAGCAAATCTCAGTCCTTCAATCTTTTCATCCAATGGATGTAAACACTCTAAAAACCCAAACCAAACTCTATTATAAAAACCCCTATTTTTTTTCCCCTCAAACCCTAATAATTTACCCTCTCACGCCTCTTCACTTCTACTCTCACTCCGAACGAATTCATCTGATGCTCTAGCCCTAACTCAGCAGCAAATCGAAATTATCTCTGTTTTCAAACTTGATTTTCACTTCATTTTTCTACATTTGGTCGATTTACTGTTCTAATTGACAAACTTTGGTTTTTTAGGTGGTGAAAATGAAGCTTGACAAGACGATACTTCAAGATTCAAGAACAAGAATGACGCTTCAAGTTATGTATTTCCCACTTTCCTCTATTTTTTTAATCAGAATATTTGTCTACTTTTTTAGGATTTCAGTTTTAGAATGTTGAATATATATTATGTAATTTTATATTCGGATTATGGTTTGAATTATTAAATGAACAAAATAAGCTAATTGTTATAGTTAGTTAGGGTTTGAGTTTCATGAAATTCGACTTTTCTAAGCTGGAGTTTTCTTGGTTGAAATTCATCTAAATCTGATGCGAATCACGACATTCTGTGGGTTTCTCTGCTGTAATATGTTAAATGCGTCGATGGAATTTGGATATTGAATTGATGGATGAATTTCAGGCCATTTAGCGAAGAAGCTGCGGAATAATGAGACGCCAAGTTGGACGTAGCCGCTGCTCTTCGTGAGATGCAGGCTAAAGTTGAGAAAGGGATGTGCGCTGTTCAAGGTTTTTCTTTCCTTTTTTTAGATTTATTTATTTATTGTTTTTAGCCTTTTTTTATTTTTTATTGTTTTTACGAATAAGGACAGTGGTGGCCGAAAGGCGAAAGAATAAACACTGCAGAAGCGAGGCGAAAAGGAAGTGAACATAGCAGTGGTGGAAGCAAAGGGGAAGCTCCGGCGAAAGTCTGGCAGCAGCAGATCGATGGAGGTTTAAGGCTCAAGTCACAGTGAGTTTAGGGTGTTTGTTTTCCTGGCAAAGAAAGATGCATTGACATTGGGTCTCAGTTTAAGGCTTAACAGTGAGTTTTCATGATATTATTTTGAACTGTGTAGATAGGTTAGCTACGTCGATTATCTACCGAAATACTTTCACCATGATAATTTAAATTGTAAATTCAGTCTTCTTCTACATAGTGCAATTCCATATAGTCGATTATCCAATTATGAAACCTGCAAAAAGCCATTCTCTAATAACTTTTTGAATGTACAGTTTTAGCATTGCATCTATCAATGAGTCGTATGCTTCTTCCTTCATTGCAAAAATAGAAGTATATGTTACTACTGAATTGGAAGTTGGAAACTAGCTTCCACTTCTTATAGTATGTAGTAATGGGGCAGGAATACATTAATTCAACTATATGGAATTATCGACATAGATTTTTCTTTCCTTCCAAGCGTCTGTCGGCAATGAGCTTCATTTAACATGTGAAATTGCCCTATAATGTTCTTGTTTAAAATTTTGTTTCGAACTAATTGGGATATGTTTAAAATGATGCAAATTGCATGGTGGAGTATACTACAAGGAAGCTTTAGCCGCAGTTGGCATACCTCCTCAAAAAAAAAAAGCCAACTGGATTTAATTTTTTAAAAGGTTCATCCCTCCAATTTTCATGTTAATTAATTCTTAAAAGTTCTTCAAAAAAATTTCGACGATCTAATTAGACATAATGATCAAGCTTGAGCTTGCTGGATTTTAATTGAATAGAGCTCGAAAAAACAAAGTTAGAGCTCACCTAAAACTCGTCGTGGTTAGAGTTCGACTAAAATTAAAAGAATCAACATCAACACTTCACTAGTTGGCCTGACTTTTTTATATCCACTGTTCCAACTATATATTGGCGTAAACACCTAACACATGTAATTTAACTGTTTTATAGATGAAATTGTTCTCACGTTTCACGGAAAGTTGGACACTGAATCCTTAAGTAGAATTGTTTCCTTGGAGATGTTTGATAGTATTATATGTGAAGTAGTAGAAGAAACTGGAGTACTTGCCATATCTTTGGTAAGTAAAGCTCTTCTCAACTGAATATGAACTGTTATTTTTGTTGTACATATGCCATCAAGTTTCTTGTGGTTGATTGGTACCATGGCCAGCCTCTTTGCAGTTGCAGGGGTGTGCTTGTGTACATCTGAATATCAGATCCTCACTCAATAATTTCTTGCCATAAGCATTGCCATGAATTAATCTTAAAATTATTTGTAATGTTTCTACATCAGCTTGTCCTTTATTTATGAGTATCAAGCTTATAAAATTTATCCTAGTTCTAATTGTAATTATTTGATAATATCTTGTAGTGCTTTCATGGAATTCCTAACACTTATTCCTAAGAGATGATTGACGAGCTAAGAGATACGTGGGTTACATATTTAAACAACCAAGTATAAGACGATGGAGATTGAAGACGACGACGATATGGAGGTGATCAAGTTTGAATTGTACATATTATTAGACTTTTAAAATTTTTAATTTTAGTAGATATCATTAGATTATAAAAATTTTAGTTTTAAGACATAGGATATTGATGCTTTGAGAGAGATGGTTTTGGATATATATCAAATGCAGCAATTTTTTTTTTCACATGATGAATAGAGCAAGCAAGAACTTATGCTGAAGCATAAAGCTATTGAAGACATGAATGGTACTTTTATTGGCCAATTTCTAGACATTCACCCACTATTTTGAAACATATAGTGTTCGTGATACACCATTAGTGTATTTAGACTTGAATTGTATTGGTCAATTTCTAAACATGGTCAATCTTTTTTACCCAAGCAGACATGGCATGTCTGGCATGTCCTTGAACATGATTGTTTAAAAATTAGTCCAATTTCCTACAAAAGACCCTTGTATTAGAATAGTGACTTAATTTACAATCGTTCAAACACTTGAACTCTTTCTTCACAAAATACGACATAGTTGTAAATTGACTAATATATGAAAGAACTAAAAAAGTCTATTAAAACAAATTAATCTCTTAGTATGATAAGGATTGACTTTGGTCAATTGATATATTTTTTGTATACGATAAGATATGAGCAATCAAATTAATATATTTTAGGAATGACTTGTATTGTTATTGGTCAATTGCAAGAAAAATTATAAAGATGTATGATCAAAATGACCCTTGTTTTACTAACATTGTTATAGTTGTATGAATGAAGCCCATGTAACAGCATTATGACTAATATAATGTCCAAGAAGCACAATTAGCGTTGTTTAGGAATGAATTGTACTTCAATTGATCAATTTTTGGGCATTCCCAATCTTTAAGGACATGACACAAGCACGTTTAGGATGTGTCCTAAAACATGAATGTTTAGAAACTCCACCGATCTCTTATAAATAATGATCCCAAGAGACCCATGTGATAATGATGATGTAGTATTACCCTTATTCAATTTCAAGAAGAATTGTCATTGGCCAATTTCAAGAAGAATTGTTAAGACGTATGAATAAAATGACCCTTGTCTTTAATGTGGCTATATTTTGTATTAATGAAACCATCTAACCTCTATTATAAATAAAATAATGACTAAGAAACACTATTAGTGTCTTTTAGGAAAAAAAATTGTACTTGAACTGATCAATTTTTTAGCATGGACAATATTTTAGGACATGACCCAAGCACGTTAAGGACGTGTCCTAAAATATCAATGTTTGGAAGCTCCACCAATCTCTTATAAAAAATGATCTCAAGAGACCCATATCTTAAAGATAATGAATGAATTTTTATTCCTTCAAACTCTTTTAACTCTTTTTTGACAAAATACTTGATTGTTCGAAACTAAACCATACACGAATAGCGCGGAAGACTTCATAGCATGCAAAGGTAACTCTCACACATCTCTATTTTGGCTTCGAGTATTCGATAAAGATTATATTTTTATCATATAAATAAATAAGGTAGGTTACTCCTTATTTATATTGTTAACCTAAATAATACTAAATCACAACTCCAAGTGTTTGAACGAGTATAAATTAAGTCATCTTTCTAATACAAGGGTTCTTAAGATCATATTTTTCTATCGGACATGTCCTAAATCTATTTGGGTAATGTCCTAAAAGATTGGTCATATCTAAAAATTGACCAATACAAGCACAATTCATGCCTAAAATATACTAATGGTATTTCTTAGACATTAATTTTTTAAAACAGTGAGTGGATGGGTTTGATCATACAAAGTATAGCCACGTTACTAATTTGTGGGTCATTTTTATCATGTCTCATAATAATTTTTCCCGAAATTGACCTATAACAATACAAATCATTTTTAAGACACGTTAATGTGATTTTTCGTATCTTAACGTATATAAATTAGCGGTCTAAGGGTTTCATTCGTACCAAACTGAATCCTCGTCACATTAAGAAGGGAAAAATCTATCTCAATGTACATTTCTAGTTCTTTTGTATACTGGTCAATTTAGATTTGTACCATATTTTGTAAAGAAAGAATCTAGGTGCTTGAAAGAGTGTAAATTAAGTCAATATTCTAATGCAAGGGTCTCTTTGGATCATTTTTCGTAGGAGATTGGTTTAATTTTTAAACAATAATGTTTAAGGGCATGTCCTATGCCTGCTTGGGTGATGTCCTAAAAGATTGACCATGTCTAAAAATTGACCAATACAAGTATAATTCATGCCTAAAAGATACTAAAGGTGTTTCTGAGACACTATTTTTATGAAACAATCATGTATGGCAGTGGGTTTTATCCATAATAGTGGTTAAATAAGTTTCATTCATACAAAATATAGCCACGATGTTTCTAATAAGTCTTAATAATTCTTCTTGAAATTGGCAATAACAAGGGTCTTAGTAACGTGGCTATATTTTGTATGAATCCCACTATTTTGAAAAAAGATACACCATTAGTGTATTTTAGGCATGAAATTGTACTTGTATTGGTCAATTTTTAGACATGACCAATCTTTTTGGACATGACCCAAACAAGTTTAGGACATGTCCTTAAATATAATTGTTTGAAAAGTAAATTAATCTCCTATAAAAAAATGATCCAAAAAGACCCTTGTATTAGAATAATGACTTAATTTACACTCATTTTAACACTTGGACCCTTTCTTCACAAATACGATACAACTATAAACTGACCAATAACGAAAGAATTAGAAAAGTCAATTGAGACAAATTTTTGAATAAACCTCCTATTACTTTAAAATAAATAATGTCCAAGAAACACCATTACTGTCTTTGAAGAATGAATTGTATTCAATTTGTCAATATTTGGGCATGACCAATCTCTTAGAAGATGATGATTCACTTAAAGATAATGAATGAATTTTTATTCCTTCAAACTCTTTTAACTCTTTTTTGACAAAATACAATCCAATTGTAATTTGACCAATATGCAAAAGAACTAGAAAAACTAAACCAATGTCCTTCAAAAAATGATCCCAAGAGATATTTGTCATAGAATAATCACTTCATTTAAACTTGTTCAAACTATTGGACCCTTTTTTCACAAAACACAATTCAGCTGTAAATTACCCAATATGCAAAAGAATTATGATAGATTTTTTTTATCTAACCCCCTTCTTATTTTGTCGAGGATTTAGTTTAGGTACGAATGAAACCCTTAGACCGTTAATTTATATACGTTAAGATACGAGAAATCACATTAACGTGTTTAGAAATGATTTGTATTGTTATAGGTCAATTTCGGGAAAAATTATTAAGAGAAATGATAAAAATGACTCACGAATTAGTAACGTGGCTATACTTTGTATGGATCAAACCCATCCACCCACTGTTTTTAAAAATAGTGTCTAAGAAACACCATTAGTATATTTTAGGCATGAATTGTACTTGTATTGGTCAATTTTTAGATACGTCCAATCTTTTAGGACATTACCCAAATAGATTTAGGACATGTCCTATAAAAAAATATGATCTTAAGAACCCTTGTATTAGAATGATGACTTAATTTACACTCGTTCAAACACTAGGAGCTGTGATTAAATATTATTTAGAATCAAACCCCCTTCTTATTTTGTCGAGGATTTAGTTTAGGTACGAATGAAACCCTTAGTTCATTATTGTATACGTTAAGATACGAGGAATCACATTTGTGTTGTTATTTCCCAATTTTGGGAAGAACTGTTAAGAGGGATGATAAAAATGACCCGTGTTTTTAGAAATAATTTTAATCATCCTTTGGACGTTGTGTTGCAAGTTTGATCATCTTTCGAATGTTGTGTTACAAGTTTGATCATCTTTTGAAGGAAGTGTTGCATGCTTTACATATATAGTGGTGTGTTAGTAGTGAACTAGTGATTATTTGTGAAAGTCAATAACTTTTATTTTTGTAGTGATTGTTAGTTATAAATATTCTTATACCTCTTTTGATTACTCGTTACACAAAAAAGTACCTTGATACAATTTGATTCATTCACCAGGATTAGTCCTATTGGTCTTTATTTACTATGTATCCGAATGAATGATGAGATTACTCATTCAAATTTGGTTGAGCCAAGTGATATCATGGCAATTTAGATTGATAGCTGAACTTTAGTTGTATCAATTATAAACGAATATTTTTCGATTACTCTTATTCTAGTATAAGTTGAATCATTCTAGTCATAAGCCATGCCCGATACGCCTTTGTTGGACGTTTGGCCACGGCCCAAATGTCTGGTTCTTGAATCTTGAATCGTTGTTCTCGTTCTTGAATCTTGAAGTATCGTCTTGTCAAGCCTTCATCTTCACCAGCTAAAAAACATTTAAACCATGGTCCAAACGTCTTCTTCAGACACGTCCTAAACGTGCTTGGGTCATGTCCTAAAATATTGTCCATGCTCAAAAATTGACCAGTTCAAGTACAATTTTTTTTCCTAAAAGACATTGCCAATCTTTTAGGACATGACCCATGCAGACTCATGACATGTCCTTAAACATGATTGTTTGCAAACTAGACCAATCTCCTATAAAAATGATCCAAAGAGGCCATTGTATTAGAATAGTGGCTTAATTAACACTCGTTTAAACACTTAAACCCTTTCATCACAAAATACGATACAATTGTAATCTGACCAATATATGAAAGAACTACAAAACGTCTATTAAGATAGATTTATACCTTCTTAGTACGACGAGGATTCACTTTGGCGCGGATGAAACCCTTAGACCATTAATTTGTATACGATAAGATACGAGGAATCTTTTTGTGTATTTTTGACAATTTTGGGAAAACTATATCGACGGATGATAAAACTGACCTTTGTCTTAGTATAATGCCTATGTTTTTGTATGGATGAAACTCTCTCATCACTATTTTGAAATAAAAATGATGTCCAAAAAAAATCGTTACTGTCATTTAGGATTTAATTATATTTATTTTGGCTTCATTTATTCGATAAAGATTATAGGGTTTTTCTATGATATACCCCTGTGTTTTTTAAAATTCTATAATGTACCCCTAATTTTTTTTATTCTACATTGTATCCCTGTATTTTTTAAGTTTTCTACCTAGTACCCCTACGTTAAATAAACGTAACGTTTACCGTTATCTCTTTGCATTGCTGGGCTTCTTTCTCAACCCTCCCCCCTGCCAGCCCCCAAGCCCAACCCCCACCCCCTCCCTTCCACCCCCGCAACCACCATGACCGCCGCCAGCCAGTCCTCCACCCCCGTAACCACCATACCGCTGCAACCACCAATGTTTTTATAAAAATCAACCCGGATTCAATCGTGGGGACTGCGGGAAATCGAAGGGGAGGGGGTGGGGGCAACGGGAAATCGAAGGGAAGGGGGTAGGGGCTGCGGGAATTTGAAGGGGAAGGGTGGGGGGTGGGGGCAATGGGGGCAATGGGAATTCGAAGGGGAAGGGGTAGGGGCAATGGAAAATCGAAGGGGATGGGGTGGGGGGTTCTTGGAAATCGAAGGGGGGGGGTGGGGGGCTGCAGGAAATCGAAGGAGAGAGGGTGGGGGCAACGGAAAATCGAAGAGGAAGGGGTAGGGGCTGCGGGAAATCGAAGGGCATAGTGTGGGGGGGCTGCGGGAAATCGAAGGGGATAGGGTGGGGGGCTGCGGGAAATCGAAGGGGAGGGGGTAGGGGCTGTGGGAAATCGAAGAGGAAGGGGTTGGGGGCTGCAAGAAATCAAAGGGGAGGGGGTGGAGGGGTTGTCTTTGCCGGGGGAGGGGGTGGGGAGGCTGCGGTGGAGGAGAGGGGGAGGGGGTTGGGAGGCTGCGGCGGTGGAGGGGGGTGGGGGATGGGGGGCTGGGGCTAGGGTGGAGGGGATGGGGAGGTTTGGGTGGGAATTCAAAAATGTTTAACGTCCGTTTTCATTAATACATACTAGGGGTACTATGTAGAAAACTTAAAAAAAACAGGGGGTACAGTGTAGAATTAAAAAACATTAGGGGTACATTATAGAATTTTAAAAAACACAAGGGTATATCATATAAATAAATAAGTTAGGTTACTCTTTATTTAAATTATTAACCTAAATACAATTAATTATAATTGTCTCTCGTATTACAATAGACCATTTATTCTCATACATGGGTCTCTTGGGATCATTATTCATAAGAGATTGGTGGAGTTTCCAAACATTCATGCTTTAGGACACATCCTAAACATGCTTGAGAGTTGAGACATGTCCTAAAAGATTGGTCATATCCAAAAATTGACCTCTTGAAGTACAATATTATTCTAATACTGTTTTTTTGGATATTATTTTATTCATAATAGTGGTTGTATGGGTTTCATTCGTACAAAATATAGCAACGCGACAAAGACAAGGGTGATTTTGATCATAACAATGGTTGTATGGGTTTTATTCATTTTGAACGAGTGTAAATTAATTCATTTTGTTCCAAATCATGTTTTAGGACACGTCCTAAACCTGGTTATGACCTAAACATGCTTGGTGTAGTTTCCAAACAATCATGTTTTAGGAATTATCTTAAAGATTGGCCATTCCGAAAAAAATTGACGAATATAAGTACAAATGTTTCATTCATACAAAATATAGTCACGATGTTACTAACACAAGGGTCATTTAATTGCATTATAGGTCTTAATAATTATTCTTGAAATTGGCCAATAACGATACAAATTATTCTTGCGATACACTAATATGATTCCCCGTATCGTTTCTTATACAATTTACGATCTAAGGGTATGTTTTTATCCGTCTCAAAGTGAATCATCATCGTCTAGGAGGGGTTTATCCAAAATCCGTCTTAATATATTTTTCTAGCTTTTTCGCATATTGGTAATTTTACATGTGGATAGTATTTTGTGAAAATAAAAGTCCAAGAGTTTGAACAAATTTAAGTCACGTCACTATTCTAAAATAGGGGGTCTATTGGATCATTTGTTATGAGAGATTAGTTTATTTTTCCAAACAATCATAATTTAGGACATGTCCTAAACATGCTTGTGTCATGTCCTAAAAGATCGGTCATGCCCAATAACTGACAAAATGAAGTATAGTTAATTCCTAAATGACGGTGGTCCTTGGACATTATTTATTTCAAAATGATGGTGAGAGAGTTTCATCCATACAAAATATAGCCATTATACTAAGATAAGGGTCATTTTGATCATCCATCTATAAAGTTCTTCCCAAAATTGGCTAGAAAAAATACACAAACGGTTTCTCGTATCTTATCGTATACAAATTAATGGTCTAAGGATTTCGTCCGCTCCAAAGTGAATCCTTATCGAACTAAGAAGGGATAAATTTGTCTTAATAAACGTTTCTAGTTCTTTCGTATATTAGTCAATTTACAACTGTATCGTATTTTGTGAAGAAAGGGCCCCAAGTGTTTGAACGATTGTACGTAGATTAAGTTACTATTCTAATACAAGGGTCTCTTTGGATCATTTTTTTGTAGGATATTGGTCAAATTTTCAAACAATCATGTTCAAGGAATGTCCTAAGTCTGCTTGGGTCATATCCTAGAACATTGACCATATCTAGAAATTGACCAATATAAGTACAATTCATGTCTAAATACACTAATGGTGTATCTCGGACACTATTTTTTTCAAAATAGTGGGTGAATGGGTTTGATCCATAAAAAAAATATAGTCATGTTATTAAGACCATTAGTATACAAAATTTGTATGGATCAAACTCATCCACCCACTATTTTCAAAAAATAGTGTTTGAGAAACACCATTAGTATATTTTACTTGAATTATACTTATATTGGTCAATTTTTAGACATGGCCAATATTTTAGGACATTACCCAAGCACGTTTAGGACATGTCCTTCAACATGATTGTTTTAAAATTAAACCAATCTCCTACAAAAAATGATCCAAAGAGAGTGTTACATTAGAATATTGACTTAATTTACACTCTTTCAAACACTTGTAAATGATCCAATAATTTACACCAAATATTCATTCACTCAAAACATCAATTATATTATAACGTCCTTGTTTTAATAGCTCTTAAAATTTCAATCAACATGTTTCGTGACGAGTAAACTACGGAAATTCCAAAATATATACACCAAAAGTTCCATAAACCAAAAAGATGTAGATCAATTACACGTCCTAGTGAAAATCCATGCTATCTTCAAATTCCTCCTCATCTGCTTGTTTATAATGTACACATGAGCTCCGCCACGTAGTAGAAAACACAAAAGTTTATGAATTAAAAATGGAATCCAATCAAATAGAACCAAATGCACTACTTTAGATTAAAATATGATTACTTGATTCCATAATATCATCTTTCACACAAAAATTATTTTTGTTTTTGTTTTTAGTCATATAGAAAACCCAAAAATAGTAATCTGAAATTTATTCCAACCTCTCTATTCAAAACAATTCAATCTAATTTTTTCCAATATTATTTTGCTTTGTAAATTATGGAATTTACCCTACAAAAAGATGATTCAAATAGACCTTTGAATTAGAATTATTGACTTAATTTACACTCTTTCAAACACTTGGTCCCTTTCTTCACCAATACGGTACAACTCTAAATTGACAAATATATGAAAGAACAAGAATTGTCTATTGAGACAAAAAAAATTCCCTTCTTATTGTGACGAGGATTCAGTTTAGTACGAATAAGACCCTTAGACCATTAATTTGTATACGTCAAGATACGGGGAATCACATTAACGTGGTTTAAGAATGATTTGTTATTGTTATTCATAAATCTGTCTTAATAAACTTTCTAGTTCTTTCACATTTTGTGAAGCAAGTTTTGAAGAGTTTGAACAAGTCTAAATTAATTTGTTGGTCATGGGAGTACAGGGTTGCGCCCGTACTTCGTCTTCTAAATTGAAGACTGGTTTGGTTTGTACAACTCTTTCTATTGCCTATTCAATCTAAATTATAATTAACTTAGATTGTAAAGTCAAGTTCAGTAAAGTTAGTCTGCCATGTTATTATATTGTTATTTAACTTTGGTTTAATGTTTATTAGTACCATGTTAGGATTTATATTTATTTGCTATGTAGTACTCAACTTTGCTAATTACGTGCTTTTGTGTGTATGTCGATCATGGCTGTGCATTATTGATCCTGTGATGATCCATTTGGCGAGCAATCTCTCAGGATTAATAGTGCATTGTCTATTTCAGGTTTGAAGATGATGCATCATGGGTTCGAGGGTTCATGGAGAGCTTGTGTTAGCTTAATATTTTTAGTTGACTTTTAATTTATGGTTTTAGTATTTGACTTTTAAGTTGGTTTGACTTTAGTTTGGTTTTGGAGTTGACTTATAGTTGACTAAATTATTAAGTTTTCAAAGAATTTATTTATTTCCACTGCAAAATTCTGAATAAGCCGATACGTTATCACACGGGAGATAATGCTTTGATAATTCTCTAAGTTTTATATTAAAAAGGTATTTTGGAAAATAGAGGATTGTCGGGGTGTTACAAGTAACTTAACTTAAATTTGTTCAAACGCTTGGACCTTTATTTTCACAAAATACGAACAGCTTTAAAATTACCAATATGCGAAAAAGTTAGAAAAATATATTAAGACGGATTTTGGATAAAGCCCTCTTAGACGATGATGATTCACTTTGAGACGAATAAAACCATACCCTTAGACCGTAAATTTGTCTAAGATAAGATACGGGGAATCATATTAGTGTATTGCAAGAATAATTTGTATCGTTATTGGCCAATTTCAAAAATATTTATTAAGACCTATAATGCAATTAAATGACCCTTATCTTAGTAACATCGCGACTATATTTTGTATGAATGAAACATTTGTACTTATATTCGTCAAATCTTTTTTTGGAATGGCTAATCTTTAGGATAATTCCTAAAACATGCAAGCAAGTTTAGGTCATAAACAGGTCTAGGACTTGTCCTAAAACATGATTGTTTGGAACTAAATGACTTAATTTACACTCGTTCAAAAAGAATGAAACCCATCAACCACTATTATGATCAAAATGACTCTTGCCTTTGTAATGTTGCTATATTTTGTACGAATGAAACCCATACAACCACTATTATGAATAAAATAATATCCAAGAAACACTATAAGTGTCTTTTAAGATTAATATTGTATTTCAATTGGTCAATTTTCAGATATGACCAATCTTTTAGAACATGTCCCAACTCCCAAACATGTTTAGGATGTGTCCTAAAGCATGAATGTTTGGAAACTCCACGAATCTCTTATGAATAATGATCCCAAGAGACCCATGTATGAGAATAATGATGTATTTACTCTTGTTAAAACTTTTCGAGCATTTCTTTAAAAAATAAGAATAAGATGCAAATTGACCAATATGTCGAAGAACTGGAAAAATCAATTAAGATACAGATGCTAAAAAGGACCTCATTATGAGAATGATGATTAAATTGTTGTTTGATGAAACCCTTCGACCATTATTTTGTATACGATAAGATATGAGGAATCAATTTAATATATTTGAGGAACGATTTGTGTTGTTATTGGTCAATTGAAAGAAGAATTATAAAGACGTATAATCAAAATGACCTGTGTCTTACTAACGTTGTTATATTTTGTATGAATGAAACCCATCTAACCACTATAATGAATAATATAAAGTCAAAGAAGCATCATTAGCGTCGTTTAGGAATGAATTGTACTTCAATTGATCAATTTTTGGGCATGTCTGATATTTTAGGATATGACCCAAGCACGTTTAGGGTGTGTCCTGAAACACGAATGTTTGGAAACTCCAGCAATCTCTTATGCATAATGATTCCAAGAGACCATATGAGAAGGATGATGTAATATTAACTCTATTCAATTTCAAGAAGGTTGTTATTGGCCAATTTCAAGAAAAATTGTTATGACGTATGAATAAAATGGACCCTTGTCTTTAACGTGGCTATATTTTGTATTAATGAAACCATCTAACCACTATTATGAATAAAATAATGTCCAAGAAATACTATTAGTGTCTGTTAGGAAAAAAAATTGTACTTGAACTGGTCAATTTTTGAGCATGGACAATATTTTAGGACATGACCCAAGGACATTTAGGACGTGGCTAACGAAGACATCTCGAACATGGTTTAAATGTCTTTAGCAGATGTTTATACCATGGCCCAAACGTCTTTTCTGGATGTTTGGTGTTCTTTTTCAATAATTATATTTGATTGTATTTCTTGTCTTTTTTCACGTGATTTTGAATTGTAAGAATATTAAGAATATTAATTGATATTAATGACAATAATATCATTAAATTAATAATAATATTAACATGTTTGCTTAACAATTACTTTCTAGTCAGAATATATGTGGATCAATTTGAACACCCATCTTAATTGTTATGATATATGTCTATGGTGGTGCTTTTAAATGGATGAAACCATTAGACCATTACTTTCTACTATAAGATAAAATACGAGAAATGGTACTAATGTATTTTATAAATGATTTATATTGTTATTCATCAATTTAGAGAAGAATAAATAAGATGGATGATCAAAATAATCCCTTTTAGTACGATAGATGGTTGACTTTTGCATGGATGAAACCTAAGAATGATTTGTATAGTTATTGGTCAATTTAAAGAATAACTATGAAGACATATGATCAAAATTACCCCTTTTAGTGCTTTGATTCACTTTTGTATGGATGAAACACTTAAACCATTATTTCGTGTAAGATAAGATACGAGGAATAGTATTAATGTATTTTAGGAATGATTTGTATTGCTATTGACCAATTTAGAGAAGAACTTTAAAGATGGAGGATCAAAATAACCCCTTTTAGTACGACGATTGACTTTTGTATGGATGGAACTCATAAATCATTAAGATAAGATGTGATGATGATATTAATGTATTTTAAGAGTGATTTGTATTGTTATTGGCCAATTTAGAGATGGCTATGTATGGATGAAACCCTCTTACCACTATTTTGAATAAAATAATGTCGAAAAACAATACTTCCTCCGTTCTGTTTTAAATGAAACGTTTGCTTTTTCACGCAACCCAACACACTTCTTTAATCATTAATATCTTTAGTTGTGCGCACGTAAAAAATATAAAAAAGTTATAATTTGATAGTATGCATCGAGACGAATCTAACAAGATCCCACTTGACTATGTTTTTCTTTATATAATGCCGATAAATTGGAGTCAAAATTGATCAATAAATAGTGTCATTTCACCCAATGTTTCATTTAAAACAGAATGGAGGAAGTATTAATTTTCTTTAGAAATGAATTTTGCTTCAATTAGTCAATTTTGGGGCATGGCCTATATAATTTAGGACATGTCCCAAACTTATAACAAATAATAATAATAATAATAATAATAATAATAATAATAATAATAATAATAATAATAATAATGATAATGATAATAATAGTGATAATAATGATAATAATAATAATAACAATCAATAATAACAACAATAATAATAAAAAGAACATTAGTAATAACATTGCAAACAATTTTTTTAATAAAGAAAACATCGGTTACTCAAAGGTGCATGATAAGATAGCAATGATTATTAAGACACTATCTTAGGACATAACCCAAGCAGCTTCAGGACAATATGAGAAGTTAAATGTTTATTTAGTATCAAAAATTCTTAAAACTTATCAAATACGAATTAAGCGTATCGATATATTTATGAATCATTTAGCATCCCTTGTACATTAACAATTGTTGAGAACAATTGAATGTGCTGTGCTGATACCCCTGCCAACATGGTCATTGCTCTTGCCACAAAACACTCTTATTCAAATGTAGCCTAGGTTCAAATCCTCTTACAAGCCAGCAAAAAACCTAAATTTTTTTTAGCTATAACTCTAAAGTTACTAATGACTACTTGGTAAAAACTAATGTTTTTTTATTATAACAATTTTGTCATCGATCTTTACCTTAATTGTCATATGAATACAAATCAATTTATAATTATAATACTAACAATTAATACTAACACCTTAATACTAACAACATATTAACAATAATATCACTTTGTATCATTATGGTAATATTTGTCTAGCTATTAGGACAATCTTTTAGGATATGACCCAAACAACTTTAAGATATGACCCAAACAGTTAAATGTAATTATAATAAAAACATCACAAATATAATCACAATAACAATAACAATAACAACACTAAATAACCCTAATGAGACTTTTTTAGGACATAAGCTAAACATCTTTAGAATATGTCTAATATTTTTAGGACATGACCCAAACATATTTAGAATATGCGTTCGAGCCAAACTAATATATATTCAATTCTTAACTCTGAAAAAATTATTAAAGTGGCAACATAGCTTATAAAATAATCCTCTATTCACTTCCAAAACTGGCAAGACTAACATGTCAAGATTAGGTGAATACATCCACATTAGAATGAGAACTAAACTAGTATTGCAGCCCCAGCCAGAGCACAAAAACAAGGAAGCTAGCATTTAACAAGTATAATTAGTAAGAATAAAGTGCCTTGTATAGTGGAACAGGAAATCAAATCTTTAATTTCATAAACTAATGGATTTTTGCACGCGTATACATGTATGACCATTAATCTTGAGCAAATTCAATGAAAACTATAGTACTTTTAGTTAACCGAATCAGGTACCACATATATTGCTTGAATTGCCTCCTCTATAAATTTACTAATACCTCATTAACAAATCTAAACTACCATATTAGTCGACTAAAATCCTACAACTACAAAACTCAAATAGTCAAATTGAAACAATGCAGTACACTATGCCTCAAGCTCATCAACGCCATCCTCATATTCAACAGAATCAGGTAACAAATTGAAATTTAAATTCAATATTTAAGGACATCAAGTCATGTTTCTTCCTCCTCCCTCGATCTGCTGCTGCCCTACTTTCGCCGGAGTATCCATTTGCTTCCGCCGCTGCTCCGTTCACTTCCTCTTCGCCTCGCTGCGACGGGTTAGGTTGGTGGTGCTGCAGAGTTGATTCTTCTTCTTCCCTTCCCCCAATTTCCTCCGGAATCATACTTGTTATTAAGGACATGACCCAAGGCATACTTTCGCCGGAGTTTCGCGTTGGTAAATTTTGCACCAGTTCGGAGGAGAAGAGACGAGAGGAGGAGGGGTTTGATTTGAAGCAGGGGAGGAGTGAGAGAGGACGAGGGGTTTGAAGCAGGGGAACAGATCTGGGTTTGAAGCAGGGGAAGAGAGAGAAAAGAGGAGAGAGAAAAAAAAAGACCCAAATTGGAATATATCAGTTTTAAAGAAATTATGTTATTTTCTTGAAATTTACAAAATTATTTTAAGTATTTATCAAAAATATTTCTGATTTTAGCAAAAGAAATGAAAAAGAAAAAGAATTGATGAGTTGGCAAAACATGTGGTGTTAAAGGCCTTTGACTTCCATTGACTTCGGTGGTCATAATTTTAGTATGATCACTGAAGAATCATCCCTGTTTTGTGCATTGCTATTTTTTACTCTCTTATTTCCCCAATTTCTCTTTCTTCCTTGACTATTTTTTTCCATTACTTTTCATATTCTTCAATTCATCCTTAAAAATTTAGTTCTTTAAATCATCAACTCCTCTATGATTTTTTATAGAGGTTCTTTTACTCTCTCTCCTTCACTTCACCTAAAGAAACCATCACACCATGCGACTCTCTATCCTCCTTTACATAGACTTTTGCAGGAAGAAGACAATTGTAGGGAATAGTAATTCGCGTCTTCATCAGTATCAATCATTTGTTGGGACCTAAACAAGGAAACTAAGGTCATACTCAAAATCCTAGATTTATTGTCGAGTATGATTAGTCCATGATTTTAGCCTAGCCACGAGACTGCAACAATTACACATTATTGATCTTGTGAAGAAGATCTAGTCATTTTTTTTCCCAATTTCAAATGCCTAAACTTGCAAAATCACCTTTTAGACATATGTTAGAGTTTAATATGATGTAATCATAACAAAACCACATATTTTTGCATACACTTGTCAGCAAAATGGCTCCAAATTGGCATACATATGAAGTAGACAAGCAGTCATCCAAAGCAAATAAGAGAAAAGGAATGTAAAAGAAAGCTATTGCTAAGCTAGGGAACAAATGGATGCCCCTTTTTAGCCCCAATTGGACAAAAAAATGAGTACTTAAATTTTATCAAAATTCAACCAAGAATCATAACTTTTGAACCAAATTAAAACTTCATACCTTTTTACAATCTCAAAATTTGAAATTGTCTTTTAATTGTGGTCGAATATGGTAGAAAAGTAGCGGAAAATTAACCAAGAACCCTAACTTAGATGTCTGCTCGCTTTTGGGGATTTATAATCCCTTAGGGGAGGGAGGTCTAAGATGAGTAGTGGAAAAATGAATTCTTCTTATGTTTTCATTGAGCAATGGGAATGTTAACACATGTCAAAGTTCGATCATACAAAATCAATCTCGTTCCTTCAATTCCATTTCATTGTGCGCCTTGTTGATAGAAAATATGTGATTTCTTCCATTTTTGTAAGATTTACTCTTGCATTATATTTTATTATAATCGCTGGATAGCAAATATATATGTAACACCCCAAAATTTCAAAGCGGAAAAAGAAAGAAATAATAATAGTATTATAGGACGATGGCGGAAACATCGTCTTCTGGGAATGCCACTTCTAATACAAAGGTATTTAAATAACTAAGTTAAGAGACCAACTTAAATAAATAATATCAATATATAACTAATTCAGAGTATTCCGAATGAGAAAAGTCTAACTAGCAGTCGAGGCCTAAAACAACTATCATTTCATTCTCGCATCTCAACCCGAGCCCAAAACCAAAGAAGATTCCCATCAACAAAACATGCAAAATATACAACAAACATCCACAATCAGTGCGGAGTAACTAGTAGTTCTCCCAGAACAAAAGAAATCAAAGTCTATTCCAGACATATATTAGTAAGAAGGGAAAGAATAAAGTCAAGTCAACTACAATATGCATCCACTTCCATATAACTCACAAGTAACGCAAATGAATAATAAATAGCAAGTGAATTGGATAAAAATAAATAAATCATCTCAAGAGTACTTTTATTAAAATTAAAGTATAGGTAAAACAAGTGATTGAGTCAGAAACCAAACGCTAGTGAATCGCAATTCACTTCCTAAGGTTTGTCAGATCGCAATCTCCAGGTCAGTCTATGGGCTTACATTCCCCACTGCCTGTGTCTAAGAATGGCCAAACTCCCGATGCAGGGTAGAACACGCAGAACTCCCTGACCTCTCGGACGACAACAATTAACCCAGGTTTACCACTAGTTCGCAAACCAGGTGGTTGGCATGTTCTTCACCGGGGACTACATCTATCCCACCGGATGTTCATATCTCAAAAAAATAAAATCTTAATTCATAAATATCATCAAAGTATCATTCAGCTCAATAATATTCGTCAAAAGGGATGCCGCCCGGCCTTATACCCATAATTCATCAAAAGTAATTCTTCACAAATCCTCAAAGTAGTAACTTACAAACTTACAACAAATATCTCCAACAACAATACTTTGAACATCACTAAGCATCAACAATGATAATGAAATAGTTCTTACAGCACTAACAGTATCAATCAGAAATGCATCATATCAAATAAGATCACCAACCAGAAGTAGAACATACGTACAAGATCATATGAAAAATTAGACTACACAAAACTGTGCGCTTGACACGTGAGCTTGCGCTCAGCACCACACTGTGCGACTGGCGCACTAACCAAACTACGTCTGACGCATCAGAATGCGTCTGACGCCCCCACCAATTAACTCCAAGGCTTATTAAATCAATGAAACGTACACGACTAATTAGTTTTACATAAACCAAACGTAAACATAATGATACTCAATAATAACCACAGTAACCTACAAATCATTAAGGTCCAAGAACATAAGGTCTCAATTTATTTCTGATTATTAGACCCTTAAATAATTTAAAAGAATATCCTCAAACTCATAACAAAAACACAATAAAAATTATTAAACTAATAAAAACGATCAGTAAATTATCACAAAAATTATCATACGACCATTATGACTATACTGACATGGTGCTAATTTTATTTCTAATTTTTGGTCTATAAAAGTAATTTTAAACGTTAATTTACAGAATACTCAAGAAAGCCAATATAATAATTAAAAACAGAAATAAACTCCCAAGAATTACCAAAAATTCACATAACATGCATAAACCCACTTTAATATATAATATGAAAATAAATAGATTTTTCGGCCTCCAGATATAATATTCACGATTTAAATACTAGTAAACACGAAAATGCAAAAATAGATAAATCAATTAAATAAACCTGTAAAAAGAAGACAAAAATTATTCTAAGGAATGAAAAATATTCTACACTCATAACATGTATCAAAAAAATAATTTCATCAATTATAAAATTTTTTAACTAATTATTTTGCAAATAAGCCATAAACTCATAAATTACCAAATAAATCAAATAAATAGTAAAACTCAAACAAAAATTATTTTTATGTACATAATATTCACACAGCATACATCAAGAACATTCATGTACAATTTTATTAATAATTTCCTACAAAAGTATTTTAAACAATTTCCTAGCGTAATAATCTAATACCGAAATATACTCTAATCTCTATCGTTCTAAGATAACTACTAGTTACCTGGAACGTCGGGAGGAGAGCTGAGTCTAAAGGGTTTGAAAAATATGCGTGCAATCCAATTGCTCCATGAACGATAATTGTAGCAACAAGTCACTAGGTGTTTTCTTCTTGAACGTAGAAAAATCTCATTTTGTGCTTCTGTTCCGACCATGATTCCCAGTGATCTAAAGCTCAGATTCTAAATCGCTCTAGTTAGAGTGAAGAACAAGATGTTATAAACATGCTGACCAAATTTGAGAATAATCCAACGGTTAGATCTCCGGATATGGTTAATTTCGTGAAGGTGTGACAGGAAAAACCGGGATGAACCTTTCTCTTCTTTTTCTCTTCCCTTCCTCTCTTTCTTTTCTTGAAAATGGCGTGGGTTAAATGAGAATGATGCTGAATTTCTCTTATTAAAAATCAGAAGTTATTGGCAAGGAAAAACGAAGGGTTTAGGAGAATGTTAATGAGGGATTAAATGAGCGGTTACAAGATATTCAAAGGTTAGCTTAATAAGCACCAAAACTCTTCATCCTCCACTCCATAATTGCTGATTTTCGGCCAGCATGGCACGCCACACGTGATGTACCATTTCATCATCCCAAGTCGGTCCATCAATGTTACAAAAACGTTACGCGACAACACCGCATCCTAAACGCCTAAATAAATAACAAAACTAATATAACCTTTAAAACAATTAACTAACAACTTAAAATAAATATATATAAATATATCACAACATATAAAAACATATACACATTTTCACAACACGTTCCAAAATAATCTAAATAATAAATTATTTATTTTTATGAAAAATATCATTTTAATGTAAACAAACACCAATATCATTTTAATGTAAACAAACACCAAAAATAAAGGGTGAAAATTACGGGGTGTTCCAATCACTCCCCCTTAAAAGAGTTTCATCCTCGAAACTTCAAAACAACCAAGAGACAAAAGAAAATATTCTAGATAATGAACATTAAGCAAACAAAAATCGATGGATTTTAGTTAACCAAACAACTTTGCAGGTATAAAATTTGATAACTCAAATAATATATATTTTAATTTTGGAAGACCAAAAGAGTTGTATAGTAAAGAAGCACGGTAACAACAATCATTTTATAAAATGTGAAAGAACCAAAGACAAGAGAAAGTTTAAGGTAAAAATGTTTGCACAATAAACTATATGTAATTTTGCAATAGAAGTAGGAATAAATATTTACGTAAAATTATAAAAGAATAAATACGACCATACATAAATATTTTTAGAAAAGAAACGAAGAAGAAAAAGTTCGTAAATAGATAGCCAAATCAATTTAAATAGAGGTAGCCACACGGGCTTATACTCCACCTAAAGAGATAAGAACACTTTAATAAAGAGTAGCTAGCTGCTTTATTGAAATAGCACTTACGAACACAAGTCATGACATATGTTATAAGAGCGTACGCCTCCTAAACATATATATGAAAATTAAAGTTCGCAAAAGAAATTGAAAACTTTAAAATTAATTTCACAACGACGAAACACTAATAATAAATAGGCGATAAAGTAATAAATTATTAACAACAATTATAAAATTTGCCAAGTCGACACAAATGTGCATGAAACCACCCATTGCAACCTAGTATCAACAAAACAATATTTGAAAGCCTTCTTATCAAATCAACATTAAAGTTTACCGGAATCACCCAATATAAACTTAATATCAACTCAAAAAGAAAAGTAAATCAAAATAGATAAAATGTGTCAACTTATCAAATTGACATACAAGTCACAGGAATCACCCATTATGACTCAATATCAACTCAAACAAGTTTAAAATTTAGACTTATCAAATTGACATACAAGTCAAAGGAATCACCCATTATGACTTAATATCAACTCAAACAAGTTTAAAATTTAGACTGACAATATAAATTTCGTTTTCAAAGAATATAAAACAGATCAGTCAAAACCAAATAATTAAATAAGAAGTATTGAAAACAACCACAATTTTGCTATGAAATGAGAAAGCACTACATATTTACACAAGAAACAACAAATAGTAAATGAGATCCTTTCACGCATTTGAGTTTGAAAAAAAAATAATGCTAATAAGAAAAGTAAGTAAAGTAAAAGTTAAAACAAAAAAGTTTGCGTCTACATTTCATATTAAAAAACTAAACAAGGATTAGCATGAAAAATAAAAATATTAAAAGAAAAATATTTATAAATATAGATGGTCAAAGACGGTAAGAGAAATTTGAAGAATATCTTGAAAAACAATTTCAAAACCCCTTTCTTTTTCCGAACCATTACAAAACAATTGCAATTAAACATTTTTTCAAAAGAGTATGTCAAAATATTAAAAATAACAAAATTTGAAAGACAGAAAGTAACTCCAATATGGTTATGAAATATATTAAGTTCCAAGATCTAAAATATAATTTGGAATATAAATTCAAACTAGAAAGTTTTGTAAATAATAAAACAGATACGTAGTACTCACATAAAAACAACACTTAATTGAAAAAGAACAGAAAATATATACCGTCGTACATAATAACATATACTATCAAGCAACCATCAAATAAAATAAATGCAATGCAACACACATGACTATATTAAAATAAAATTAGAGTTTATTTTTAAATTGCAAAACACAAAACAAATTAAACACACTACTAAACCGATGAGGCTATAAATTACTTCGCTTTCACTGCGCACTCTGATAAAAGAGAAAATGAATTACATGTAAGAGGCCCTGCAAATAACATTAGCAAACTTGGTAGACTAATTCCACCAATAATACAAGTAACTATACATATAACATATGCTCCATAAGCATGAGAGCACACCACATTCCCATAAGGCTTCCCTTTACTAACTCTACCCATCACACTCTCATTATAGTGAAACAACTAAACTTAATTCTAAACAAATTTTATATCCTATGGCTAACTAATAATTCTAAAGAATCATTAGCAACTCTTTTTCAGAGTTTAGGAGCGTTTTGCTCTGATACCAACTCTAACACCCCAGAATTTCAAAGCGGAAAAAGAAAGAAATAATAATAGTATTATAGGACGATGGCGGAAACATCGTCTTCTGGGAATGCCACTTCTAATACAAAGGTATTTAAATAACTATGTTAAGAGACCAACTTAAATAAATAATATCAATAAATAACTAATTCAGAGTATTCCGAATGAGAAAAGTCTAACTAGTAGTCTAGGCCTAAAACAACTATCATTTCATTCTCGCATCTCAACCCGAGCCCAAAACCAAAGAAGATTCCCATCAACAAAACCTGAAAATATACAACAAACATCCACAATCAGTGGGGAGTAACTAGCAGTTCTCCAAGAACAAAAGAAATCAAAGTCTATTCTAGACATAGATTAGTAAGAAAGGAAAGAATAAAGTCAAGTCAACTACAATATGCATCCACTTCCATATAACTCACAAGTAACGCAAATGAATAATAAATAGCAAGTGAATTGGATAAAAATAAATAAATCATCTCAAGAGTACTTTTATTAAAATTAAAGTATAGGTAAAACAAGTGATTGAGTCAGAAACCAAACGCTAGTGAATCGCAATTCACTTCCTAAGGTTTGTCAGATTGCAATCTCCAGGTCAGTCTATGGGCTTACGTTCCCCACTACTTGTGTCTAAGAATGGCCAAACTCCCGATGCAGGGTAGAACACGCAGAACTCCCTGACCTCTCGGACGACAACAATTAACCCAGGTTTACCCCTAATTCGCAAACCAGGTGGTTGGCATGCTCTTCACCGGGGACTACATCTATCCCACCGGATGTTCTTATCTCAAAAAAATAAAATTGTAATTCATAAATTTCATCAAAGTATCATTCAGCTCAATAATATTCGTCAAAAGGGATGCCACCCGGCCTTATACCCATAATTCATCAAAAGTAATTCTTCAAAAATCCTCAAAGTAGTAACTTACAAACTTACAACAAATATCTCCAACCACAATACTTTGAACATCACTAAGCATCAACAATGATAATGAAATAGTTTTTACAGCACTAACATTATCAATCAGAAATGCATCATATCAAATAAGATCACCAACCAGAAGTAGAACATACGTACAAGATCATATGAAAAATTAGACTACACAAAACTGTGCGCTCGGCACATGAGCTTGCGCTCAGCACCACACTGTGCGACTGGCGCACTAACCAAACTACGTCTGACGCATCAGAATGCGTCACCAATTAACTCCAAGGCTTATTAAATCAATGAAACGTACACGACTAATCTTTTTACATAAACCAAACGTAAACATAATGATACTCAATAATAACCACAATAACCTACAAATCATCAAGTTCTAAGAACATAAAAGGTCTCAATTTATTTCTTATTATTAAACCCTTAAATAATTTAAAAGAATATCCTCAAACTCATAACAAAAACACAATAAAAATTATTAAACTAATAAAAACGATCAGTAAATTATCACAACTAATTATCATACAACAATTATGACTATACTGACATGGTACAAATTTTATTTCTAATTTTTGGTCTCTAAAAGTAATTTTAAACGTTAATTTACAGAATACTTAAGAAAGCCAATATAATAATTAAAAATAGAAATAAACTCCCAAAAACTACCAAAAATTCACATAACATGCATAAACCCATGGTAATCCATAATATGCAAAGAAATAGATTTTTCGGCGTCCAAATATAATATTCACGATTTAAATACTAGTAAACACGAAAATGTAAAAATGGATAAATCAATTAAATATACCTGTAAACTGTAGAAAAAAATTATTATAAGGCATGAAAAAATACTAAACCCATAACATGTATCACGAAAAATAATTTCAGCAATTATAAAATTTGTTCACTAATTATTTTGCAAATAAGCCATAAACGCATAAATTACCAAATAAATCAAATAAATAGTAAAACTGAAACGAAAATTATTTTTCTGCACATAATATTCACACAGCATACATCAAGAACATTCATGTACAATTTCATCAATAATTTCATACAAAAGGTATTTTAAACAATTTCCTAGCATAATAATCTAATACCGAAAAATACTCTAATCTGTATCGTTCTAAGATAACTACTAGTTACCTAGAACGTCGGGAGGAGAGCTAAGTTTAAAGGGATTTGAAAAATATGCGTGCAATCCAATTGCTCCATGAACGATAATTGTAGCAACAAGTCACTAGGCGTTTTCTTCTTGAACGTAGAAAAATCTCATTTTGTGCTTCTGTTCCGACCATGATTCCCGGTGATCTAAAGCTCAGATTCTAAATCGCTCCAGTCAAAGTGAAGAACAAGATGTTATAAACATGCTGTCCAAATTTGATAATAATCCAACGGTTAGATCTCCGGATATGGTTAATTTCGTGAAGGTGTGACAGGAAAAACCGGGATGAACCTTTCTCTTCTTTTTCTCTTCCCTTCCTCTCTTTCTTTTCTTGAAAATGGCGTGGGTTAAATGAGAATGATGCTGATTTTCTCTTATTAAAAATCAGAAGTTATTGACAAGGAAAAACGAAGGGTTTAGGAGAATGTTAATGAGGGATTAAATGAGCGGTTACAAGATATTCAAAGGTTAGCTTAATAAGCACCAAAACTCTTCATCCTCCACTCCATAATTGCTGATTTTCAGCCAGCATGGTATGCCACACGTGATGTACCATTTCATCATCCCAAGTCGGTCCATCAATGTTACAAAAACGTTACGCGACAACACCGCATCCTAAACGCCTAAATAAATAACGAAACTAATATAACCTTTAAAACAATTAACTAACAACTGAAAATAAATATATATAAATATATCACAACATATAAAAATATATACACATTTTCACAACACGTTCCAAAATAATCTAAATAATAAATTATTTATTTTTACGAAAAATATCATTTTAATGTAAAAAAACACCAAAAATAAAGGGTGAAAATTTCGGGGTGTTACAATATATATACATACATATATATTTATACATATGTATGTATATATACATATATGTATGTATATACATATGTATGTATATATACATATATGTATGTATATACATACATATATGTATATATATATATGTATGTACATATACATATATGTATGTACATATACATATATGTATGTACATATACATATATGTATGTACATATACATATATGTATGTATATATATATATATGTATGTATATATATATATATATATATACATACATATATATATATATATTAGTTGTAACAGCTAGTTAACGTATGATACTTTAAGTTAGCAGCTATGCGATATGTGTTCCAATAAAGCAAATTAGGGATGTTAATCGAGGGCAAAAACTTGCGACGAACTTGACTCGGTCAACGCTGGGTCAAAATTCGACTTAAGTTGGCACTAGTCGACTCGAAACCTTAATGAGCAAGTGCAAGACCCACTAGACTCGAGAACTTTTTTCATATTATAATATAATTAATTATTGTTTTGACAAAATAAATTAAGAGTTTTCCCAGCAAGAGACATAGCCATACTACTATTTTTGCATGGACTCATGGCCATACAGTTAGCCATACTGCTATTTTTGCGTGGACTCATGGTCATACAGTATGTGACGAAATCATACTTTCTCTGTTTCTAAAGTGTTGCACCACTTTCATTTTTGCGCTATTCACATATTATACTTTAACGTGTTTATTTTACTAGCCTATAAAAGAAGTTGTCATGTTATGTTATATAATTTGTCTTAATCTGTATTTTAACCATATCAACTTTGTATAATTTTTACTAATTTTTAGGATTAAAGATATTGGTTGTTAAAGTTTACGTTGACAAACATAATAGTCAATAAGGTACAACTATTTTGCAATAGGAGAAGTATTATTTAAAATTCTCAATGGAAAAAGGTCAAAATCATTAAGGGAGAAAGGAAACGCTATCCTAAGTTCAACTATCCAAAATGTAAAGCGTTGTCTCCCTCTCTTGTCTTTTCTCCTCTCTTTTATTTCTCTGTCTCTTAAAATTTTCTCTAGCCCGACACTTCATTCCCCGAGACCTATGGTATTGACGGTGTAGTAACAATAAAACTACCCTTTTTACCTGGTAATGAACATAGAATTTTGATCATTTTCCTAGTGAAGCATCCATGAGATGTTAGCTCTGTTACCCTACTAGTACCCTATATTCATGTATTTTATATCATTATCATTTGTGATGTTGGAATAAATATAAGATCATAATCGATATATTATTTATTGTCAATTTGTGATGTTCTGGATAATCTTTGTTCCAACATCATAATTATATAAGTGTTTTAGCTTCAAGGAAAATCTTTGTTCACTTTGTGGGGCCGCAACGCATCTGTTTTTTGGTTGTACTTATAGAAACATTGTAGGCATATTTTTATTGCCTACGCGAGATGAACGCGTATTTAAAAACCTCACTGTAAAGGTTGAAATTTTGAAACTCATTTCGAGATAAAGAAGTCACCAACAAGCCTCTAAAGGAAGACTCTTAAACCTAATTGGATATTAGGAAACCATAGGACAACTTAGGGACTTATCCAATGTAGATTTCCCCATCATGACTTCATAATTGATCATTGAGGGTACGTATTTGATAATGAATCAAATTCGGCCATCGTTGCCCTTTACTTAATACGATTCATGTTCGAGTTTTATGCAAATAAACAACCACACAATATGTTTAAGCATTCTAAATATTAATCTACGTTGGTTCATTAAACACAAAGACTAACTTTTGGTAATATGTTATTTATGCAATCACATTACAGGGATCTTAAATCAATTGTCCAAATGATCTTATTAAACCTTAGAACATTTATTTAGATCTTGTAATTAGCAAAAATAAGTATGTGAAATTGATGAATGCAATAAACATATAGGCATGCATATAAATATAATAAAGAATATATAGAAATATAAAAAAGGAAACATTAGAAAAGAATATACAAGAGAGTGTTAATTCCCTTAAGATCTACATCATGAAAAGTAGATTGTTAGTACGATAAAAAATAAATTGGAATTGACCCTCAGTAATTATACCTTTGTCGCCTAGGTCTTGTATAACGAACCGCAAGAGGAGCAATCTTGAAGCTTGAATGGAGATTTGATGGAAATTCTAAGTGTTTGATTATATGTTTGAAGTATTTGGAGAGTATTTTCGTGGTTGGAAGTGTATGAAAGTCGTAGGAAAAATTGTAAGAAAGTTTGCCGAAAATTGAGTGAAACGGAGGTCTATTTATTAGGAAACTGGAAGAAACCAAAAAAGATTTGAGAATGCGCGGTATACATCTGCTTCCGTGTTTCTTAATTTTGCTGATTGTTTCGATATGGAGCATACGCAACGTTGGTGCCCTAGACGCATTCGGGAGCGTGAAGCGCATATGCAGATCAGACCAGATTTTGTTTGTTATCTTAAGTTAAATTAAAAGATTTTTTCGATCTTGCATTAAATAATACCTTTTGGATTCGGAAATCATTTTCTTAAGGAATAAAAATCTGATTCTCATAATATGTTTTAATTTAGAAATTTTTGTATGAAAAATACAACTAATAATTATCAAGAACAAGTAATTGTAACAAAATGGACTTTAAAAATACAATTCATTATCTTGAATAATCAATTGGGCTTTTAAAATTGAGCTTGAAATTAATAAATAGACTTGTCATTCTTAAAACGATTTTGGGCTTAGCTTGTTGGATTGATCTTCTTTTTGACCGAACCCATTAGGACAACGCTATTTTCATCACCGGGTACTAAACGGGGTGTAGACACATAATCGTGTCTCCCTATTTAAGGACCCAATGATGAAGCATACCGCAGTCTTAATTAGTCTGACCCAAGGGGAGAGCAGTCCGAATAGCCAAGCCGAAATACTGTTTTAAAAGTGTAAAGCTTATTTGCAATAAAAGATCCAAAATCCTATTTTAAAGCCCAATTAATTATTCCTAATAATTAATTGTAATTTGAGCCCACAAAAATAATATTTTGAGCCCAATCCTTTTGAAAAGTCCAATTAATTATTCATGATAATTAATAGTTATTTTAATAAATATTTTCAGAAAGAAATAAATATTTTCAAAGACAACTTCAATAAAATAAAAGTAATAAAAAAAAATCCCTGAAGCCATCATCTCCATTTCCTTATAGTTAAATAACAATTCAAAGCTCCACAAATAAATTTAAGCCTTCCAATACCCAAAACCGTAAAAACTTGTGTGCAAGCCTCAATACATAAAAAAGATCAACGTCAGGCAAAAACAAAAAAAGTGAAATAATTCAAAGAGCAAAAGAAGCAAAAGCAAAAGAAAATGCATAAAGTAATGCAAAAGCAAAAAAGAAAAAGCCAAAGGCAAAGGCAAAAGAAAAAAGTCAAGCTAGGGGGCTTGCACACAAGTTCTATCCCTCATTCAAATTTTTCAATCCTTCAAAACCTTGATCCTAATACCTTAGCCCAACCAATTGAACCTTCATAAGAACTTCAAACCTCTAACTTTTCAACCTTTCATCAACCCTAACTCCTTCTCCAAGGTATGTCCAAGGCCGTTTGGTTGAAAACCCGAAAGGGCGGCCTAGGCAAAATTTAAGGCACAAAAAAATCAGATCCAGAACTACGAATGATCTGATTTCGCAAGGATACGTGGGAATCCTCATCTCGAGATCCGACCACTTGAATAAAATAAAATTAATCAAGGTCTCATGATTTGATTTTTAGGGTTCATAAGCATACTCTTTCTAGATCCTGACATAGACTCGAGTCGGAACCTAGCCACGTCAAAGCCTTTTCCCACCTACATATGAGTCACAAAATTTAAACCTTTTATTTTTTAATCCAAGCTCTCCTTGTCCCTGAAGGACTCTCCGATAATTCCATGGTCTCAGGCGATATCTGACTTTGCCTATATCAACTCCCCAAAGAAGAATCCCAGTGAAGAACTCTGAATTCTCAACACAGATTAAGTACATTCCAATCTAGGTTCAAAATACCTAATTTAAGACAAGCTTACCCAAAGTGGGGGCGTCCTATACATGTGGTGGTTCCTCAAAATCAAACTCCCGAAG
The DNA here is from genome assembly GCA_947646795.1 of Beta lomatogona. Classification (NCBI taxonomy): domain Eukaryota; kingdom Viridiplantae; phylum Streptophyta; class Magnoliopsida; order Caryophyllales; family Amaranthaceae; genus Beta; species Beta lomatogona. Next base: position 941,522 of record CANSNZ010000357.1, read on the forward strand.
AGTTGTAATCTGCGGATCTCATTGGCGACCCCGATTATTTATCAAAACAGTTTAAAAAAAAAAAAAATCATATCGCTCTACCTATCCAGACCTCCTAATCTTGCATAACCCATTTCATATTTCTTAGTCTTGCATGACCCTGACATTGCATGACGTTTACTCTTCCTTAGCTTTGCATAACCTTAATCCTTGCATAGCGTCTCATGCATCCTTAGAGAGTCTAAGTTTGCATTATTGCTTCATTATGTGCATTATTATGTGAGTTGTTTGTACCTATCTGCTAACATCTTCTCCTACAAGTAATCAAGTTACTCGTATTTATCGTCCGGCACACTAACTTTGTTTTGCAGAAACCGGCGATGTATAGATCAATTTTAAACTGGAGAGCATTTAGAATCATTCTCCATCCCGACATCGTATACTTTGACTATCGGTTTCCTGAACCTCAATCAAAGTGGGGGCTTCTATAGGCACATACTCGTGTCTCCCCATTTAAGGACCCAATGATGAAACATATTGTGTAGGGAAAATTTCACATCAAGGCTAATTTGCTTGGAGAGGGGGTTGACAATTAAGTTGCGAATTAAAATAAGTCACGGAAATAAAGTTGTGTAAAGTAAATGAAAGAGCACGACAAGTTTTACGTGGAAACCATTTGGAAATGAGGGAAAACCACGGGAGGATTGGTATCCTGCCAATTCACTAAGTTGCCTAAGTTGGCGAGAGAGTACAAGTGTTTTAAGCTAGAGGGAAAGTAGAGGGAGTAGTAAGTGATGATTTACAAAGTTTGAGCTAGTAGTCTATTTATACTAATTTCATACAATAACGTTGCTTGCTAGTTGTTTTGTACTTGGCATTTGATTGGCCTAGATCCTATTTTAATGGGATGTGGAGAATATCTTCTACTTGGAGGTTGTCTTCAGCCCCACTTCCTTCTCCCATTATACGTTTCTTCCTTGAATATAGGATGCCTTCAAACTGCTTGATAAGTCATCAATCCTTCTTCTTTACGCGTTCAATGAGCTGCTGCCACCTGGCCTGGCGAAATAACACAACATGGTTGCTTCACTTGTTGCCACGTTAGATTAAACTGACCCCTAACAATAGCCCCTAATTTTCTTCTTTGGGCGGCAAAACAAACGAAATAAAATTATTTTAACTTTCAAACTCTGCTAAACGTCTTGCAAAACGCACCTAATTATGACAATTTCATCCTTTTGCATGCGCTAGTTAGACTATTAACATCCCCCATCTCTCTCTACAACTGCGTTTCCTTGGAAAACGATAAATTTCTTCATCCTCTTCCTTTGTCCGTTCAAGTTTTCTTCTCAGGTAATTTTTCCTTCTTGCTGATTTTCTTTGCGCTTTTCTTCAAGTTGTTTTTTGTTTTTGCACGAATTTGCCTTTGCTTCCTCTTTTTTTTTTTACTTCTTTCTTCCATCATGACTAGAGCAAACCCTAGGTCTTCTTCAATAAACATTTCCTCCCCTGAAGGAACAAACGTTTTTCGCCCCTTTAGAAATTTTGGAAGATAAGAACATTTATCCTAGCGTGCTAACTATAGCCGATTTGCGAACTGTTAGGAAAAATTATGGTTTTCCCCCTGGTGATGTGATTAGGTTGCCATGAAACCAAGAAAGAATGGATTGGGCTTGTCTGGGTTGGTTAGTTTTCTATGACTATCCCTTTGCCAAATTAGGACACAAATTCCCTTTCATTCGTCAGTTTTTTGCCAAATTAGTTTTCTATGACTATCCCTTTCATTCGTCAGTTTTTTGCTGCAACTGACATGGCATCCTGCCAACTTCTCCCTTGGGCATGGAGGGTTTTGACAAGCGTAGAGACCTTGAGCAAGAATTTGAACATTGATTTCTCGGTGGACGATTTAGCTTTTACTTACCAAATCAAACCCTTTGGGAAAGGGAGGTTTACCCTCAAGACCAATGAAGGTCGAGATGCATTGGTAGAGAAAATTGACAAAGGCCGCGACAGGGGCTGGGCCGCAAGATACTTTTTTGTGAGAGTAGATTCTTTAGGTGACTTTGGTGGTTTCTTCAAAGACACTTGGAGATCTGAAGGTATTTTGCTTAATTTGCTGTAAAATTTGCATACTGAATGTTGACAATTTGCTTACACTTTTTGTTGGGCAGGTGTTTCTCTGCATTCTTTCGGGCGCGAACATTCCGCAAGTTTTACAGACTTGATCTTGGCGCTTAGTGCTGAAGACAGGACCTTCCCCATTATTCCTACGCATCCTGGTGCCAACTTGCCTGCTCAGGCAAACTCGTCCAACTCCCCTAGAAAAAGAAGCACAAGAACTCAGCTTGCTCAACCTCCAACATGTATTCTGGTATGTAAGCAAATTTTTGTTGCCTTCAAAGAACCTGCTGTACAATTTCCTTTTATAAGTTGCTTATGTTCTTCTTTCTTGGCAGAAACTTCTGCAGCTCAACGCACTGCTTCGATCTTGAACTCTGAGTTAATATCGAGTATGCGCAACAGGAGTGGAATTTTTGCCACTTTCCTTGCTTCTTCTGCATCAATTCGTCCGCCTTCTTCTCAGAATCTTCGTCCTACTACGACGCCTGCAGTTGCCACTCCTTTGGCTGGGCAGAAGAGAAAAAGTGTAGAGATTGAGGTTCTAGAGGACTTCTGCTCTATTTCTGCTGAGGTAACTCCAATATGGCCAAGTGCCAAGAGTCTATGGTTCCCTGCTACTAATGCGCGTCATGAAACTATGACACCTGTTGCTGTTGCTTCTGAAGGTGTTAGTTTGTCCGTCCAGGTTTGCTCCGGTTTTATACCTGACCATTTACATACCTTACTGTGTGCTGTTTTCTTGACACATCTTGTGTTTCTTTTTAGTGTATGCAAGCCTTTATTGCTTCGCACCATAATATGTCTGACTTGGCAACCTAAGTTGTTACTCTCACCAATAAGAAGGAGGATGCTGAGGAGAGATGCTAACGCTGGTTGGACCAACTGAAGGCAGAGCAAGAGGAGGTGTAACGTTTAAAGCGGGAAGTAAAGCTGCTAAGGAAGCGGAGAAGAAATACAATGAACATCTTGACAACATTGGTATGCAGCTGTGGTTGGCAAGAATTGAGGCTATGGAGGAGTATGCTGCGAGGAAGCATGTGGAGTGGAATCCTGCTGCGGAAAGGTTGGCTTATGAAGATGCCAAAAAGTTCCAGGGTGCCAAGAAGGATGACAATGCTGCTGCGGTGACTGAGGAGGTTCATGTTGCAACTTCTACTGTTGATGCGCCTTTCCAGCCGATAGATGTTGATGCTGACAAGCCCCATAATGATGCTCTTTAGTTTTAATGCTTTTTCTTAGGATCAAAAAATATTTTAATTTGTGTTACTCTTTACTTGCTCATGGGAGCAAGGTTAAAACAAGTTTGTGTGATTTTGTACCTGCTCATGCACTAGTGGAAAAAACGTTAAGGGATGCGGTCAAAATAGCCCTAAGGGCTGCGTTTTTGGCCCGCAGCCCTTGGGCAAAAAGGAAGGGCTGCGGTTTTTTACCGCAACCCTTCACTCCCAAGGGCTACGGTTTAGGCCCAAAACCACATCGATTGGAAGGGCTGTGGTTTTGGGCCTAAACCGCAGCCCTTTACAAATTAAGGGCTGCGGTTTTGATGAAAACCGCAAACCTTGTGACCCAATTTTTTTTGTTTTTTGCATTTTTAGTCATAAATGATCCCCAAACAGTTATATATATATAAAAGTATCATTTTCCATTGCAAATTATGTTTTTTATACAATATAAGATTTACAATATGGTAGACTCCACGTTCTGAAGGGCTTCAGTTCTGCTCTGCATATAGGTGTCCTGTAATCGAACCATCTATTGCTGCTGTTGATTTTGTTGTTGCAATAATGGCTGAGGTTCCCCATATGTTGATTTCCTGCAAAATTTGAGAAGCAATGAAGCTTGCACCTAAACTTAGAAGTAAAATTATTATATCCATCTATAAAGCGAAAATGAGTTTATGGAGGATAGCCCTTTATAATTTAAAGTATTGTGTATCACTAACTCTTCTAGGATATCAATTCTAAACAAGTTGTTCTCATCAATAGCTATTCATAATTACATAAATTTCTAGTCTTCTCAGTCAATAGTAGAATGAGCTTCTTCATACTAAGATCTTCAGCTAGCAATACTCGGGGAAAAAAGAAGCTCCAGGTATCAACAAGATTTACAATATGCATAAAGGTAAAGCTTGAATGATATAGGTAGAAAGGTTCGATGATCTTCGGTCACATTACAACTTTCAGAATATGATTCTCAATGCATGATTGGAAAGTGGCAGCACGGTAAAATAACTCATTGAATTACACAGGGAAAGAGAAAATAGAAGAGGATGTTCATCTCCGACAAACAAAACAGACACGGTGCAACTCAAATTACTTTGGACAGGAAAATCTGATACAGCTAACACTATGTGGATATTGTTCAAATCCAAGGACATCAAAAGGACAACATGTTTGTAAGTTTAATTTTGGACTGAAACAGGGTTAATGCATTTACGAAATTCTCAGATGGAAAGGAGTGAGGAGAAAAAGAAAAATTCTCTACGGTACGTCAAATTCGTAAATCAGACAACCATTAACCCATATCAAATCCAGGAAAGTCAGCAAATATAAGTATAATGTAGGAAAACCAAATTTCCAAAATAAAAAAAATGTAGGAAAACCAACGAAGTGTGCATTGCCTTGAATAAGCTTCAAGGACAAGTGGATAGTATACCAAGCAAGGGGAACAAGAGACTACATTTCTTGATAAATTACCTCGAGTAGTAAAAGCCCTACAACTCCTAGCACTAGCCCTGTAGCTCCAACATACCCAATTGACTCACTAAAAAATAAAGCTACCAGTACAACCACTATAAGAGGCTGTGAATCAATTATAACCTGCAGTCATCAGTTTCAACTGTGAGCTCCAAACTCAAAGATTTATATTCAGACAAGAAAAATGACAGTTGATAAGGTATGAAAAGATATACACTAATTCATAGAGCTTTTCCGGTGTAAAACAAAAATTATTATCTCAAAACAAGAAGCAAAAGAATATTATGAAGTAATTTGAATTGAAACGACATATTGATATAAAGCTACATTACTTGTCAAATGTTGAGAAATAATTAGTGGCATCACTATTAGATTATGAAGGAGAGTAATTATTCGGTAAGATGCTGGCAGAAGCATCACATCGAGTTTAACGAATAGCCATATGCTGATAAATTTCACGATTATTATCTAATTTCCTAAATTTACTAGGTCACAGGCTCACAGCCATAGCTTTCAGTAGTTTTTGGAAATTAGTGTCACTGAGATATCTTTAAGGTTTCTTCTTCTTGATATAATTAGATTATCTTTGTGGAAGTTCTTAACAATTAGGAGTGACATATAGGAAGAATGTATGCAGATGTAAAAGTATCACTTCTAGGTGCATATAAAGAGGCCATCAAAAAGGAAGTTTTTAGCATGTGGTTTAGAGGAATTGAGCAGTGTCGTGAGCGTATTACTTTGTGAAACTGTTTTGATAATAGTTGTAGCCTTTATTGTTTTCTTCTAATCTCCTACGTTGCACATCATAGTCAATTCTTCTAGCCAATGCCATTACAGATGAAATGATAAGAAAGGATGCCAAGGAATGGTTGGATACAGAGGAAGAGGACAGTAGCAGGAAAACTCCCACATGTTCCTAAAATAGTAGTTGCAATTTATGGTAATCGAAAGAGATAGAAGCATACAAGCCCGCCCTATACGTGAAAATCCAATTTAAGTTGATCCCAAACCATTATATTCAGTATTACCTCAAGAACCACAAAATAACTACATCACACGACCTCCATAGTTTGGTTCAGTAAGCAATTTTGATCACTCAACAATACATCTTCCCAATCTAAAAGTTCAAAACGCGTCAAGAAAATCAACCAAATTCTAAACCACATCAGAAATCATTCTTTTACTCAAACTTTGTTAGCTTGGTTCGAGTACAACCGCAACACAAATCTGATCACTCACATTTTCATACAATACAACTAATACATCAACCAAATCACACGGCCACACGAAAAACACATAATATTTCAAAACATACCATTACTCAACACTAACCATATATCATATTTCACCACACAGCACACGCAGTTGGCATGTATACTTCGGCTGGAATAATGCTTCACAACCAAAAACTAAAGAATAAGGAGTTTGATTAGTTGCATTTTTAGGAGTTGTCCTATCTTCCCAGAGGATCATAGGCAATTCGTCAGTCCATCTTCCGCCTGTTTCGTCGATTCGCTTCTTGATGTTGTTGAAGACGATTTTGTTGCTAGATTCAGCTTGCCCATTAGTTTACGGATATCTTGGCGTTGAAATGTCTAACCTGATGTTCCATTTTTGGCAGAACTTGCTTGTCTTGCCACTTATGAATTGCGATCCATTGTTGCAAATTACTTCTGAAGAAATGCCAAATCTGCATAATATGTTGCATTTAATAAAAGATATTACCTCAGAGTTGGTGACTTATCGGTATCCCTCCGCTTCAATCCATTTGGAGAAGTAAACAAGCTGGAGCGCTAGCTTCAATTTCTCGGCAAAGTGCCTGTATAACGTGGGGACTCGGAGCTCCTGCTCCATAGTTGGAGCGCCAGCTTTGCATCTCTTTCTACTCTTCTTTGCAGTTTGAAGCTCCTTATCTCCATCCAAAGGCTTCCTTTTGCCATTCCAAGCTTCGACAATCTCGATTAGGCAGCTACGGAACCTGAAAGAAGATGAGGACAAGTCATTGAAGGAATATGTCCTTAGACATCCCGACAATTACTAAATATAAAAGGAATTATTATAGAGATAATTAATTACGTTAGTTTAGTAATCACATTTACTTGCTAGAGAATAAATGTTGGTTAGTAGAACAATATTGATTGTACCTACAACTAAGTTAACCTAATCCTATGAGGTCACACATTGTAGTAACTAATTGAAGTAAGGAAACCGGCCAATAGGAGAAATTAGGGTTAGGTTAGGTCTCTCTCTTATTTTATTCTCCTACTATTATAAAAGGTTATAATAGGAGAGAGGAATAGGATGGTCAATTTGAAGGTAACTTTCTGAAAAAAGAAAGAGAAAAACCCTATTATTTCCCTTTGGAAAATCCGGCCACCCTCCCTAAAAAGTAAGAGAGTGAAATATGTTTATCCTCTTCCGTTCTAGCAAACGTGGGATTTCAATTGGTGCTCGTGGACTAAGTAGAGGGACATCAATTTCTGTTCTTTGATCTCTAGCATTTGCAATCCGGTAGAAAACACGCTACAAAGGTTGTACATTCTTTTCCTTATAATATGATTCATATTTATGTTATGCATGCGATCTTGTCATAGATGTTAGGAAATTTGTTTCCTGAAATTACGCTATATGCATCTATATGTTCCTACAGTGGTATCAGTTTTGCCTAATTCATAATATTCATATGATCATATAATTGTATGCAAAGTTATTATTTTTATTCAATTAAGGGAGGATTTATTTATGGCTTGAATTTGCATAATTGATATTTGATATTAATTGATTGGAAATTGTAAATAATTGATTTAATTGTGATTTATGCTCAATTTTTTTTTATCAAGGTTCGAATTTTTAATATGATGGACGAAATAAATTATTAATTCACTCTAAAATTTTTGGATTTTTATAAATATATATTGTTAGATTTAAGATTATTTATGTTTAATTCGATTAATCATTGCAATAATTTGTTAACAATTAAAGATTTGATTTTTAATTTGTTAAATAAATCTAATGTTCATCACCCACATTGATCTAGAATAATATGATGGCTGAAAATAATTTGATTATTTTTCCCACTAATTTTCGAATTTTATCATATTATTTATGAATTTTGGTTAAATTTTATGTTTAATTTGATTATTCATAGAATTTAAGGATAACAATTAAAATATTGGATTTTATTTGTTAAGATAATTCAGTAGATCACCCTAAAAGTTATTTTTGAATTTTTTGGAATTTAATTGTTAATTTTCCGAATTTTTGGATATAATTGGAGTTTTTGCCCTAATTTTGAATTCTTGTTAGATTTAATGTTTAATAGAGATTATTCATTCAAATCTAATTTCAACAAACCTAAAAATTTGTTTAAGACTTGTTGATGAATTCAAAAATTTTGCCATAATTTTGGGATGATTAAAATCCTAATTAAATCCTTAATCTTTAAACAATTGTTGAATAAAGATTAGTTTAATTTTTAATGTAAAAATGTTACATAAATTAAAAAGGAAACCCCACCATGGCTGGGTTGCACCACCAAGAAGAGGTGGAGACACGATGGTGGCGGAAGGAACCGGAATCTGGCGGGGCAGAAGGCGGCACAGGTGGGAAGGGTGGGCAGCACACGTGCGACGTGCGCAACCCCTCCCTCCTCACGCGGGCTGCTGGCGCGCGTTGGTGGCGTCTGCTGCCAGCGTGTTCTGGCGGTTGGACTGGCCGACGGGGGCTGTGGTGGGCGTCGCGTTCTAGCAGCTGCTGGCGGTCCATTTTGTAACCTGTTTGTGGCTGCTTGTGCAGCGTGAGGTTGAAGGCTGGTGGTTTTCCAGCGTGGAGTTGGCTGTTGACTAGCAAATAATTATTTTGGAAAGTTGTATTTGCTTATTAATTGTTAATAAGTAAATAGAGTGTGTTTATTTTATTGATATTATAAATGCGTGGATGTTTAATGTAATATGTATGATATTATATTTTGCATGTTGTGACTAGTATGGCCCAAAACTAGGATAGAAAATACGATTTGCGCATCGTTAAATTTTATGTAAATCAAATACGATCTGCGTATCGTTTGTATTTTTGTAATTTAAATTTTAGTTATTTAAATTGTAAATGATATGTAATCAAGAATGAAGTTCCATGGAGAATCAAGGATGGAGATCCATAAAGATTCAAGGAGGAATTCATGAAGATTAGTTTTCCTAGGTTTAGGGGCCATACTAGGATCACTTTTAATTATGCTTAAATTTATTTAAGCGTTTAACATGTTTAAATGCTTATTTAAGTTTATATGTGTGGTTATTTATGTTATGTGTTCACTTTTAATTTACCAACATAGTAAACTTAGGTCCCCAACATGTAATATTGAGTTTAATTGCTTTTCCAAACACACCTATAACGCCTTAGATAGTGAGTAATAGGTTCTATTAAAGCAGGGTGTTGCTCATTTTATCTGGGGATAGTAGAGTAGGTTTTTGAAACTTACATGTTAATGTTTGGTCTAACTCAACAAAATCATCAAAAGACAAAGTTTTGGGTTTTGAAGCTAAGAGATAGGAGTAAACAAGGAGTTGTTAACCTGTCTACCAAGAATTATAATTAGTTATAATTAGTAAAGTGTTTACTTACCTCAAGTACTATAAATGGAAGGCAGGGCCAAAGTCCGTTTGATTGTAGTGGGAGGGGATCTTGGTGATTCTTTATTCAATAGGGGACTCTTATTTTGAATAAAGGGTAGTAGTTAATTAAAATTTGTTTAATTGCTGCTTTCTTGATAAACATTGATTGAATCTTGCTTTATTATTCTTTTGTTGTAGTTATCATGTCTGGTTGAAACAAAAACAACCACCCCGGTTTAATTTGCGCTATTTACTCGAAAAGGACAAACTAACTGCACATAACTTCCTAGAATGGGAAATGGCTGTGAGAATCGTTCTCAGAGCCGAAGGAAGGGAAAGTGTTCTTGATAATCCTCTTCCTGAACCCCTGCTAGACACTGCTACTCCAGCTGAAAAGAGAGCAAGACAAACCATTGAGGCAAATTCTGTGCAAGTAACATGTTTGATGCTTGCTTGCATGGAACCAGAATTTCAAAAACGTTTTGATGGTCTGGACACCTATTCCATCCTCCAACAGCTGAAAACTATGTTTCAGAAGAACGCGAGGCTGGAGAGGTTTGAAGCTCATTGTAAGTTGCTGGAGTGCAAGTTGGGAAAAGGAAAACCCGTTGGTCCGCATGTGTTCAATATGATTAGACATTTTCAGATCATGGAAAAATTGGGCTTCCCTTATCCCCCAGAACTAGCAACTGATATTGTGATCAAATCCTTGCCTGAAAATTTTCAAAACTTTCAGTTGAATTTTTACATGCAAGGAGGGGAGGCTACCTTGCAAGAACTGCATGGTATGCTTACTCAGGCTGAAAGGAGCTTGCCGGCTGAACCTGAACATAGGGATGTTCTAATGGTTAGGAAAGGCAAGCAATTCAAGAAAAAGGGGGCACCTCTGAAGAAGAACAAGGGCAAGGTTGTTGCCACTGATGATACTTCTAAGCCAAAGGCCACTCCTAAGGCAAAAGTAGCAGCACTGCATGAGTGCTTCCACTGCCATAAGATTGGCCACTGGAAGAGGAACTGCCCTAAGTATCTGGAGGATAAGAAGAGTGGTGCTTCAACTTCAGGTATTTATGTTATAGAGATTAACTTATCTACTTCTACTTCATGGGTATTTGATATTGCGTGTGGATCTCACATTATTTGTAATGTGCAGGTACTAAGAAGAAGTAGATCGTTGAGCAAAGGAGAAATGGACCTCCGCGTGGGCAATGGAGCACGAGTTGCTGCTTTGGCTGTGAGAGATTGTAGTCTACTTTTACCTTCTGGTTTAGTATTAGAACTTCATAATTGTTATTATGTTCCAACTATTACTAAGAATATTGTTTCGATTCCGATTTTGGATTCGGAAGGTTTTTCATTTCAAATTAAGAATAATTGTTGTTCTGCTTATTTGAATGATTTATTCTATGTCTCAGCTAAGTTATCAAATGGTTTATATGTGGTAGACTTAGAGACCCACATCTGCATAGACAGCAAGAAACCTAAAACAAATGATTCGAACCCGACATACCTGTGGCATTGTCGATTAGGCCACATAAGTTCAAAGCGTATTGAGAAGCTTCATAAAGATGGAATTCTCAAATCATTTGATTTCGAATCATTTGATACTTGTGAGTTTTGGTTAATGGGGAAAATGACAAAGTCACCTTTCACAGGTTCAAGTGAAAGGGCCAATGACCTTTTAGCCCTCATACATACAGATGTGTGCGGACCCATGAGTACTTTGGCTAGGGGAGGGTACAGTTACTTCATTACTTTTACCGATGATGTGAGCAGATTTGGATTTGCTTACCTCATGCGGCATAAGTCGGAATCCTTTGAAAAATGTAAGGAATTCCAGAATGAAGTACAAAACCAACTTGGGAAGAAAATTAAGGCATTACGATCCGATCGTGGTGGTGAATATTTATCTCAAGAATTTGGTGATCATTTGAAGGATTGTGGAATACTTTCACAATGGACTCCACCAGGAACACCACAGTTAAATGGCATTTCTGAAAGAAGGAATCGAACTCTACTTGATATGGTTCGATCCATGATGAGTCTTGCTGATCTTCCTATTTCATTCTGGGGATTTGCGCTTTTAACAGCTGCATTCACACTTAACAGAGCACCATCCAAAGCAGTGGAAAAGACACCATATGAAATGTGGACTGGAAACGTTCCAAAATTGTCTTTTCTAAGGATATGGGGTTGTGAAGCCTATGTAAAACGTTTACTTTCTGATAAGCTTTCACCCAAATCCGATAAATGTCTCTTTGTGGGTTACCCAAAAGAGACTAAGGGATACTACTTCTACAACCAAAGCGAAAACAAAGTGTTTGTTGCTCGTAATGGTGTCTTTCAGGAAAAGGAGTTTATTTCCAGAAAAACAAGTGGGAGAAATGTATATCTCGAAGAAATTCGAGATGAGCAATAGATGGATGAGGTTAACACCTCATCAGAGGCGGCCCGACATGAAAATGCTCAGGAGGCTGTGCATTTAATTCACGTACCTCCTACCGTCCCACTTGGAGATACTCCGTGCGAAGTCACTCAACCTAATGAGGTAGAAACTTCTTCTGTTGTTCCCCAACGTAGGTCTAGTAGGACCATCATTCCGTCAAAGAGATATATTGATTTCCTTTTGACTGAAAGTTCTGAAATAACGATTTTAGAATCACGAGAACCTACTAGCTACAAAGATGCTTTGGAGAGCCAAGACTTCGAAAGATGGCTTGAGGCCATGAAATCTGAAATGGATTCCATGTCTGAAAATCAAGTATGGGACTTAGTTGATTTGCCTGATGGAGGAAAACCCATTGGATGCAAATGGATTTTCAAGTTGAAAACAAACAAGGAAGGAAACATTAGTGTTTTCAAAGCAAGGTTGGTGGCAAAAGGTTTAAAACAAATTCATGGTAATGACTATGATGAAACCTTCTCACCAGTAGCCATGCTGAAGTCCATTAGGATAATCCTTGCGATTGCTGCCTTTCATGACTATGAAATATGGCAGATGGATGTCAAAACCGCTTTCTTGAATGGGTTCTTGAAAGAGGATGTGTACATGACACAACCTCAAGGTTTTGAAGATCTAGAAAATCCAGGGAGGGTATGCAAGCTTAAGAAGTCCATTTATGGACTAAAGCAAACATCAAGGAGTTGGAACCTCAGATTTGATGAGGCAGTCAAGAAATTTGGCTTATTCAGAAATGAAGAGGAATCTTGTGTATACAAGAAGTTAAGTGGGAGTAGTATTACTTTTCTAGTCTTGTATGTGGATGACATACTTCTCATAGGAAATGATAAGACCATGCTTGAGTCAGTCAAGCAATGGCTTAAAAATTGTTTCTCTATGAAAGACCTACGAGAGGCTGAGTACATATTGGGAATAAAGATCTATAGAGATAGGTCGAAAAGGCTTATTGGACTTAGTCAAGAGACTTATATTGATAAGGTTCTTGCAAGGTTCAAGCTGGAAAACTCCAAGAGAGGTTTCGTTCCCATGCAACATGGCATAACACTTGGCAAGACTCAGTGTCCTTCGAGTCCTGATGAGGTCAAGCGTATGAGTAATGTTCCCTATGCTTCTGCAGTAGGATCCATTATGTATGCCATGATATGCACTCGACCGGATGTTGCATATGCTTTGAGTATATGCAGCAGATACCAGTCAAATCCAGGAGATGCGCACTGGATTGCAGCGAAAAACATCCTTAAGTACTTGCGAAGGACTAAGGATAATTTTTTGGTTTATGGTGGAGATAGTGAGTTGGTTGTTACTGGATACACCGATGCAAGCTTCCAGAGTGACAAAGATGATTTTCGATCTCAATCTGGTTTCATATTTTGTCTCAATGGAGGAGCTGTGAGCTGGAAGAGCTCTAAGCGGAGTACCATCTCGGATTCTACAACAGAGACTGAGTATATTGCAGCAGCTGATGCAGCAAAGGAAGCTGTTTGGATCAAAAAGTTCATTGGTGAGCTTGGTGTAGTTCCTAGCATTGAGAATGGCATTGAGTTGAATTGTGACAACAATGGTGCCATTGCTTAGTCTAAGGAACCCAGATCGCATCAAAGGTCTAAACATGTGCTCAGGAAATTCCATCTCATTCGAGAGATCGTTGGAAGAGAGGATGTGAAAGTAAGCAAGGTTCATACTGAGGATAACATTGCAGATCCTCTGACTAAACCGCTTGCTCAACCTAAGCATGAGTGTCATACTAGGTCTATGGGGCTTAAGCATATGGGAGAATGGCTTTAGGTTGTTTACTTCATGTTTACAATTGTAAAGACATTTATTATGCTTTGAATGTTTATCAATAAAAATTATTTTCTTATTTAATTGTTTGGTTTAGTATTAAATAAAATGTCCAAATAATTTATGTTTTCAAATAGGATTATCGAAAACGTTTTGATATTGGAACCCTATAAAGTGAACTGAAAATCAAATTTTTTTTGAAGTCCCTAGTATAAATCACTACATTGGACATAAGTGATTTATTTAATAGACTGGTGTATAATTAATTAATAGCGCAGTTCCATGGGCTATGGAGACATAGAGATGTCTAATTGATTATATGGATGTCTATTTGATACATTGAGACTTGACCTAATTAGATTCTAAAAGTAGAATCAAACTACTATATTTAGTGGATTCCTTAGACATGAGTATGTCTTAATAACCACAATATAATTAGTTTAACTTTGACACTGTTAAACGCCGCGCCGTAAAAGGAGGTTAAAAAGGCAATGATCAGGTGGGCTAAGAATTAAGTGGGAGTTATGGTCATACAAGAGTGGATAAGTCCTCCTATTAAATATGAATGGTGTCTAGGCCTCTTGATGAGCGAGAACTGGAAAATTGCATGGCCATGCGGAATAGGATCAAGGAACATAAATTTGAGAATAACATGGTGTTATCAAATTTGGCATTAAGTGACTTAAGGAATTTAGCATTGCGCTCTTGTCTTCGGACAAGTGGGAGATTGAAGGAATATGTCCTTAGACATCCCGACAATTACTAAAAATAAAAGGAAATATTATAGAGATAATTAATTACGTTAGTTTAGTAATCACATTTACTTGCTAGAGAATAAATGTTGGTTAGTAGAACAATATTGATTGTACCTACAATTAAGTTAACCTAATCCTATGAGGTCACACATTGTAGTAACTAATTGAAGTAAGGAAACCGACCAATAGGAGAAATTAAGGTTAGGTTAGGTCTCTCTCTTATTTTATTCTCCTACTATTATAAAAGGTTATAATAGGAGAGAGGAATAGAACGTTCAATTTGACAGTAACTTTCAAATTGAAAAGAGAGAGAAAAACCCTATTATTTCCCTTTGGAAAATCCGGCCACCCTCCCTAAAAAGTAAGAGAGTGAAATCTGTTCATCCTCTTCCGTTCTAGCAAACGTGGGATTTCAATTGGTGCTCGTGGACTAAGTAGAGTGACATCAATTACTGTTCTTTGACCTCTAGCATTTGCAATATGGTGGAAAACATGCTACAAAGGTTGTACATTCTTTTCCTTATAATATGATTCATATTTATGTTATGCATGCGATCTTGTGATAGATGTTAGGAAATTTGTTTCCTGAAATTCCGCTATATGCATCTATATGTTCCTATAGTCATAGCATAGGGTGTTCACAATATTCAATCTTCACATGAATAGAAAACAACCTACAACTCCCAAAAAGACTCAAAATGCATGAAGCTAGTAGAATCACTAACATTGAACAAAGCTAAGCTAAATAAGCATAAAAATGGACTAAACAAGGGCTTAATTAGGGTGGACAGAGGCCATAAAAGCGGCCTTAAAAGCCACTTATCAAACTCCCCCAAACTAAGTCCTTTGTTCGTCCTCGAATAAAGAGAAAGCAGTAAAGTCTGTACACTAACTCACTTTCGTAGGAATCACGGTCAATTTTAGCGTAAATGACAAGCCCTTTAAACCTCAAAGTTGCCAAGGAGGACGAGTGTGCTCTCGTAAGGGTTTTCTAAGAGTTTGACCCATAACTCTAGATCTTAGAACCCAAGGCAAATCAAAAATAAATAAACCAAAGAAAATAAAAATGTGCTCTTAAGTGAGAGTTTGAAGAGAAGCAAACACAAAGGATGCAAGAATTTCTAGACACTAAAAGTAAGCATGCTTAAAGATGTCCATTGGTTGATTAAAACATACCATACACTAAGCATAGAGAAGTAGATAGAGTGCATTTCCTCAAATTCTACAACCACACATACCGCGTTCTCTCAACTAGTTTCAAATTCGCCATTCAAGGTAGCTTCTCTAAACTCCGAAAAATGGAGCCGATAAATGTAACAAGAAATAGAATAGGAGAATGTTACTCGACATCTCAGCATAGCACACTCGCTCAATAGGCTTGATTCCAATCTTCCGCCACCGACAATGACTCAACCCTCTAAGGTCAAAAGGATTTTTTAAGGGTGGTAACGTAGGCTAGGGGTAAAGGGTGCGAATAAATTTGGTTAGTGGTGCTCAATCCTAATATAGTGAAGTATTAGTAGGAGTGAAAGAGCTAAATACTATGAATCACAAATCATATTCAACCATTTAGGGAAAAGGTTCCCCCAAACTTATTCAAAAACATAACAATAAAAGAAATATTTTTGGATTTTCTTTCTTTTTCTCCCCTTTCTTTTTTTTTTTCATTTTCCCCACCTTCTTTGACTTTGGGTGACTTTTTCTATGAAGTTGCAATTGCATTTATTCAAGAATATACACAAAATTTCCACTATACCACAAGAATCTCATCATTTTCCTTTCCCCTTATTTGTTTCAAATATCACTCAAGACAATCACTCTAACTTCACTATTCACTACAAGGGTGAACAATAAAACAAGGAGGCAAATGGCTTGTTTTGAGGTAATCAAAGAAAATGATAAGGCTCAAAGGGTTAAAAGGAAGGGCAAATGCAAATAAAAACAAAACCAAGAAAAAGAGAAAAAACAAGTATAAAAAGGCTAAAACTATAAAAATAAAAATAGTCACCGAATTGAACGCCTTTATCTTTCCCTAGAGTGGCTCGGTCGCGATCTTAGATAGATTAGATTCAAGTTCTTGATAAAAGTATGCAATGTCGAGGATCCATGCACTGAAAATAGATGTTGGGGCTTTTTTTGAAAGTCCTCACATGTGATTATCAAGCAAATGCTACCTTTAAGGTTTCAAATCACTAGAGAGAGCAACACCATCATACCACAATCCATGAATTAAGGTCTTGTGCTCTCAAAAAGTTCTAACCGCTACCTTAACATAGAGTATCCCAAAATCAACCATAAACATCTCAAACCATGCGGACTTCTAACATCTAGGAATAAAAGCATTCAAAAGAGTGGAGCTTCAATGATACCGTTCTCAACTCAAGAGCAAATGAAATAAAAAAGAAAAGTTTGCCTTGATTCATACGTTTTTTATAGCCAGAGCTAAAAGCAAGTAGGTAATGGCAAGTAATCAACACAATCACAAAAATTTAGCACTTAAACCCAGGTGGTGTTCATAACCACCAATGTAAAATTAAAGCCAAGCAACCTCGAACGATCATCTTCTTTCCTAAACTATCCTAAAACTAAGTAAACAAGTAATTAAAAGGGAGTTGGAACGATCTCACCCATCATTGAAGCAATAAAGGCCAAATGTAATATCCGAAGCAAAAGAGAATCTTCAAACCTTGACTTCATTCCCGGATACTTGCTATGAAAGGTCATAAACTCAAAAGTGAGATTAGTTCCAACAAGAGTATATACAAAGGGCAAAGAGAGGTGAGTAATTACAAGTTAAAAAGAAGAAAAACAAATCTAGCTCAACACATAGCTCAACAACTCCTTAAGCTTGCAATGCCCCCGAGCCATGACCCCTAAAATTGCGCCCCTAGATCAAATACAATGCAAAGTACACCCCCCCAACTTGAATGAAAAACGACCTCGGTGAGACTAAGAAATAGTGAAATGAAAAAGGGAAAGGGGGAGGAGGGCCGATTCATGGGGTGATCTAAGATCCACTTGGCCAGCCCTCATCGGGGCGACGCCAATCATAATCAAGCTTGATCGGGGTCCCATCCTCACGCAAGGGGGTCCATGGGGTTCCCAACCACCGTAAAAGTTGGGAGGGAATCCCGAGTACCCAGTATAGAGTGGGTCATGGCTATGCTCCGGTGGGATGTAAGTATAGGCGGGGTCGCCGAAATAGTCACACCCCCGGGCTGGGTATAGTCATACGGGGAAAAGTGTGCCGCTCCCTATTTTGGGAGGATGGGCCTTGCCAATAGGGATAGATCGGCTCACGAGGAGTGCCATCAATGTGCTCCTCTCCCCAACTTGGCACTGGCCCTAGCACTGGAGGCCAATAGGGATGGTTAACCGGTGGGGCGCTTTTCCCTTGCTCCACAAAATGGTTGAAAAGCAAAGAATTGTGGAGCGCCATCCCCTGGTTATTGGCCTCCAATTGGCCCATTTGCAAGCTTAAGTTATAAAAAGCATTTTCAATGTTAAAACTAAAAAGGTAGGAGTGGCTCATACCTCCCTCCTCTTGGGAGGGGTGACGTTCGTGCTCCACTCCTTGCGGTCTTGGTTGTCGTCGTCGTCGTTGTTGTTGTTGTTGTTGTTGATGTTGCCTTGCTATGTTTCTTCTTTCAATCTCATTTGGATCAAGCTCCGAAGCATCAATCTCCTCTAATGGTACTCTCCATGGATTTAGGGTGTTTGCTGGGGGTTCGGTCATGAATCTATTGGAGATCTTGCACCATATTGCGCCCTTGATCAACCAAAAGGTAGCTCTAGATGTCTTTTTGGTGAATTTCATGTTCTTGAGGTGATCAAGGTTGAGAACCGACCCATAGTTCTCCGACACCATCTTTACAAGTTGCTCTTTGTACCCGAGCTTATATGCAAGCCATGTCACCATCCCTCCCAATTGGATGGGTCTTTTCATTCTTGTGTCTTGCTTGATGGTGAACATCCTCGTGGAAAGCAAAAAACCCAAGTTAACTTTGTCGGTCGGGTTACTTTGATCTAGAAGCCTTCTTCCTTCACTTGCTCTCCATAGCAAATGTAGTTCTTGGTCACTCATTTTTCCTAGATCTTGCCGGGAAAAGAAGCAATACACCAACATCTGATGGAAGTACCTCAATGCGGCATGATGGATTTCTGAGGCTTTGTATGAGTTAGAGAGGGAATCCCTAGACCCATCAGTTATCCTCTTCCACCAAGCTTGCATGTCATAACCTTCCACTCCATCCCCAGAACAATCAAAGACCTCTGCTCTAGGTAACTAATCAAAATACTCATTAAACTCTGCGAGGTTCATGGTGTGCCGGTGGTTGAACATCCTGAATTTAATCTCAAATGCGTCCCCCGCCTCCGTAGATGTCCTCTTGAATTGAAAGCTAGCAAAGAATTCTAGAGCTAGAGTGCGGTAGGTGAGGGGAGGTTGTGCGGGGTGGTTGTAGGTCTTATATGTGGAACCCAATCATTTGGGATTTGATTTTTAAGAAACGGGGCAAAACCGAGTGTATGGATAAGATCGCACACTTTATCGTCAATCCCAAAAGTTATAGGATCATGGAAAAGGGTTTGTTTCACCTATCTCTTCTCAAGCTCACGAAACTTTGCTTTATGTCCGGGTTTGGTCAGGTTCACACTGTAGGAAGGTGAGATGCTAGTGCGAGGTCTTTTCGAACCCATTACACTGGTATCAAACACAATAGTCAACAACAATAATCACCAGCAACAACAAAGTCAACCAACAAAAACCAACATTAACACCCAAAGGTTGTAGAATCTAAGGATTTGCCTCAACAACCACTACAACTCCACAAGTATCCCAAAAAAAAAAAAAAAAACAGCATAATTAACCAACAATAACACCACCACAATCACCAATTAATCGATTTCAAGAACAAACTCAAGCCAAAACACCTAATTTCATCTAACACAAAATCTCCAAGTGAAGCCCTAACAAAACCAAGCACAAATACTCAAAAATAAGCAAAATAAACTTGATTAGGAAAGATTTTACCACTATTGTGGAACCAAATTCTTCTTCTTATTGCGCAATGGAGAGCAAACCCGAGTGAAACCTGAAGTGGCCCGAACAAGAACCTCGAATTGATGCTAAGAATTGAATTTAGAGGGGGCAATTTTGAGTAGAAGTGAGAATAGGGTGAGTTTTTGGGTGTTTTGAGAGGAATTTGTGTGATGTTGATGAGTAAGAGTAGTGATTTGTGGAGGGTTTGGGTGGAATGAGGGTGTTTTGAGGAGAGAGTCAGGGTTTGAGGGTTTGAATGTTTGTGTGCTTGAGTGAGAGAATGGAAGAAAGTGGGGAGGGGGGGGTTCTGTGCGATTTTTTTTCCAGAATAGGCGCTAGAAACTCCCGCTCCAAGCCCAAAGCGGGCGCTCTGACTGGGCCCGGTATATATTTTTCAGATTAATAGCCTGAAGCTCTCGCTCCACTGCCCAAAGCGGGCGCTTTGACTAGAGCGTGCGCTCCATAATTTGGAGCGAGGGCTTCAAAATCTCGGCATTTGCTTTGCCTGCAGCTTCAGAGCGGGCGCTCCAATGTTTGGAGCGGTAGCTATGAATCAAACACTTAGCCAAAAAAAAATTTCTTTTATTGGGGCGGGCGCTCCAAGAGTCTGGAGCGGGGGCTTCAGATTCTCGGCTTTCTTTTGCTTTGAGCTTAAGAGCGGGCGCTCCAAAAGGCTGGAGCGGGAGCTCTGTATCTAGGACTTAACCATTTTATTTTTCCTTTATGCTGGGGCGGGCGCTCCAATAAGTTGGAGCGGGGGCTTCAAATTTTCGGCAATCTTCACAATTAGAAGCTGTATTTGGAGCGGGAGCTCTGATCCCAATACTTAGCCGATTTTCTTTTTCCCTTTTCATGCACACATACACAACAAACCATACCCTATGGGGGTTTAAATTAGACCAAAGTGAGATGTAAGACTTAGCTTAAAACTCGACTCAACTATTGGTTAGATGAGCCGAGAAGCCGTGCCTCGTATTTCTCAATCAAACTAATATCCACCCCCTCCCTTGGGGAAAATCCTCCGGATTTTACAATCCACCAAAACAAAATCAAAATCAAAGTTCAACAATAACAAAATATAAACAATATATACAAAGGCGCTTGATTTATGGTCTTAAGCTAGACCTCTTCATCCTTCTCAAATGGCTTCGGGTGACGAGTCGGTTGGGACCGACTCGAGCATCAAACAACCAAGTTTTCCAATTTGTTCCTTATCGAAATATTTCTTGATTCTTTGGCCATTTACCATGAACCTAGCTCCATCTTCACCTTCCAATTCAAACGAGCCATAGGGAGTGACTTTGGTGATAGAGAATGGCCGGACCACTTAGACTTCAACATTCCGGGGAAGAGACGGATCCGTGATTTGAATAAGAGAACTTTGTCGCTAACCTTGAAGTCACGATCTTTGATTCTTTTGTCATGCCACTTCTTGGTTTGCTCTTTGTAAAGCCTAGAGCTCTCATATGCATCGAACCTTAACTCTTCCAACTCATTGAGTTTAAGCAACCTCTTCTTTCCGGCCAAGTCGGGGTCCATATTGAGCATTTTCACGGCCCACCATGTCTTGTACTCAAGCTCAACCGGTAGATGACACCCCTTTCCATAGACAAGCCGATAAGAAGTAGTGCCAATCGGGGTCTTATAAGCGGTCCTTAGAGCCCAAAGAGTGTCATCCAAACGAAGAGACCAATCTTTCCTTGATTTATTTACCATCCTTTCGAGCAAATTCTTGATTTCGCGATTTGAGACTTCCACTTGCCCTTGAGTTTGAGGATGGTAGGGCAAACCAACCTTATGGTACACGTCATACTTTTTCAAGAGAGCTTCAAATTGCTTCTTAGCAAAATGAGACCCTCCATCACTAATGAGACATCATGGCACTCCAAATCGAGGGAAGATGATCTTTTTGAGCAACTTCATCACTACCTTGTGGTTATTGGTAGGTGAACGGATGGCTTCTATCCACTTGGTCACATAATCCACGGCCACCAAAATATATTGGTTTCCACAAAAAGAAACGAAAGGACCCATAAAGTCCACACCGAAGCTCAACTTCAAGAATAAATTATTGGGGAATTTCATTCCGCTTGGTTATTCCTCCTATTCTTTGGCATCGGTCACAACGAAGGAAGAATGTGTAAGCGTCTTTATGATATGTTGGCCACCAAAGGAGACAATCAAGGATCTTTGCTACGGTTTTACCAACACCACCATAGCCTCCACATGCAAGTGAGTGACAATGCTCCAAAACTCCTTCAATCCCGTGAGTAGGCACACATTTTCGAAATACACCATCACTACACCTTTTGTACAAATGCGGATCATCCCAAAAATACCTCTTGACCTCTTTGAAAAACCTTTTTCTTTGTTGAGAATTGTAGTCATGAGGCACCACTTCACTCGGCAAATAGTTAGCAATATCGGCGTAACAAGGGATGTGTTGGAAATGATCGCCATAAGAGTGTCATCACGAAGCTCATCATTGATTGGTTTCTCCTCCTCACCATAGGAAGGATGGTCTAATGGCAACCGAGAGAGGTGGTCCGCCACTAGATTTTCACTCCCCTTCTTATCAAGGATCTCCATGTCAAATTCTTGAAGGAGGAGAACCCATCGAATTAGCCGTGGCTTGGCATCTTTCTTGCTCATTAAGTACTTGACCGTGGCATGATCGGTGTAGACGATGGCCTTGTTGCAAACAAGATAGGGCCGTAATTTGTTAAATGCAAACACCACCGCCAACATCTCTTTCTCCGTGGTCGAGTAATTCTTTTGTGCATCATCTAGAGTGCGGCTTGCATATGAGAGAACATTTAATTTATTTTCCTTCCTTTGTCCAAGCACAACACCAACTGCATAGTCACTCGCATCACACATTAGTTCAAATGGGAGCTCCTAATCTGGAGCTTGCACAATGGGCCATTCACTAAAGCATTTTTCAAGGTCTCAAATGCCTTTGTGCAAGCTTCATCGAATCGGAACTCCACTTCTGTTTGAAGTAGACTCGTCAAAGGTCTTGTAATTTGTGAAAAATCTTTGATGAAACGGCGATAAAAGCCGGCATGGCCCAAGAAGGCACGCATCCCGGTCACCGAAGTGGGTGGGGGTAGCTTTTCAATCACCGCGACCTTTGCCAGGTCAACTTCAATTCCATTCTTTGAAATCTTATGGCCAAGGACAATGCCGTCTTCAACCATAAAATGACACTTTCCCATTTTAATACAAGGTTCATCTCTTGACATATTTTTAAGACTTTTTCGAGATTTTTTAAGCAATTGTCAAAAGACGAACCGCAAACACTAAAATCATCCATGAAAACTTCAATGACATCTTCAAGCATGTCGAAAAAGGTGGCGGTCATGCACCTTTGGAAGGTAGTTGGAGCATTGCATAAACCAAAAGGCATTCTTCGGTATGCAAATGTTCCATAAGGGCATGTAAAAGTTGTTTTATGTTGGTCATCCGGATGTATAGGAATTTGAAAGAATCCTTGACAATAGTCATGCCACCTTTCTTAGGCACCACATGAACATGACTTACCCATTTGCTATCCAAGATAGCATAGATGATGCCCGCTTCACGAAGCTTAAGAACCTCTTGTTTCACAACTTCCTTTAAAGTCGGATTCAATCGCCTTTGAGGCTCAATAGAGGTGGCATGATCATCCTCAAGGTGGATGCGATGCATACACAAGCTAGGCCTAATACCCTTGATATCATCAATCCTATATCCTATGACATCCTTATATTTTCTCAACAACTCAATCAATTCTTGCAAGGAGATGTCATCAAGGTTAGCATTGACAATAAAAGGATATTCGCAATCATTCTCAAGAAAAGCATAATTGAGAGAGGGTGGGGGAGGGGTTTCAATTCTACCTTGGAAGGAGGCTTAGAACTCTCCCCCTTGGTCACGGTTTCGATCAATTGGAGCTCATCTTTGCTTTCTTGGGCATCATTATGAGCTTCATTAAGTTGGGCTTCAATCTCCATAGCCTCTTTTGATTTTTCCACCCCCTCATCATCTTGGAGGGCCTCATAAAGCGTGTCATGTCTCATGCTTTGTACCCTCTCATAATTAGCTATATCCGACTCCACCAAGTCTACTCTCCACACCTTCTCCACTATAGGTTGCTTCAAGGTTTTCGAAAACTCAAACACAACTCTTTCATCGGCCACCTCACAAGTGATCGTGTTGCTCTTGTAATTAATTACGGCTCCCATTGTTTTAAGAGCTTCTTTCCCAAGGATAAGATGAGTATGAGAGTCCTCCTCCATATCCATTACAACAAAATCACAAGGAACAAATAGAGATATTATCTCAGATAACCCTGACTTATAGGTCTTTTTCCAATATAACCTTGATTTTGGCAGCCCTGTCTCCAATAATCCTGAACTTGATTTTTGTTATTAAACTTGACGAAATTAGACATGGCGTTAACTAGACCCTAACTTGGTTTGACTTTTGCTAAGAAAAAAAAATAATTTGTCTTCTTCATCTCTTCTCAAGCATTCATCAATGGTTTCCACCACTTTCTCTCTCTTCAACTAAAACGCTCAAATCATTTCTCTACCCTTGGCCCATCCCTCCAACCGGAACACTAACCAGCCCCGAACACCCTCGGTCCATCCCTCCCTGAAACCACCACCGCCAATCCTTCACCTGCGTATTCAACCATTGTAGCCCCAATAAACTTCGATGTTTGGAGGTTTCAGATATGAAACCTTGCCATATTCTTGACGTAAATCGCAAATCTTCATGGGTCAATTAAAAGTTGATTCACAAAGACAACCTAAGATCCCCCATTTTTAACATCAAAAACCTCTTTAATCTTTCGCTAATTTTCTCTCTCCTCTCATAGCTATCGAATTTTATTGGGCTGCTGAATTTGGGATGCTGAATTTTCTTGCTGTCGAATTTCTGCTGGGTCATGTCATAACAAATTTTCTTGCTGCTGAATTATCAAGCATTGATCCGAAATTTTTGATGGCAAAATCTTACTGAATATTAATTACTCATGTTACGTTAATCTAAATTTTCTAATGTTGCTATACAATGTACCTGGTGAAGATCTTGAATAGAAATATCAATTGTTAAGTCTGCTACATTCTCAAGTTAAGTGGAACAATGGAAGAGCTTTCACTAGTTTTAATTTTCCTACTGTCATTTGAAGCTTTCACAATGGAAAAGATCGAAATTTGGGGTTTTCTTGGTCCTGCAACAAATTTTTTAATTTTGTTTTATATTTTTTTTATCTGTGACATTGTGGGAAGATATAATTATTTCTAATTTGATCTGGCTATCTTCAGCACTAGAATTTAGCTGAATTTACTAAAAGTTGCTGCAAGTGGGATGAAGAGCAAAAGAGAGAGGATGAAGAAGACAAATTGTTTTTTTTTTCTTAGCAAAAGTCAAACCAAGTTAGGGTCTAGTTAACGCCTTCCATCCAGTTTAATGACAAAAATCAAGTTCAGGGTTATCGGGGACATGCCTGCCAAAGTCAGGGTTATATTGGAAAAGGCCTATAAGTCAGCGTTATCTGAGATAATATCCCAAGATATTACCAACTCGAATTGGTATATCTTCGAGTTCTCCACAAGGTAGCTTAATCGAGCGATCGACCAATTGAATTGTCTTCCTTGAAGGCACCATCTCAAACTTAAGCAACTTTGCAATGGACAAGGGCATCAAGCTCACACTTGCACCCAAATCGGCCAATGCTCCCTTGGTCTCAAGATCTCCAAATTCACCGAGAGAGTGAAACTACCCGGATCTCGCTGCTTGGGTGGCATTTGGCGTTGCACAAGAGCACTCACTTGGTGTGGAAGAGTGATGCATTGTTCATTGAGCTTTTTCTTGTTGGAGAGAAATTCTTTGAGGAACTTTGCATAGGATGGCATTTGTGACATGGCCTCAAGGAAGGGGATGTTGATTTGAAGACTTTTCAACATGCTCATGAACTTGTTGTACTTGTCATTCAACTTTCTCTCAACTATCCTTTCCGGAAATGGTGGGGGAGGATCGGATCTTGATGGTTGGACATTTGTTGATGTTTGCTTTTCTACCTCAACCTCTTTCTCCTTCTCAACACCCTCTTTTTGGGTTTCATTTTCTCTTTTCTCAACAACTTATTCTTCTTTCTCCTTATCCTCCTCTCGTTGCACCGCTTTAGGTCCTTGGTAGGATCTCGGACCTTACATGGTGGAAATTTGCGGGATTCAGAGTAGGTTGACCGGGAAACTTCTCATTGGAGAGTTGAGAAACCCTCTCGGCTAGTTGGGAAACTTGATTGTCAAGAATCTTTTGGTGATGAGTGGTTTCTTGGAATTTTTGGTCAACTTTTCGATCAAGGTTGCTCAACTTTTGTTCAAATTGTTGAGAAATATTTTTGATGTTGTCTAGGATAAGAAGGGTGTCCGGAGATGGACCACCTTGGGGGTTTGAGTTGTTCGGGAAGGTGGTTAGGGGTTGGTTTGAGAATTGATTTTGTGCAAGGGGCTTGTTGAAGTTGTTTCTAGCATTTGGATGTAAATAGGAAGCTCCTTGGTTCGCTTGATTGTTGAAATTGGTTGGTCCACCATAATCATTGAACCTCGGATTAAGATTGGAGTTAGGGCCTCTCCAATTATCCCTTTGATCTCTTTGATTGTTGAGATAACCCATAGCCGCCACATGCTCCGAGTCCTTACCACCACAATAAGAGGTGTCGAGGTTGGTACCCCCACAAATGTCACATGAGAATGAGTTTACTTGCCGAGATGATGAAGAAGAAGCTTGCTCTTTCCATAGCTTCTTGTCAAGAAGTTGCTCCATGAAAGCCTTGAGGGACTCTGGTCGAGCTCGTATTTCCCATTAGATTTTCCTTGGCTTCTTCTCTTACCACCTCATGAATAGTTGCGAACCACATCCTCAATTGTATCTTTGAGTTGAGCTTGGGGAATTTTTCTCAATTGGCCTCCGGCTCCCGCATCAAGATTGGCTCTACTAATGGGATCAAGAGCATCATAGAAGAATCTAATAAGTAGAGGCTCGCTATACTCATGATAGGGGCAAGCTCTAACATACTCATTGAATCGTTCCCAAGCTTCACCTAGAGACTCATCCGATTCCTGTTGGAAGTTGGAGATCTTTCTTCTCATTTCCGTAGTCTTCTCCTCCGATATAAACTTCTTTAGGAAGGATTTGGCCACCGCTTTCCAAGTGGTCAAGGAATTTGGCTTGAGATTCTTGAGCCACCTATAAGCTTTTCCTCTAAAGATTGTCGGAAGAGATGCATACGGATGTATTCTTGAGTGACTTGGTTCGTTTGGACCATGGCGCACAACTCAAGGAATCTATCAAGATGCTCAATGGAATTCTCATGCGCGGCTCCGGAAAATTGCTCCTTCAGCACCATTTGTGGATATTGTGGATGAATAGTGAAGTTTGTAGTGGTGGTGGGGAGCAAAATGCCACCGGTGAGCTCATAGTCCTCCGGATTACCAAAGTCTTAAAATAGAGGTGTCATCTTCGGCCATGGCTTCACTTGCCTCACTTGAGGAGTCAAAAAATATTTCCTCCTTCTCGATTTCCGGGTCAAGAGGAGTGGTAGTAATACCTTGAGATCTCCTTATCATTCAACAAAGCTAAGCACACGGTTAGTAATGACAACACAATAACCAAAATGAAAATAAAAAGCAATTGATGGGCAATAAACTAAGTTTAAACAACACTCATAGGCAGTTTGGCGGTTCAAGTCAGGATATTTGCCGACAGTTGGAACTCCTTGCTCTAGCACGTCATCTTCGTCATCTTCATGGATAGGATCTTCCATGTTAAGTTGCTTGGCTACGCTGCCAATGTCACTTTGTCATTGTTTTTGGGAGTTGGACGCGTTGGACTCGTTGGACATCATTTGGGATCGGAGTTCTTCGGTCTTTTTCATTAACTAGACACCTTGCATAACAATCTCCTCTCTGAGAGACTTTTTCATGTTGTTGATAGCCTCCATAATGCGGTCCATGGCTTCTTGCCCTGGCGCCTCAATGGGTGAATTGGGAGTTACAGGCGATTCAGTTGCATTGATCTCAGACATGTTACGTGACAAATTAATTGAAGATTTGGATTGTTTTTTAATTATCAGCCCCACGGTGGGCACCAAATTGTTTAGGACAAATTTCACACTAAGGCTAATTTGCTTGGGGAAGGGGTTGACAATTAACTTGCAAATTAAAATAAGTTGCGGAAATAAAGATGCGTAAAGTAAATGAAACAACACGACAAGTTTTACGTGGAAACTCTTGGAAATGAGGGAAAAACGACGGGAGGATTGGTATGCTGCCAATTCACTAAATTGCCTGAGTTGGCGAGAGAGTATAAGTGTTTAAGCTAGAGGGAGAGTAGAGGGAGTAGTAAGTGATGATTTACAAAGTGTGAGCTAGTAGTCTATTTATACTAATTCCATACAATAACGTTGCTTTCTAGTCGTTTTGTACTTGGCATTTGATTGGCCTAGATCCTATTTTAATGGGATGTGGATAATATCTTCTACTTGGCGGTTATCTTCAGCCCCACTTCCTTCTCCCATTACACTTCTTCCTTGAATATAGGATGCCTTCAAACTGCTTGCCAAGTCATCAATCCTTCTCTTCTTTACGCGTTCAATGAGTTGCTGCCACCTGGCCTAGCGAAATAACACAACCTGGTTGCTTCACTTGTTGCCACGTCAGATTAAACTGACCCCTAACACATACCACGGTCTTAATTGGACTGGCCCAAGGGGAGAGCAGTCCGAATAGCCAAGTCCAAAAACTGTTTTTAAAAGTGTAAAGCTTATTTGCAATAAAAGATCCAAAATCCTATTTTAAAACCCAATTAATTATTCCTAATAATTAATTGTATTTTAAGCCCACAAAAATAATATTTTTAGCCCAATCCTTTGAAAAGCCCAATTGATTATTCATGATAATTAATTGTTATTTTAATAAATATTTTCAGAAAGAAATAAATATTCTCAAAGATATTTTCGAAGTTAAAATCAGATTTTATCTCGTACAATCAGATTTCTAGATTTAAAGGATAAAAGAAAATATTCAAAAACGCGTTTAAGAAAAGAGCTGTCAAACTGTATCTGATGCAGGCGGTGCGGCTGGCGCGCCATGTGCCCCGGCACATAGAGACGTGTGCCTAGCGCCCTCTCTGCGTGACGGCGCAATATGCTTTTCTATCTTTCTTTTAATATTTTCCTACAAATACGCAATGGTTTTCCGGATCCAAAGAGACTTTTTTTACGAATACACTTTTATGAACACTCTCCACACTCGAATACTTACGAATTCTCTCTAAAAGCTTTCAGACTTTTCATATCTACAAACATAAAAACACATACTTTCATACACATACTTTCATTTGATCTTTAGGCTTCACGATTGCTCTTCCCTAAGGTCTTTATTCTCTCAGACCCAAGCCACGGTATATTCCTGATGGTCCTTGAATAAATTTTCTATTTTATATTGAAGTTACTAACTATTTCTTTCATGATGTAGGTCTTTGATATAAAAATCATTACTTGGTACATTGTAACCTTCTATTCTTTCTTTTTTATTATTATATAAATTGCTATGTTTCTCTTGCTTGCATGTTCATCACCTCACATGTTATTATTGCTAATCAAGACCTTAGGAATTGTTCTAATACTAATCAGATAATTTAGACGACCTGTTAGGAACCTTGTAATTTTCTTTGCTTAATAACTTATCACTAAAAATAGTCTTTTTGATGTGTTTAATCACCCAACTTAGACTAATATTTTTAGGGTGTTGAAAATATTCTTTGGTTATTCTTTTGCATAAAACTTGACTTGAGTCGATATTTAGTAGAGGCCAGCAATGGGCGAACGTGGTTCATTATGACCGTGTTCGTACCCTCACCTCCAAACTCAATCTATGGTTCATTGACCATTAATGGAGTCATAACGGGGAAATCTACATTGGATAAGTCCCTATGTTGTCCCTACAATTTTTCAATATCCAATAGGGTTTATGAGTCTTCCTTTAAAGACTTGTTGGTGACTTCAAAAATGATTTCAATAAAACCTTAACAATTGGGTAGTCATATACACGCTCACACCGCGTTGACGAAATAAAATCACGCCTACAATTTGGCTACTCCACTAGGGAGGATTTCTAAAAAATAATAATTTTTTTAAATAGGTGAGTGAAACTTGAAAAATACGATTCATTTTCTTTTTATGCCTTTGAATAACATTACAGTTTTGCATATGCATGGCTACTGTTTAAGCCACTAATAAGGACAATCTTCTTGGCCTCATTAGCACAAGTTCGTGAGGCCACCCCCGGGGGGGTTTGTAATTTGTCCTTCCGAAAGCTTCCTGAGCGATAGTGTTGGATCTTAGTGATAAGCAAACCCACCCAACTATGGCATTGTTCTCTTGAACCTGGCTTGAGAACTTAAGTGCGTCTTACACGTGGCCACCTTTTTAAGCAAATGTACGAAGCGTGGGATCAATCTCTTAGTCATGGACCCTTTTGAGCCTTAACCTAAACCTTTTGCAACATCCGACACATCCGGGGTCGAGTATATTGTCACCAATGTGCATCCAGGGCCAACAATTGTCCTCGATAACCAAACACAAGTTCTTCCGGCGCATTTTGTCCTTACTTTTGCGCACCCCTAGAAACTTCCCAGGAGGTCACCCATCCCTGGACTACTCCTAGCCAAACACGCTTAACTATGGAGTAACTAAGGAAATGAGCTCCCTAAAAGAAAGATGCATCTTGTTGGTATGAGTAGCCTGCTAAATTCCTTTAAAGCAATCATGAGGGGTATTGCACATGACCATAGTTGAAACGTAGAACTGGACTTTTAGGTTGACAGCGTTTGCTTCCGTATTATATGTGATTGTGATTTTTGCCTTTTATTAATTTGTCAAATCGTTAACGTAATTTGTGCCTAAAATCGCGTCTAAAAACATCGTTAAATTGACAAAACTTTCCCCGAATTGAAAAATTGCATGCCGGAGGGCAGTTGTGTGGCGCGCAATCTTTGCGTCTCATGCTATTGTCAATTTGGCTATCGTTTAAGTCCTAAAAAGTCTGTCAACAAATCCGTCATTATGTCATGTTTGTTGTCGCATTGGAAATTATGTGAATTAGCTAAAACCTCGCCTAAATCGCCAAAAAAGCATGCCGGGGAGTCGTGCGCCAAACGCATTAAATTGCGCCTGGCACACAGCTTCGGCGCCAGACGCACAGGCTTCACGCAGCGTGCGACGTTGTTGCGTGGCTTGCATCCTATGCATCTCATGTTTTTGTCGATTTAGTCGTCGTGGTGGTCGATCCTGCGTTCTTTCCGTCTGCATTCAAGTAGAGTCATGATCATTCTAGGATTCCTTTTGCCTCAAAAAAATCTCAGCTAATTCAATCAAAAAATTAATCCTTTCATGCAAGGTTGAGCCCATCCTAAAAAGTGCATCTAGAAAAGTAATCATGGTAGGGTTAGAGTCATCATGCATGTCTACCTCATCTTCCATCTCATCTAACCCGTTGTAACAAGCCCGAAATTCAAAGCATCATAATAGCCTTAGGGCGCGTTGCGGAAACATACATTAGTCATCCGGAGCTGTTACGTGGTACAAGTGCTAAGTAGTAATCAAAATACTTAAAGTCAAATATTTAGAAATGTCTTTATTACAACACAACCAACCCATAACGAGAAAGTCCATCAAAGAGTTCACATACACCTATTACGTATAATAAGTACTTTCCATACGGACATAGTTCAACTAAGGATTATACACATCAAAAGACTTCACATAGAAACGTTGTCCAATGCGATCATATTAATAGGAAAGCGGTCACTAACTTCATGGTTTTTCCTACAATCAATTACAATCCTGCCCCAATCAGGACAGGTTCAAGAACAAATATCAACAACTGTTGAGTACATAAGTTCATCCCCAAAATTCATTTTTTGTGGCTTAAGACATTCTATATGCAATTTATGCTAAAACCCTTATTTTTCACATGTAAGGTGTTTGCTAAAATATCAGGATTACTATCCTTGCACAAACGCTTGAAATTAAGAATTTATATCATGAAAGTCTACCACTTATAACATTCAAAACCCTTTTAGTCCAAGGTGTTTATTTATTTGGGGTAAAGCGAACACGAGTAGAGAGGGGCTCCGTATACAAGAAGTCGACTGTCTCTAAACTAATGGAGGTCGTCACCCCACCGTTTAATTATTATGCTTGCAAGCCTTAACTAGGACATGTCCCTTTATTCATTGTTTGCTGGGCTTCACCCACCCATGAGGGTTCGGAAGGAGATCACCCATCCTCCAAGGGCTTTTGTTGTTGTTCATACCGTACCTGTTGTAGTCTAACATCGATGGCTCTCTTTGAGACACTTGGGCTCATCAGGGCCGTACACGTGTCACCTTAGTAAAAGAAGAGAAAAGCCTTGAATCTCTGGGCTACACTCAGCTGAGTGAAAAGGATCAAATTCGGCCCAACAGTCGAGCCCAAGCGGTGCCAAATGGCTGAAGGGGAGTGGTCAATAGACATCCCCGGTCATTGTACGCCACGTGTCATGATCTCGATTCCTCGGCCCAATCGGGAGGCCACTACCGTAGGTCGGTTTTTAAGGTTAGTTGTCAATTTGCTATCACTATAAATACCCCGAAATCGGGAGAAAACACATTCAATGCAAACAAGTGCAAAGTTACTTCGATAAAATTCTCTCTCACTTTCTCTTTCTATCTCTACTTTCTCTTACTACTCCCGATAACCGACTTAAGCATCGGAGGGGGAACCACCACCCAAACCTCCGGGGTGGGTCCCTTTGTGCGGAGTTCGGGAGCGAAGCCAAGGCTAAGGATTAAGCTAATTCAGGCATTATTGCACAAGTCTCCATCTGAAGAACACTAAAGAAACTACTATACTTGCTCGACAAGGAAGCTAAGCCTACAGCTTACTTGTTAGACAAGTGGATAAAACATTTGGCGCCATCTGTGGGGTGACGCAACGATGACTGATTGTCAATCATCCAACATTATCGAAGCCTTCAAGTTAATGTCGAAGATACGGTGGAGCATGAAAGACCACCTAGAGGAAGAGATAGACCTCCGTCCATTGTCAATGTTCCTGGACCAAGCCAAGAACCGGTCATCCAAGTGAATCTGGATCGTCCAAAGGATCGCCGTCCACCTGGAGAATGTGCTTGAATGACTTTCGGACTAAGATGGCGGCGGTCGTCCGAGAACGCATTAAAAGCAATATGCTGTTTTTTCATCACAACCGGAGCCAATCTGCTAGCAATCCACCTCGTCCTAGAGGACGTTCTCAAGTAGATCGTCCAGGTCCTAGTCGACATGTTCGTCAGGAGCCCTATAGGAGGACGGCAAGAGGAAAGCAGCCAGAGGATAATGATCAACGAAGAAAGATGGACTGGAACCTGGTGGTGAGGACTCAAGACCATGTTCGTCCAAGCGGGCACCGCATGGAAACAGATGCCAGAGAGTATCTAGAAGCAAAGAAAGCTGCTGCTTTACAACGATCAGCGACAGGATCTACACCATATTTGAGAGACCCTCCTTTGAGGTTGTCGTCCAGAGGGGAGGGACGAAGTTTAAGTCACTCTCTTGTTCATCCGCGACGAGGAGAAGACAGTGGCTCGGCCCATGGTCTATAGGCGTCCAAAGGCTCGCAAACACTTCATCCAATCCTGTAATGAAAGAATATCGCAAGGACTTCATACCCATTGAGGGACAGCTGGGAGCCCTCCGGATCAACTGGCCTACCCCATTCTCGGCCAGGATCATGGAGGCGCCCCCCTTCCCAAAGGTAAAACTCCCAACCATTGAGCCTTTTGATGGAACAACTGATCCCGATGATCACATGTCCGCTACAAACATCGGATGTACGTCCAAGGAGTGGACGATGCTACTTGGTGTAAGAATTTCCCAGCCTACCTTGAAGGGAGTAGCTCGGAAGTGGTTCAATAATCTTCCCCCTAATTCGGTCAACAATTTTACTGAACTCAGTTTCTTATTCACTAGTCACTTTGTTGCCAACAAGCAAGAGCAAAAGACAAGCATGCACCTAGGCAAGGTCGTCCAGGGACCTAAGGAGGCCCTTAGAAGTTTTACTAAGCGATTTAACCTAGAAGCACTTCAGATCCAAGATCTTAATGCTGGAGTAGCCTTTGACGCCTTCATCAGGGGTCTAAGGCCAGGAAGTTTCAAGTTTGATCTTGTTAAGAAGAAAATCTCCACTCTTGCTGAGGCTTTAAGAGAAGCGGAAGCGTTTATCCACGCTACCGAAGTGTGTCTTTGAAGCAAAACATCCCGAGTCTAAGAAGCCTGAAGAGGTTGCTCAGCCAAAGAAGAGCAACCCCAAAAAGGCCGAGACCTGGGCTATAGCCGCAACCACCACTTCGTCCAGAAGGAGCAAGAGAAAGGAGGCCGAGCCATCCTCATCCAATCCTATTGAGTTTAACAAAGACCAATACTCCATTCTCATGGAGATCTAGGATCAATATGAGTTGAAGGCCCCAGCTGAGATGAAAACCCCTTATAGAAATAGGGATAAGAGCAAGTATTGTCACTTCCACAAGGATTGTGGTCATGAGACTAATGAATGTAAGCACCTCAAGAGAGCTTTGGAAGAGTTAGCCCGAAAAGGAAAGATGAATTCCTATATGCCGCAAGGGGGAAGGAAGTTTCCAAGGAAAGATGATTGGCATAACAAGAAGAAAGAGAGTGCAAGCACAGACGAAGATGTTGTTCTCGTAATCTCAGGTGGATTTGCTGCTGGGGGACCAACCAATAGAGGGCACAAAAACTACCTTAGGGAGCTCGGCCAAGTGTTGTTAGCTGATCAGACAAAGGCTGAGCCCTTCCCAAGGGTGGTAGTTAGTGAGCAAGATCGGGGCAGGTTGAGGACTCCCCATGATGATCCCTTGGTCGTGGAAATGAAAATAGCAAACTTGAGACTAAGAAGGATCCTGATCGACACCGGAAGTTCGACGGACATCATTAGTGCTGATTGCCTGTCCAGACTAAAGTTTGAGGAGAAGAACTTAGTTCCCGTTCACCATCCCATCATAGGATTTGGGGGAGGAGTCATCCATCCCATGGGAACGGTTACTTTGCCCGTTCGAGTGGGAGAGAAGGAAGCCTCAAGAACTCTGTTTATCAAGTTCTTGGTGGTCCGAGACTTGACAGCCTACAATGTCATTCTTGGACGACCAACGCTGAATCATGTTAAAGCAGTAATAGTAACTCACCTGATGATGAAGTATGAGTGTGATGACGGCAGGATTGGCTCCTTGTATGGAGACCAGCAGGCGGCTAGGGAATGTTACCTAACTACTCTGAAACCATCATTATGGAAGGCTGATAAGCAAGACCAGACGCAAGTTACTGGCGGAAGGAAAACGTCTGGAATAGAGAAAGACCAGACGCAAGTTGCTGGCGGAAGGAGAACGTCTGGAATAGAGAAAGGTCAGACGAAGGTTGCTAGCGAAAGGAGAACGTTTGGAATAGAGAAAGATCAGACGAAGATGGCTAGCGAGAGGAAAACGTCTGGATTTGTCAAAGATCAGGTCGCCTCGTTAAAGCTGACCATTGAGAGCCCTCAGACGCCTCTTGCTCCCTCAAGGAAGGCGTCTGAACATCTCCCCAGCAAGAAGAGGAAATATGAAATCATCAAGGAAGAACCCTCCTCGTCTGAAGAGGTTATGGCCATCATGGGGCTAACAGCAGAACGTCCAGAGCCAGTTGAAGCCCCTGAAGAAGTACGTCTGGATGAAGCTCGTCCAGAAAGGACCCTCAAAATTGGATCTTCGCTCAGTCCTGGTTTGAAGGGTCATCTAGTCCACTTGTTGAAAGAGTTTCAAGATGTGTTTGCTTATTGCGTCGAGGAAATGCCGGGAATTGATCTGGAAGTAGCCGTCCACCGGTTGAATGTTGATCCAAATTTGAAACCGGTTCGCCAGAAGAAGAGGCATTTGGGACCGGCTAGAAACCAGACGGTTGACCAAGAAGTTCAGAAGTTGTTGGAATCCAAGTTCATCAAAGAAACCTATTATCCAGATTGGATAGCAAATGTGGTTATGGTGCCAAAGCCTAATGGCACCTGGAGAATGTGTGTGGACTACACGGACCTCAACAAGGCTTGTCCTAAGGACAGTTTCCCTTTGCCTAAGTTGGATCGTCTAGTAGACTCCACACGGTGGCCATGCTTTGCCGAGCTTCATGGACGCATATTCGGGTTTTCATCAAATCCCAATGTGGCCGAGGATCGGGACAAAACGTCCTTCATTACCGAAAAGGGTCTGTATGGCCGGGTGAGGATGCCATTCGGCCTACGCAATGCCCCGACCACTTTTCAAAGATTGATCAATAATGTTTTTCAGCCATGATTAGGACGAAATATGGAGGCATATATTGACGATATGATAGTCAAGAGCCGTCAAGAAGAAAGTCATGTTGGTGATTTGAGAGAAACTTTTGAAACTCTCGGGAAATACAAGTTGAAGCTGAATCCCAGCAAATGTGTCTTTGGGGTTTTGTCAGGGAAGTTTTTAGGTTTCTTGGTGGATCAGAGGGGAATAGAAGCCAACCCTGAAAAGATTCAAGCTGTTCTAGACATGAAGTCTCCCTCAAAGGTAAAAGAGGTACAGCGGCTGACGGGTTGCTTGGCTGCCCTTGGACGATTTTTGTCTAAGTCAGGCGACAAGTGCCATCACTTTTTGCCACGATCAAGAAAAAAGCCAAGTTTGAATGGACAGCAGAGGCGGAGGAAGCCCTTCAGCATGTCAAAGATCATCTTTAGCTGTTTGCCTAGGTTGGTCGATCCCGCGAGAGGGGAAAAATTGTTTGTATACTGGGCCGTATCCACTCAAGCTGTGAGTGCCGTCCTATTGGCTGAAAGAGAATCCGTCCAGATCCCAATATACTTCGTGAGTCACGTGCTCAAGGACGCGGAAAACCGGTATACTCCTGTTGAGAAGTTTGGATTGGCCCTTGTCATGGCCAGCAGAAAGTTAAGGCCCTATTTTTTGGCGCACAGTATACTCGTCTATACTGATCAACCTTTGAAGCAAGTTCTACAGAAGATGGAAGCCGCGGGGCGAATGTTAAAATGGGCGGTTGAGCTCAACATGTTTGATATATCATTTGAACCAAGGAAGGCCATTAAGGGGCAAGCCTTGGCCGATTTTATAGTTGAGCTTACTCGGCCAACCATAAAGCCAATATCTCGATCCCAGTGAAGGAAGGAAGCATTGGACGCTCATGGTTGATGGATCGTCCACGATCCCGGGTGTGGGGCGGGAATCATTTGTCAATCTCCCGAAGGGGACAAATTTGAATATGCATTAAGATTCCAATTCAAAGCGTCCAATAACGAAGGCTGAATATGAAGCACTCTTGGCTGGAATCAAAATGTGCAAGGCGGCCGGAGTCGTAGAGATTGAGGCCAAATCGGACTCTCTCTTAGTTGTCGGCCAGTGTCAACGGAGATTTTGAATGCAAAGAAGCATCAATGGGCAAATATATGCGATTGATCAAGGATGAGATTGAGCCATTAAAATGATTTGTCCTCGACCAAGTACCAAGGTCAGAAAATCATCAAGCAGATGCTCTCTCGAAATTGGCCAGCTCGGCTGAGGGTGATGTGCCAAGAACAGTCTTTTGGGAAGTCAAACCCAAAAAGAGCATCGACCAAGAGGAGATTATGTTTCTCAGCCGAGGGAATGTCTGGATGGAGCCGATCATAGAATACAAGAAGACAGGGCGATTGCCTTCGGATCCTGTAGAGGCCAAGTATGTGAAGGCCGAGACAAGTGGTTTGAACTATGGGGACGAGACACTTTACAAGAAGTCGTTCAACCGGCCTCGCTCAAGTGCGTCACCGAGAAAAAGATGGTCCCGGAGATTCTCGAAAGAACTCCATGAAGGAGCTTGTGCCTCTCACATTGGGGGAAGAGCCTTAGGCGAGAAGGCTTTAAGGACGGGGTACTACTGGCCTACCTTAAAGGAGGATGCTTTAGTCTATGCAAAGAAGTGTGACAGTTGTCAGAAGCATGGAAATGTGCATCAGAAGCCGTCCAACTATTTGACCCCCATCTTGTTCCCTCTGCCTTTTGCCAAATGGGGCATGGATATCCTAGGACCTTTCCCTGTGGCCGCTGGGCAAAAGAAGTTTGTGATTGTAGCAGTGGACTATTTCACTAAATGGATAGAAGCTGAAGCCATGCGAGGAATAACAACAAACGACGTCAAGGGCTTCATCTGGAAGAACATTATAACTCGATTTGGCATGCCTCAGTCAATCGTCTTTGATAATGGTCCACAGTTCGAAACGCCTAAGCTGAAAGAATGGCTGTCAGAAAGAGAAATCAAAGCTCACTTTGCAGCAGTCGCCCACCCACAAGCTAATGGGCAAGTCGAGTCCTTCAACAAGATTCTATCAAATGGAATCAAGAAGAAGCTGGACAACGCCAAAGGGCAATGGGTTGAAGAACTACAATTGGTGTTATGGTCCATTAGAACAACTGCTAAGAATTCTACAGGCGAGACGCCTTTCATGCTAGTCTATGGTACTGAAGCCGTCTTGCCCATTGAGATCGAGGAGCCCACCCTACGAGTCATGTTATACACAGAGGAAGCCAACTGGGCCGCATTGCGTACGGCCTTGGACCAAGTCCCAGAAGTCAGGGGCAATGCCTTGCTAAGAATGCAATTGTACAAACTGCGTATGGCTCGAGAGTTTAACAAAAGAGTTGTTAGACGACCGGTAAAGGTGGGGGATCTTGTTCTGAGAAAGATGGAAGCGGTTGGACGAGCTAAAGAGCTGGGAAAACTAACACCAAATTGGGAAGGACCTTATCTGATTGTCCAGGAGATACACAGTGGGACTTTTCGTCTGCAAGGTCTAGATGGAAGATCTATTCAGCGTACCTGGAATTCAGACAACTTAAAGAAGTACCACGTCTAGCTCAGATCTTCGTCAGATATAAGTAGGGTAATTTGTAGTTACTCCAAAGTGCCACGGCACATATTAGTAAGAAAAGAATTGTATACATGCATCTTGGCTTTCAGCCAAGCAAAATCCATATAATACAATTCCTACTATCTTATCTTTTTGTTTATTTTCACCAAGTTACTTCACTTTGGGGCATTAAATCAGTTACTCGTCTAAAAGTGACAATAACCTGGACAAAAATACAAACAATAGCAGAACGTAAGAATTGCTCGCATTTACGCCGAACATCACTCCCTCAAAGAGACCGGCCAAATATATAATGCATATATGGCCGTCAAATTGACAAAACCTCTAGTAAGAGTAACGTCAAAGTCTCTGAGAGAAAGCTGGCCTGAAATAAGCCCTTAGTAAAGGATACTTACTTTCAAAAATACGGACAGCTAAGTAGTCCAGACCCTAGTAAGGGATCGCTACTTAATGACGAGTGTTGCTCCCTCAAGGAAGCCGGCTAAAACATTATTTGAACATGTATCTCACGCTCGTCCATCAACTTCAGCAGGCTCAGCCAAGGCTGGCCGCTCTCCTTTTTACACTTCGGCTCCCCTTCAATGTACGAGTGAGCTAAGCCCAAGAATGGGGGGATAATAGAAGCCTATAGGACGAGCTAAGGAGAGCAGGTCGTCCAAAAACCAGGAGGACCTAGGCAATAGATGCCCTTGTGATGGTTTGATAGTGCAGGACGAACGTTAGTAGCTCGAGTAAAACGGCTAGAACATGGCTCGTCCATAAAGCAAAAAGGTTTTAGACGCTTTCCCTCTTTGGGCAAGACTAGTCTTTATGAGTAGATCGTCCAAAACTTTATGACGAATCTCAAAAAATACTCGCTTACATTATGGGACGTTCTCTTTAGTCGGGTAATGGACATCCA
Organism: Beta lomatogona; assembly: GCA_947646795.1. NCBI lineage: Eukaryota > Viridiplantae > Streptophyta > Magnoliopsida > Caryophyllales > Amaranthaceae > Beta > Beta lomatogona. The sequence continues at coordinate 980,886 of CANSNZ010000357.1, forward strand.
AAAAATTGGAGGCCAATTCCAGACGAAGATGGCCCCAAGAAGGTGACCATCCAAGTATGGACGTCCTCCTTCATTGGCTGACCCTCGTCCAAAAATTGGAGGCCAATTCCAGACGAAGATGGCCCCAAGAAGGTGACCGTCCAAGTATGGACGTTCTCCTTCATTGGGTGACCCTCGTCCAAAAATTGGAGGCCAATTCCAGACGAAGATGGCCCCAAGAAGGTGACCGTCCAAGTATGGACGTCCTCCTTCATTGGGTGACCCTCGTCCAAAAATTGGAGGCCAATTCCAGACGAAGATGGCCCCAAGAAGGTGACCGTCCAAGTATGGACGTTCTCCTTCATTGGGTGACCCTCGTCCAAAAATTGGAGGCCAATTCCAGACGAAGATGGCCCCAAGAAGGTGATCGTCCAATTATGGACGTTCTCCTTCATTGGGTGACCCTCGTCCAAAAATCGTTCAAGCCTAGGAGGGCAATCCTCTCGTTTTTGTGTTTGGCAAACCGCCCCAGACGAGCCTCTTTTGGTACTAAGATGCATATGCAATTATCAAAGGCTCTAAATATTGTAGACCGTCCAATAATATCAGGACGACTCACATTTTTACTTGTGCATTTCGGACAGAATTTTGTAATCTTCAGGAAAAGCAGATCGTCCGATAGTTCAGGACGATCGTCTAAAGCCAAGCACGCTGCTCTCAAATTAAGCATCTGTGCTAGACGTCCAACGATCATGACGAAGGTACTATTATACTTAGTCAAAATTAGAATTCAGAAAGATAAAAGGCAGGCAATTGGCAAAAATTCTCTTTCATATATGATTGGTAAAGAATTACAACTTAAGTGCTGAAGAGTTAAAGATATAGCAGCGAACAAGCCAAGAAACATGAAATAAACCTAAGCTTAGGCTTCGTCTTCAGAGCGGGGTTTCTTGGTCGTCTTCTGGGGTCTCCTCCTCAGCAGCAGCCTCGTCGTCTGACTCATCAAACTCCGGAGGTTCCTCGGCGCATACCATAGCCCGATGGATGCTCTCTTGATACTCCAGACGACGAACGAAGCTGGGGACCTCAGCTTCCTCAGCTAGCATCCCAAAGGCTTTGACGGCCCAGTCCTTGGCCGTTTCGACGACGTGTTTCAACCCTTCCTTGGCATCGTCGAAGGCCTTGGCCGCATTCCTTTCCGGCACGGGCGGTCTTTGCCCTTAGGAGAATGTTCTCTCTTCTCGGCTCGGCGCGGCAAAGAATAAGAGCGACATTCCTTTCGCCTTTCAACTCAGCAGAGAGAGCGTCTATGATCATCTTTAGACGATCCTGCTCGGAATATAGCTGGTTGATTTTAACAAGATGATTCTTGTTCTCAGACTCCAGGAGTACCGGTCTCTTCTCCAAGGCCTCCAGCGACTGGCGATGAAGGGTGTTAGCCATCTCGATGTCGTGAATGGCTTTGTCCCCTGCCGTTGTAGCTTGGTGGACGAGGTGCTTATTTTCCTTTCTAAGCTCCCTCGCCCAATCTTCAGTTAGCATGCTGCGAGCCAGAAGCTGGGGCAAGGAAAACAAATCAAGTTATTAGACGATTTGCAAAGTAAAAATTTGTACAAGTATAAAACAAAGCAGTCATAAAGCAATACCTCGGCAAGTAGTCGAGACATGTAGCCCACATGCCGGCGGACGCTCCCCTTAATCCCTTGATGTAGGATTCGGGGAAGCATTTGAAGAGCTCCTGCTCGGCCGCTCTTTCTCCGGCCTTGACATTTTGGCGAAGGCGGGAGAGGACTCCTCGTCCGAATCGGCGGTGGGAGGAGTTGGGGGAATAGCAGGGCCTTTGCCCTTATCTGAAAGAGGGGGAGAGTCAGTTATCTTGATAGGGAAGACGATGGCTTATCTATTGGACGGACTCATGGACCGTCCACCGACCCGCATCGTCCTAACTATGTTGGGGTAATACGACTCACCAGACGAAATTGATGCCGTCCTAACAGCTAGAGGCATCTGTGGCACTAGCTTTGCCACCGAGCCGCCGAAACCCTGGATAGTTCTCGGCGGCATCGAGATCCCGGTGCAACCAAGGCCAAGGCGGACTCTGGGTTGACCTCGGCAGAGTCGGCCGGCAAAACGCTGAGCGGTACAGCTGCGTGGGCTTCCCTTCCCTCCTCGGCCGATCCGGCAGTCGAAGGCTCCCTTTTAAGAGCCTTGGCTTGTGGGGGAGGCATTCTTTTCTCCCCGCTCTCGGCAGCAGGAGCCGCCTTATCCGCCCTCTTCCTTGTAAAGCCCTTAGGCTTCTTCGCTGAAGGCTGCTCAGCGGCTGTAGTGGGCCTCTTCTTGGACGAGGACGACTTCCCAGGTGGAAGCTTGTTTGTAGGAGCATTTTTCTGCAAAAAGTAAAGGCATCAGATTGATCGTCCAAAAAATAAAAAATAACTACTATTGCAAAAATCCAGATGAGTATGGCCCCAAGAAGGTGACCGTCCAAGTATGGACGTTCTTCTATGGCTGACCATCGCCCCAAAATTGGATGCAAAAATCCAGACGAGTACGGTCCCAAAGAGGTGACCGTCCAAGTCTGGACGATCTCTTTCCTTGGCTGACCTTCGTCCAAGATTTGGTGCAAAACTCTTGGACGAGCATGGCCCCAAGAAGCTCTCGTCCAAGAATTGGACACCAACTCTTGGACGAGCATGGCCCCAAGAAGGTGACCGTCCAAGTCTGGACGATCTCCTTCTTTGGGTGACTCTCGTCCAAGAATTGGACACTATCTCCTAGACGAGCATGGCCCCAAGAAGGTGACCGTCCAAGTCTGGACGTTCTCCTTCTTTGGGTGACTCTCGTCCAAGAATTGGACACCAATTCTTGGACGAGCAAGACACCAAGAAGGTGACCGTCCAAGTCTGGACGTTCTCCTTCTTCGGGTGACTCTCGTCCAAGAATTGGATACCATTTCTTGGACGAGCATGGTCCCAAAGAGGTGACCGTCCAAGTCTGACGTTCTCCTTCTTTGGGTAACTCTCGTCCAAGAATTGGACACCAATTCTTGGACGAGCGTGGGCCCACGGAGGTGACCGTCCAAGTCTGGACGATCTCCTTCTTAGGGGTGACCCACGTTCAAGAATTGGATGCCAATTCCGGACGAGCTCATACGGCCCCCGTCAAAAAAAAAAAAAAATTAAAAAATGTAATTACCAATGTTTCCGCCCTTTTTTCGGCGCTGCTCTTTGCATACTCCTTCCACAGATTATCTGTAAATTGGGACATGCTGATTTCCCCCGTCCAAGATGGTTTGAGGCGTTGTCTGGCCGAGTCTGAAAATACAAAAAAAAAAAAAAAAAAAAAAAAGGTGTGTTCGTCATATGAGTTATGGACGAAGAGTTTTACTTGGATGATTTTAAATATACCTTTATCCTCGCCCAACCGCAAGCCGGCGCACGACCAAGAAGTCGTCTTGGTAAAACATTTCCTTAAAGGGTATCCAGTTAGACGGTCCCTTAAAAGATCGCTGGCCGGGTCTGGAGTACTCCTTCACTCTGAAGTACTCCACCACCTCCTCGTCAAAGTCGTCCTCCAACTCCAGCCAAGACCGCTTCCGTTCGGTATTAGTGACGGATCTATTATAATATCTGTAGCTCTCTGTGACATAGTCGCTGGGCGCCCGCAAAAAGATGAAATCGGCTTTCCAATCGTGCATCTTTGACTATTTTTCCCCAAGCTGTCATGAAGCCTGGACGGTTGCAGATGCTGAGCCATGCTCCGTCCACAGCCCCAGGTACCTTAGACGCATAATGGATATGGGTAAAGGCTTGAAGGGAAAGGGCTAGGCCGCGTAGCTCGCAGACGGCAATAAACGTCAGGATGTTGTGCCAAGCGTTTGGTGCCATTGGTTATGGCCGATGTGGTAGTCTTTGCAGCACTTGTTCTACGAAGTCGTGAAGAGGAAACCTCAATCCAGCATCTAAGGCCAGTTTATAGACGGCGAAATGGCTCCTGGGAGCACTCAAGATCGTCGCGTCGTTATTAGGAATGACAAAGGAGAAGCCCGGCATGGGCATGAAAGACGACAAGAAATTAGGGTCTGGTCCTAGTTTCTCTAACCACTTACGGTTAACTAAGATGAAGCCAGGATCAGAAAGGGGACCTAAACGTCTTCTAATCTCTGACGAGGTGGTAGAGGCCTCGTATGATTCTTCGGCAGCCTCAGGATCGCTACCGTTATTACCTTCGCCGATCTCCTCTGTATCGGCGTCCCGGTCAGAAGTACTGGTCTCAGTTTTTATTTCTGAAGTTTCTGCATCATGGCCGAAAGGAGGCCTGTCCAAAGACTGAGCACTTTGGACCTCTCTTGCCTCATCTGGCACTCGTCCAGTTGATTCCTCCATATCCGAGCTATTTGATGGAATTATTGCTTTTCGTCTTAGACGGGCCGTTTGCTTGACGCGCGCCAGATTACCCTGCACAGGTAAAGTCTGGGTCGTCTGACTTTCTCGGCCAAAACTATGAAAAAATATGTACTCGGCCAGAAGAGGCCCAACTCTAGAATGTGCCGAAGAAGAAGTATCGGTTCTAGGGTCAAGACAAGCTCTTGATCGGCTAGGATTATTTGACGAAGATGATTCCATTTTATCGATTTTCTAAGAAAAAATAAAGAATAAAGAAGAATAAAAGGATCAAAGAAACGATACCTGCTAAGAACGTCTGGGAAATTCGGTGAAGGATCTTTGGAAGCCGGACGATCTCTCTCTCTCTCTAGAAAATTGCAGAGCTTCTCTCTCTAGAAAAATTTGTTCGAGGAGTTAAATGATTGAATGTTTTCACACCAAGGATATTTATAGAGGAATAAGAAACCTGCACAGCCGGTCAAGAATGACCGAAAAGGGAATCCCACGGTCTAATATGACCGGTATAACACAGGAGAAGGCGCGCCACCTTGAGTATAAAAGGGCCTTAACCGTTAGATGGGCCAACAGTAAAAGCCCTTTTAGGGGCAAATGTTGTAGTCTAACATCGATGGCTCTCTTTGAGACACTTGGGCTCATCAGGGCCGTACACATGTCACCTTAGTAAAAGAAGAGAAAAGCCTTGAATCTTTGGGCTACACTCAGCTGAGTTAAAAGGATCAAATTCTGGCCCAACAGTCAGAGCCCAGCAGTGCCAAATGGCTGATGGGGAGTGGTAAATAGACATCCCCCAGTCATTGTCTGCCACGTGTCATGATCTCGATTTCTCGGCCCAATCGGGAGGCCACTAATGTAGGTCAGTTTTTAAGGTTAGCTGTCAATTTGCTATCACTATAAATACCCCTGAAATCAGGAGAAAACACATTCAATGCAAACAGTGCAAAGTTACTCTGATAAAATTCTCTCTCACTTTCTCTTTCTATCTCTACTTTCTCTTACTACTCCTGATAACTGACTTAAGCATCGGAGGGGGAACCACCACCCAAACCTCCAGGGTGGGTCCCTTTGTGCTGGTTCGGGAGCGAAGCCAAGGCTAAGGATTAAGCTAATTCAGGCATTGTTGCACAAGTCTCCATCTGAAGAACACTCAAGAAACTACTTTACTTGCTCGACAAGGAAGCTAAGCCTACAGCTTACTTGTTGGACAAGTGGATAAAACAGTACCCTATTTGATACCGACCTTTACCCATTATAATACTTGGTCCCAAAATTATTTACACAAATAATCAGAATGTACAGTTTACAAATACCATCCTTATTTCGAATAAATCATACTTTTGAAATCTTTATTTTACATCAAACAACTTCTTGTAATAGTTAAATATAAAGATAGAGGAAAATAACCAATTTTTACTGCTTGTGAATGTCATCCATGCACTTAGTGTGCTCATTTAAACTCCATTAAGAGGGTTGAGTTAACTTGAACATGTGAAACATTCGTCAAAATAATTTCAGCAAAAACAGTGAACTTAAAATGGACATAACTTACTGCTCTGTACTCCGAATCAAGAAATTCCAAAGCCTAACCTCAATAAATTTTCGATACAAACATTTTCTAGTGAAACAGGAAAGAGCTAAAGATTGAGTTTTGGGGGCCAAAAGTGCGATTTACAGTAATAGGTAATACCAAATTCGAAAATAATATTCATCAAATTGACCCAATTTAGAGAGACTTTTTCTATGAGAACTTCTGCATAAAAATTCAAGTAGGAATAAAGATCTTCTTAAACATAACAACAACTTCACCATTTTGTAATTACGTATATATTTATTTACATATATTCTTATTTTTTTAACAACACATTAAACATCTTGAATTTTTACTATACTAGTGTGAATTTCCTTCCTCCTTTGGATGGATGTTTAACAATTATCACTTGTAATTCAAAATCTTTTACATGCAACTATAGTTATGGTTCAATATTTCACATGCATGTACTAATCTCAACAATTTAGTTTATACACACATATTTTTGATATAATCCAACATCATTTCACAGAAAAATAAAAAGGTAAATAGAAAATGGAGTGTTCTTATATACCTTAGTTCTCCCTAGTATTCACTTGAACATTTCTTTAGCTTCTTTAACTTCAAATGGCTTAGATACTCTAGTACCTACACGAATCCATTGATGCATGTCAATATTTTCGTGATCTGACCTTGAATCACACTTTGAAAAACACACCATTTTACTTCTATTACTTCCTTTACCTTACTATGGGAGTTGCTTCTTCTAGATCTCCTTATGTCTTCCCAAAAACTTTACTTCAAGCCTTCTTTTTCTGGAAAAATTACATGCAAAGAGGTAGGTTCGATTTCCTCAAGGTGGTTTGAGAGAATAAGCATGAAAAGAAGAAAGAAAGAGAAAGGAGGAAAACCTCCTGTTCAGGCGTGTAACAAGGGGAAGGAACAGGGAGAGTGGACAACCCTTAATCAGTAGAATTCTTATGTTTTGAGACTTGTGTAGTCTACCTAGGGGTGTTAGCCACTTAATTGAATTCCCACTTTTGACTTTCCCCAATATTTTAAATGAGAAAACCCTCCTACTTTCAGTTGTTATCCCAACAGTTCCTATCTCCCAACTTCACTCTTTATTTGGGCTCCAAAATCCCTTCTCATCCCAAATAAATGATGGGTATTCCTAGCCAATATGTGTAAGAGTTCAAATTTTTTTTTTTTTAGATTTTTCTCCCCTTCATCTCTGGGCCTTACAGGGGTTATAATCCAAGGCTTCAAATATAAAATAGAACTTGATACTCATCAATGCTATCTTCAAAATTTCCTTCCAAGATTTATTTATTCCTCCTATTTTCTCCAAATTTAATTTGAGCAGATTAGCTACTTCTTAACTTAGGTAGCCCTTCACTCTTCTTTGGGCATACTATGGTTATACGAAGAATCTTTTCCAAGATGACTATGATCCTAAGTGAACCGTTACACGGTTTAAGTTTAATGAAAGTAGTTTTCTTTTTCAGACACGAATTCTACAACAATGTTAGTAACAAACACCCACGTGTAATATTTATGTGCATACATATAAAATTATAAGAGTGTTTTCACTTGGTTATTGGTTTCAAGCTATTACACCTATTTAATTCCTTTAATAAAAACATATATATTTCAAAATCAATCCCACACCCTCTTCTATTCTACTTTCTTCGAAAACGTTTACTAATCATCGTCATATTACCTATTTAGATAAAAACAATCTCTTCAAACTTAATCCATTATCTTTTCTCAATAAAATATTAAAACAAGGAGTCCCTTTCAAAAATGAATTTCGAAAATTTTAAGCCCACTCCATTCAATCAAATAACAAAACTTCTTAATTCAATCCCTATATACTTGCATTCATTTCTGGCCCATGTGCATTACAATCCATTTACATTCATCCTAGGCCCATCTAAGCGTAAGTCCATACATTCATATTAGCCCGTTTGAGTCCATGCATTCATATTAGGCCCACTTGCAATATAATCCAATCTTAGTCTAATCTAAATCTGTTCCTAATTCACTCCAATCTAAGTCTAATCCTAACTTAATCCAAAATTTAGGTCCACTTAGGTCCAAAATTCATACCCTAGGTCTAGTTTGCATCAGCATGTAAGCCCTAGTTGAGTCTTCGGACTATAAAAGCCCAATTCATACCATAGGTCTAGTTTGCATCACTATGTAAGCCCTAGTCAAGTCTTAGGACTATAAAAGCCCATTTCATACCCTAGGTCTAGTTTGCATCCCTATGTAAGCCCTAATCAATTACTCGGACTATAAAAGCCTAATTCATACCTTAGGTCTAGTTTGCATCTCTATGTAAGCCCTAGTTAATTAAATCCAATTCCAAACCTATGTAGGACGAAGTCCAATTCTAAACCCATTAATCTTTAAGTCTAGCTTGCTTGCTCTAAATGTTAGTTCAAAGTCTAGCCACCATTAGGTATAGCCTGCTTACTTTAAACGTAAGTTCAAAGTCTAGCCTTCTTTATTGCCTAGCCTACTTGCTCACCCATAAGTTCAAAGTCTAGTCACCCTTAGGTCTAGCCTGCTTATTTCAAATATAAGTTCAAAGTCTATCCTTCCTTATTGCCTAGCATGCTTGCTCACCCTTAAGTTCAAAGTCTGGTCAGCCTTAGGTCTAGCCTACTTATCCCAAATATAAGTCCAAAGTCTAGCCTTCCTTATTGCCTAGCCTGCTTACTCAACCGTAAGTTCAATGTCTAGTCATCTTTAGGTTTAGCCTGCTTACTCTAAACGTAAGTTCAAATTCTACCCTTCCCTATCACCTAGCCTGCTTGCTCTCCCGTAAGTTCAAAGTCTAGTATTCCCTAAAGTCCACATAAGCAATCTTTTTGAGTCTAGTATATTGCTCACCTGTAAGTTCAAAGTCTAGTCCATTCGGCTTGCATAGTACAGTCTAGTCCATGTCTGCATATCCATATATATAGTCAGGCTCATATCAGCATCATGGCCAATCCCATACTAGTCCAAAACCCATAACCCTTTCTAATCCTCCAGCTCATAATCATTTATATTTCCCATCTCTCATTTCCATTGCCATTTCCATTTCTCGTTTCCCATTTGTCGTTTTCATTTTCATCTCTCATTTCAAAAAATCATTTCTTAAAATTTACGAGGTCCATTCGATTTCTGTTCAGGACAGGTCGTGAGATTATAACTGGGGAACGTTCGATAAAGAGGAAACAAGGTCAACCTACTCCTAGACTCGTCAAACGAATCCTCACTTCTGAATCATCATCCGAGATGGGAGACACATCTGAACAACTTAATGCAATCATGGCTCAGCTCCAAATGATGAACTCTCGTCTTGTGGAACAAGACATAGAGATTAAGGCGCTCAGAGAAAAAGTGATAACCGATGAAGAGAAGAGGGTGACACTCCACCATCGCCACCTCCTATCAAGTCCAAGACAGATTTGAGGTTCGAAAAACTCGAGTATTGATCTAGTCAATTCCTACACTCGAGGGTCAGGCTCATGGCCATGACACCATTGATCCTTAAATGAGCGAAAAGCTTTCTAAAAAGGTAGCATTGGGTGACCTCCCAAAATTTAAGGGTTTCGAAGATCCAGATGATCATTTGAGAGCCTTTCCATTTCTATGGCTCTCAAAGGCATGATCTTCGACCTGTTTGCTTATTTGTTTATCTTGATCTTGGATGCACATCCATCCAAGTGGTTCAGATTACTGAATTAAACTAAGCCGAATGGTTGGGACTACCTCAAAGAAGAGTTCCGCAAGCAGTACATATATAACACTCAGCTTCCTACTGGTCTCCGTCAATTGGAGTTAACTAAACAAATCTTCAACGAAGACTTCGTTACATTCCTTACTAGATTGAGGGAAAAGGCCGCGCGAAGGACTAACAGGACAACTGAAGAGGACCAAGTTCGACTAGTGATCCGTAACTTGCAGCCCAGATATGGAGATCACATCAAATTTCAACCTATAGAGTCTTTCGCGAAAGCTCTACAAGGTAGGCCTACTCATTGAAGAAGTGGTACAAGCCTCTGAAAAAAAGGGTTACAATACCAACAACTCTTTCAAGAAGAGTAACAACAATCCTTCTAGCTTCAAAAGCAATGATGTTAATGCTCTAACTACTGAAAAGGGAGGTTATCAAAAGCCTCAAAGAACCTTCACTCCCATGGGCATGACTTTAGAAGAAGCTTTAAATAGGCTTCATGTAAGAAAAGCAATCCAACCTATTGGTCTCACTCTGGACCCTGCACCTAAAAATTACATGCAAAGAAGTAGGTTAGATTTCCTCAAGGTGGTTTGAGAGAATAAGCATGAAAAGAAGACAGAAAGAGAAAGAAGGAAAACCTCCTGGTTAGGCGTGTAACAAGGGGAAGGAAGAGGGGGAGTGGGAAGCCCTTCATCAGTAGAATTCTTATGTTTTGAGACTTATGTAGTCTACCTAGGGGTGTTAGCCACTTAATTTAATTCCCATTTTTGACTTTCCCCAATATTTTAAATGAGAAAACCCTCCTACTTTCAGTTGTTATCCCAGCAGTTTCTATCCCAACTTCACTCTTTATTTGGGCTCCAAAATCCCTTCACATCCCAAATAAATGATGGGTATTCCTAGCCCACATGTGTAAGAGTTCAAAATATTTTTTTTTAGATTTTTCTCCCCTTCATCTCTGGGCCTTATAGGGGTTATAATCCAAGACTTCAAATACAAAATAGAACTTGATACTCATCAATATTATCTTCAAAATTTCCTTCCAAGATTTATTTATTCCTCCTATTTTCTCCAAATTTGATTTGAGCAGATTAGCTACTTCTTAATTTAGGTAGCCCTTCACTCTTCTTTGGGCATACTATGGTTATACGAAGAATCTTTTCCAAGATGACTATGATCCTAAGTGAACCGTTACACGGTTTAAGTTTAATGAAAGTAGTTTTCTTTTTCAGACACGATTTCTACAACAATATTAGTAATAAACACCCACGTGTAATATTTATGTGCATACATATAAAATTATAAGAGTGTTTTCACTTGGTTATTGGTTTCAATCTATTACACTCACCTATTTAGTTCCTTTAAAAAAAACATATATATTTCAAAATCAATCCCACACCCTCTTCTATTCTACTTTCTTCGAAAACGTTTACTAATCATCATCATATTACCTATTTAGATAAAAACAATCTCTTCAAACTTAATCCATTATCTTTTCTCAATAAAAGATTAAAACAAGGAGTCCCTTTCAAAAATGAATTTCGAAAATTCTAAGCCCACTCCACTCCATTTAATCAAATAACAAAACTTCTTAATTCAATCCCTATACAATTGCATTCATTTCTGGCCCATGTGCATTACAATCCATTTACATTCATCCTAGGCTCATCTAAGCGTAAGTCCATACATTCATATTAGGCCCGTTTGAGTCCATGCATTCATATTAGGCCCACTTGCATTATAATCCAATCTTAGTCTAATCTAAATCTATTCCTAGTTCATTCCAATCTAAGTCTAATCCTAACTCAATCCAAAATTTAGGTCCACTTAGGTCTAAAATTCATACCCTAGGTCTAGTTTGCATATGCATGTAAGCCCTAGTTGAGTCTTCGGACTATAAAAGCCCAATTCGTACCATAGGTCTAGTTTACATCTCTATGTAAGCCCTAGTCAAGTCTTAGGACTATAAAGCCCATTTCATACCTTAGGTCTAGTTTGCATCCCTATGTAAGCCCTAATCAATTATTCGAATTATAAAAGCCTAATTCATACCTTAGGTCTAGTTTGCATCTCTATGTAAGCCCTAGTTAATTAAAGCCAATTCTAAACCTATGTAGGACGAAGTCCAATTCTAAACCCATTAATATTTAAGTCTAGCCTGCTTGCTCTAAATGTTAGTTCAAAGTCTAGCCACCATTAGCTATAGCCTGCTTACTTTAAACGTAAGTTCAAAGTCTAGCCTTCTTTATTGCCTAGCCTACTTGCTCACCCATAAGTTCAAAGTCTAGTCACCCTTAGGTCTAGCCTGCTTATTCCAAATATAAGTTCAAAGTCTATCCTTCCTTATTGCCTAGCATGCATGCTCACCCTTAAGTTCAAAGTCTGGTCAGCCTTAGGTCTAGCCTACTTATCCCAAATATAAGTTCAAAGTCTAGCCTTCCTTATTGCATAGCCTGCTTACTCACCCATAAGTTCAATGTCTAGTCATCTTTAGGTTTAGCATGCTTACTCTAAACGTAAGTTCAAATTCTACCCTTCCCTATCACCTAGCCTGCTTGCTCTCCCGTAAGTTCAAAGTCTAGTATTCCCTAAAGTGCACATAAGCAATATTTTTTAGTCTAGTATATTGCTCACCTGTAAGTTCAAAGTCTAGTCCATTCTGCTTGCATAGTCCAGTCCAGTCCATGTCTGCATATCCATATATATAGTCAGGCTCATATCAGCATCATGGTCAATCCCATACTAGTCCAAAACCCATAACCATTTCTAATCCTCCAGCTCGAATCATTTCTATTTCCCATCTCTCATTTCCATTTCCATTTCCATTTCTCGTTTCCCATTTATCGTTTTCATTTTCATCTCTTATTTCAAAAAATCATTTCTTAAAATTTACGAGATCCATTCGATTTCTGTTCAGGACAGGTCGTGAGATTATAACTGGGGAACGTTAGATAAAGAGGAAACAAGGTCAACTTACTCCAAGACTCGTCAAACGAATCCTCACTTCTGAATCATCATCCGAGATGGGAGACACATCTGAACAACTTAATGCAATCATGGCTCAGCTCCAAATGATGAACTCTCGTCTTGAGGAATAAGACATAGAGATTAAGGCGCTCAGAGAAAAAGTGATAACCGAGGAAGAGAAAGAGGGTGACACTCCACCACCGCCACCTCCTATCAAGTCCAAGATAGCGAAAAACTCGAGCATTGATCTAGTCAATTCTTGCACTCGAGGGTCAGGCTCATGGCCATGACACCATTGATCCTTAAATGAGGGAAAAGCTTTCTAAAAAGGTAGCATTGGGTGACCTCCCAAAATTTAAGGGGGTCGAAGATCCAGATGATCATTTGAGAGCCTTTCCATTTCTATGGCTCTCAAAGGCATGATCTTCGACCTATTTGCTTATTTGTTTATCTTGATCTTGGATACTCATCCATCCAAGTGGTTTAGACTACTGAATTAAACTAAGCTGAATGATTAGGACTACCTCAAAGAAGAGTTCCGCAAGCAGTACATATATAACACTCAGCTTCCTACTGGTCTCCGTCAATTGGAGTTAACTAAACAAATCTCCAATGAATACTTCGTTACATTCCTTACTGGATGGAGGGAAAAGGTCGCGCAAATGACTAACAGGTTAACTGAAAAGGACCAAGTCCGACTAGTGATCCGTAACTTGCAGCCCAGATATGGAGATCACATCAAATTCCAACCTATAGAGTCTTTCGCGAAGCTCTACAAGGTAGGCCTACTCATTGAAGAAGAGGTACAAGCCTCTGAAAATAAGGGTTACAGCAACAACAACTCTTTCAAGAAGAGTAACAACAATCCTTCTAGCTTCAAAAGCAATGATGTTAATGCTCTAACTACTAAAAAGGGAGGTTATCAAAAGCCTCAAAGAACCTTCACTCCCCTGGGCATAACTTTAGAAGAAGCTTTCAATAGGCTTCATGAAAGAAAAGCGATCCAACCTATTGGTTCCACTCCGGACCCTGCACCTAAAAATAGGCCCAATAAATGCAATTCTAATGCCTACTGCAAATATCACCAAGGGAGTAGGCATCCAATGTCTGTGTGTTGGGCCTTAAAGAATTCTCTATAGGATATGGTTGATAATGGTAGACTTCTAATCCCTGCAGCAAAAGTCAGCAACAACAGCAACCCCTTGGGCAGTGCTTAAATAATGCCAGGGCATAGTCATTTAACGCTAGTTTTCTAAGTTGAGTCGGAGAATCCCTCCCCTAGCTTCTTCATTTCCTTTCCTGTCGAGTCTATGTCCTTTAGGACTATAATGTTTATCAGCCTTGTTCCATCTATTTTTGATCAATAAAATAATCGCATTTTCTTTTCATTAGCCTGTCATCATTTTATATATGCTTCTAATTCAATTGTGATCCCCCACAATTTCATGAATTTTATAAATATATTTTGGGTTTTTCTATGTTATACCCTTGTGCTTTTTCAATTTCTACGTTGTACCCCAACTTTTTAAAAATTCCACACGGTACCCTCAAGGTTACCTTATTTAATGCATGATGCCCCTACCCTTGTCATTAATTTCGTCTACTTTTTATACTCCAATTGAACTAATCTAATTTGTGAATATTCTCTCCAAGTGTTAAACTATGTATAAGTTAAATTAGTTCCAATAAATTAAAAAAATTAAACAAAATTAATGACATGTAATCAGCAGTAGGGGCATCGTGCATTAAATAAGGTAACCTTGAGGGTACCGTGTGGAATTTTTAAAAAGTTGGGGTACAATGTAGAAATTGAAAAAACACAAGGGTATAACGTAGAAAAACCCATATATTTTAAAGTATATTTATATGTATTTTAGTATTTAAATAATTAAATTCGTAAGTGTTGACTATTTTAAAGTCAAAGGGATTATTTAATGTTTTTAAATAATCAAATATTTTATTTAGTCATACTTTGAAAGTTATGTAATTATTTAATTATTTGACTGGTAGTACAAAGATTTTAATTTTGTGTAAAGGACCCAAACATCTACAACTTTCATATGATCATCTTTATTAAACTAAACCATCATAGTCCAACTCACTTTTGGGCCCCTAATGGGGGATCCTATAAATACCCCTTCATTAAACAATTTTGCCACAATAAAAACACACCCTAATTTTCTATTCTCTCTCTCTCTCTCCCACGCCTCTCCTCTTCCTCTCTCCCTCTCGATTTTCTCTCTCCTCTTCGGGTGTGCTCTCGGCCGACCACCACCGCATGACCACCAACGATAGCAGTGGCCACCGCCGGCAGCCGGCATTCCTCTTCCTCGTGTCGTGTCTTTCTCCCTCTCTTCTTGGTTATTTTTCTTCCTCCTATATTTTATTTAATGTTAATTTTATGTTTTAAGGATTGATTTAATGTTTTCATGGTAATAGTGTTAGTAGTTTTGATGATTTAATTACAAATTTCAGATTATATGATTTGTTTAATAAAGTAATTAAATTTCCGATTTATTAATTATGTTTAAACTAGGGTTTTAAGCATCAAAGTATGAATTTTTAGGCTTTTATGAGTTGGAAATTGTAGTACTATATTATGGGTTATGAAAATTGGGTACTTTAATGTTTATGGTTATGCTTAAGTATGTTTTAAAGGGTTTTAAACATATTATAAGTTGCTGCGATTTTCATTAGTATGCTTATGATGGATTTTTGAGGGTTTTAATAACTAGTATGGTGATATTATACTAGGAAGCATTAGTAGTGGAAGTTTCAATGGTTAAAAAGGATTTTAAACACTTTTAAAGTGGGTTTAAAGTATTTTAATGTTGCTGGAATTTTATTTGAGTATCGATTAGTGGTTATATTGATATTTTGTAGGCGAAGATTTCTCTTTAGGCGACTTCTAAGATTGTGAAAGTCGCCTCTCGTTTTGTCTACACAAGATACCTACATGCCTATGTGTTTGTAGACTAGTATCATGTCCTAAGATTAGGATTGATGTAGTATCATGTATAGGGAACAATTTATAGTTCATATGTGATTTATATTCAAGTAGAATTACATGTTTTATGCCATTGTGTGAAGCATGTTGCCAATGTTTGTTGTATTATGCTTGTATGGATAATTGATGCAAGCATATGGGATTGGGAACTTTATTTTATTAATTCACATGAGGGATTAATAATTATGTTGTTATTTGGACCATGTTGCTCCTTTTGGATTATTTTAATTACTTTATGAGGACTGTGGGCTTTATTTGGTAAGTTGGTTATTCACCTATGAAAGGTTAGTTGATTGTTGACTTGGATCAACAAATAAATAATGGTTGGTTTGGAACTAATAATGTATTATTCTTGGATTGTTAAGTTGTTGATCATCTTATCTAATCCTAAGATAAAAATGGAAGTTTCATGTATCTTTGATGATTATGTTGGTTGTCTTACTTTTTGAGTCATAACTAATAAATAATTTATTAAAAGTGGAAAGTGAATAGCAATAAGTTTTAGACTTGTGCACGTCTGAAATGTTGGACTAGTATGAGTTGGAGTACATGGTGGTAGCCCATGACTTTTCTTGGGACCAGGATTGATCACTGTGTCCTGTTTTATTTAAATTAGTACCTCGATATCGTTGGAACAAGGGGAGAAAACATGGGGTTATAGGGGAACCATATGACGCAGAGAGAATAGGGATTGTTAAGTGTCCGTGTGATGAGGAAAGAGGAAGATGTAAACCCGAAACAAGAAGGTATCTTACAACTAATTCAAAGCATCCACAACGGAAAACTGTTGCAACTTAAAAAAAAGTATACATGAATTCAAATTTTCAAAATAGTACCGGACTATTCTGTTTTCCATAATTATGCAGTGCTACACTTAATAGCCAAACAAAATTAACCAATAACAATGACTAATAACAGCCATGTCATAATAGAATCACCAATTGGAGAAAGTAAGATATCAAGCCGAAACATATAAGAAGTAAGAAAATACCGTCTCAGAGATGTCGGTGGCATAAATAATGTCAAACCTCCATCTATGCAAACCCGATTTCTAAACATTGTTGCAGGCCTTGGAGCAAGATAACTGAAATCATAATTCAACTCACTTTAGCATTTCAATGAACAGGGAAGCAGATTTATAAAAGCAAGGTCGTCAGTTACTTACCTTGGAATGAAAGAAGAGGTGAACAAGGCATTGATGAGATCTTCTTTGGAGTCAAACTGATCTACCAGCAGCCCCCTTAGTCTCCATACTATTTGTGTTACAGCCACTATGAAATACAAGGGAAAGCATTGCATCAGTGACTATAGCGTTAAATGAATGACCACCAGTAATAGTAAAATACTCCTAAAGTAAAACAACGATTATCACCAAATAAAAGAGGAAATTCCATCATCATCCCAAGGCTGCACAAATTTGTGTTAGTTTCTGCAAGACTTAGACTATTTAATAAGAGTCCACTAAAGGGAACCACTTATGCAGTTCAACCTTTAAAGGCTACAATTATGTCACAAGTTTTACACCCTTCTAACCAACGTCCAGCCATATATATACTACATTATCAAAATAAATTCTATGTGAGCAATAACAATATGAATCCAGGGTCGGCCCTGAGCAAGTCCAAAATGGGACTCAGAACAGGACCTCCCTTTTGGAGGGGTCTCCAATTTTAAAAAAAAAATTTAACCAATAAAGGCCCAAAAGGCAAAAGTACTAGCCTAGGCATTACCGCTTGAGTGAACGAAATATCAGCCCCAAAAATTCTCGCTCCAGACTTTCTTTCTCCCTCTCCTCGAATTCCTACTTACTTTAAGCCTTTAACTACTGGATCTTCACTCTCTCTCCTTACCAAAAATCCAGCCCAAAAACTCAGCTCTTCCTCTCTCTGTTCTTACCTCTTACAAGTTACCTTCTACTGCTACTTAAAATTCGCATCACCTACCCACCAACTTGCACAGGGTCTACTAGTGTTGAAACAACCTTAAGGTAAATAACCAGTGATTCTTTAATTTCAATTTTGCAATTGTTGTTTGTGTGGTCTATATCAATTAGTGGGTTTTATTGTTGTAGATTGTGGGTCTCAGAATTTTATTCTAGATGGTCAAATAATGGCAATTACGCACTCTGGGTAGTAGCTTCTACTAAGTAAGTGAATTTATTAACTTTTCTATCTTATTATATCAATTAATGGCTTCTTCTGTTCTTGATTTTGGTCCTTCGGATGTATGTGAACTCGAGTTTAAATTTTTCTCCAGTTTTCAAGTTCTGTTTGTGGAGATGTTAAAGTGTTTGAACGGATTTTTTAAATGCTATATTAATGTTGTTGAATTCAAATGTAAATCTCCGTTATTTTCCTTCACTTTTCTTTCCAATGCCAACTTGTGTGCTTGAAACTCAATCACTGGTGAACTGAAGTGGTATCACTAGCATCCGTGATGATCGATTTTGTTACTTTGATGATGATGGAAGTTCATTGATTAATCTGAAGAAACTTCACCTTTTTCTCCGTGATTCACATTATCCTTTGATGGGTGCTGTTTTTAATGTCTTGCCCATTATTGGAAGATTTGCATTTGTTTCTTCATGTTGATATATCTTCCCTTAATCTCAAGTGTTTGAGTCTAGAAATGATTGACAGCTTCTCAAATAATTGCAAGTTTCTAATTGATGCCCCTATGTTGGTGCAATTTGAATGAAAATAATGATCTTACTGGTGTTGGTAATAATGTTAATGGAAATGATGATCCTACTCATGATAACAATGGTATAAATGAAAATAATGATCCTATTGATTATAGTAATGGTATTTATAGAGGCCTCATTTTCAACTTCAGCACAGGGCCTCCCTATTGTTCGGACCGGGGCTGTATGAATCCTAGGTCACAAAAGTTGACTCACATCAGGATTTGCACTTTCGTCCACTTTTTTTTGAAAATGAAAGAAAATTTCTACAACACTCTTGTCCAACTCTTTTGAATATTGTTTAATTTTCAAACTAACCTAAGAAAATCTAGAACGGAGAAGACATTCAAGAACTAAACAACATGGAATCAAAATCCCTAAATTATCAAGAATAAATGAAAACACAATCAACTACTACCACACCTAATTTCAACAATTTTACAGTAATTCTAGGGTTTCACTCGCATAACAAAACGAAAATCATCAAATCATAGCAAAAAAACAAGTAGAAATATTACTCCAGAAACCAATTAATCGATGAAATACGGAAAGAAAACCTAAGAATTAGAAACTATAAAAGAAAATTTGGTCGACTTACCACTCATTTTCGTCGAAAGAAGTTTGAAATTTTAGGAGAGAGAAAGAGAGAGAGAGTTGTGAATGAGAGGTATAGGAGAGAGAGAAGAGAGAGGCGGGGAAAAGGAAGTTTGAGCAAAGAACAACAACAACAACAACAACAACCAACAGCTGACGGAGCACCAACCCACGAGGGAAAAGATATCGAGAATAAAGTGGGGAGCTGACAACCTCCTGTTGTAACCTAAAAATAAAGGGCTAACAAAGAGACACATGGACCAATCAAAAGCATCAACGTGTCCCATAAAAGGGAGGAAAGGATGGCATTTTTTAAGGGTTTTTATTCCTTAAAAGATAAAGGCCCACTTTTGGCCTGAAGGAATAATCAGAGCCTAACTCCCAAAAACGACTGCATATGATTCGCTAATATTCAGCCACCAATCATTGTTTGCCACGTGTCACAATTTGATTACCTAGCCAATCAGGTGCCCCTATTTTAGGTTGACATCAAATGGCAACTCCCAGATTCCAGACACTATAAATAGTCTCCTCAAAATCAGGTGAAAGGTAGCTCATTAAATAGTGTACCATTACTCTACTAAAATATTCTCTCGCTATCTCTACCCTTTTTCCATACCTGATAACTGACTTAAGCTTCAGAGGGGGAACCACCGCCCAAACCTTTCGGGTTGGTTCCTTTTTCTACAGGTTCGGAGAACGGAGCTCAAGTTCGGAGTGCGGAATTCAAGAATCGTTGCACAAGTCTCTATAAAAGAACACTTTGAAGGATTGAAGTTGCTTATCCGACAAGTAGACAAAACCTTTGGCGCCGTCTGTGAAAAGATGTAACGATGACTGATTGTCACTCGTCCAGCATAGCTAGAAATTACAGTTTTCAAATTCGAGTAGAAGACACGGTAGATGATGAGTGACCATCCTAAGGGAGGGAAAAACCTCCGTCCATTGTTCATGTTCGTAGTCAAAGTCAAGTACCTGTTATCCGGGAAAACCTTCAACGTCCGGTGACTACTGCTCATCTGGAAAATGTCTTAAATGACTTCCAGACCAAGATGGCGGCAGTCGTCTTAGAACAGATCAATAACAATATGATGTTTTTCCAAGTGAATCCAGAGCCTGCTGTTAACAATCCAGCTCCTCTTCGAGGACGCTCTAAAGAGAATCGTGTCGGTCCTATCGACCTGCTAGTCAAGAAGTCTCTAGAAGGACAGCCAGAGAAAAACAGCCAGAAGGCAGTGACCAGCGAAGGAAGATGGATTGGAACCTGGTGGTTAGGATCCAAGACGATGGTCGTCCAAACGAACATCGGATAGAAATAGATGCCCGGGAATACTTGGAGGTGAAGGAAGCTGATGCATTACAACGGTCAGCCACAGGGTCTACACAATATTTGAGAGATCCCCCCTTGAAGATACATTCTAGGATAGAAGGAAGAAGTCTGGGCCCTTCCCTCCTTCATCCAGGGCAAGAGAAGACAATGGTCCAGTTGATGGTCTATCGGCGTGCAGCCCCCGCAAACACCTCATCTAATCCCGTTTTGAAGGAGTACCATAAGGAGTTCATACCCATTGTGGGACAGCTGGGAGCCCTTCGGATTAACTGGCCAACCCTTTTTTCGGTCAGGATCATGGAGGCGACCCCTTCCCAAAGTTTAAACTCCCTACAATAGAGTAATTTGATGGAACGACTGACCCTGATGATCACCTTTCAGCTTGTAAGCATCAGATGTATGTGCAAGAGGTGGACGATGCTACATGGTGCAAGAATTTCCCAGCTACTCTGGAAGGAGTAGCTCATAAATGGTTTAACAATCTCCCCCCTAATTTAGTCAACAATTTCACTGAACTCAGTTATCTATTTACCAGTTACTTTGTAGCCAATCGGCAAGAACAAAAGACAAGCATGCATTTGCGTAAGGTCATCCAAGGACCAAAGGAAGCTCTTCGGAGTTTTGTTAAGAGGTTTAATCTAGAAGCTTTGCAGATTCAAGATCTTAATGCTGGTGTGGCCTTTGACGCCTTTATCAGAGGGATAAGGCCAGGAAGATTTAAGTTTGACCTTGTCAAAAAGAAAATCAATACTCTTACAGAAGCCTTGAAGGAGGCTGAAGCATTTATACAAGCTACAGAAGTTTGTGCTCAGGCTAAGCACCCGGAGTCCAAGAATCCTGAGGAGGTGGTTCCGACAAAAAAAACAACCTCGAGAAGGCTGAGACTTGGGGAATAACCTCCATAACTACTTCATCCAGACGAGGAAAAAGAAAAGAATCCGAATATTCAGCTGATCCTATAGAATTTAGCAAAGATCAGCACTCCATTCTTATGGAGATAAAGGATCGATTTGAGCTTAAGGCTCCATTTGAAATGAAGACTCCTTACAGAAACAGAGACAAGAGCAAGTATTGTCATTTCCATAAGGAATGTGGACATGAGACTAAGGATGTAATAGCACTATTTTTAAGAGCGTTTATTTAAAAGCTAATTATGATTATTAAGTTAATTATGGTTTGGATACTCTTATTTTATTTGAGTTGGAGATTGAATTGTATAGTCGTGTTTGTAATATATTTATTTGTTTAATTTTATGAAGCTATTATTATTATATATTTTTGGGTTTTATGTGCAATTAGGTGAGTAATATTTGGTCATAGAAAAACCAATGTCGGTTTGCATTTCTTTTTCATTTGTCGATTATTTTTGTTTAGAAGATAAACACTCATGTTCCCTTCCTCTTTGTCGGTGAAATTAAGAAACCAAAACCCAATTCAAAGAAGCGCTCATGATTCTTCTCACCCAAACCCCAAACCAATCAAAGTCTCTCACTCCCTCCTCGCATCTAGACTCCCCTTCCCCCCTGTGGAGCGCCGCGGTCCTTTGTGCTTGCGGTGATGTTGTTGCCGTTCTAGCGAGCACTGTCACCGTGTGCTGCTGCGGTGTTGTTTTCGTTGGTGCTGGGCTGCCGTTAGCTCCTGCTCGTCGGAGCTCCTCTCCTATGCGTCGCTGTTCGGCCGTCTTCAGCTCGTCGGGGATGCGTGTGGTCCTTGTGTTTTGTCTCTCATCCCCTCCTCTGCCGCTGGTTGATGTGTTCTGTCGGTGTTGCCGTTGTTGTTGTGGTGGTGTTAAGTACTCGGAATTGGAATGGAGCAAGATCAAGATGTTATAGTGGATTACAAATTGAGTTTGTATTTTAGATTGTTGATTTAAGAATAGTTCTCAATAATATTTCATTGTATATAATATTTGGTAATTTTAGTCAAGATATTGGTGTAATTGAGGTTATTTTCCGCTGCGAGTTTATTTAATTAAGAGTTAATTCAAGATTATGGATGTTGAGTGTGCTTGATAAGTGACATTTATGTCACTTTTAGGGGTAGTTTTTATATTATTTTTGTAATTTATTTTCATTTATTTTATCTATTTTGCCTTTATTTCTTCCTTTTGACATTTTCTAGCTTAATTTATTTATTTAGTGATTTTTGTTAGTTTTTGGCTCTTAATTTCGTAATTTATTTTTTTCCTTTGTTTTATTAATTTTATAGATGGATTGGTTTCGTGATTAGTTTTCTATTTTTATTTCCTTTTAGTTTTCATTTTTATTTTCTATATGTTGTTTCTCCCATTGTATTTTGGTTTTGGTTATAGGTGTGCGTGTTGCAATTGCGAGATTCAAGGATAGAGTTAGTTTTGGAATTATAATGCAAGAGCTTATCCTTCACCACACTTTTTTCTTATCCCACACCACATCTATCACCTATCCTACACCACACCATTTTTAACCTCCACCACATCACATATACTCCAAATACAAGCAGCCCATAACAAAAACCACAGCATCACCATCACCCACATCACCTCACTAAATCCTACAACACTACAATAATACCACTTCGCTCAGCCCACGACACAGCGCGGGCGCGCCGTGTAATCTGTCGCGGGCGCATTGACCTGTTTTTCGCGAGGCAGAATGTTTAGAAAACCCTAAAATTCGCACAGCGCGGGCGCACGTCAGACACTAGCGTGGGCGCTCCGAAACTTTGTACGGAATTAATGACTCTCAACGGTCGCGATTTCATTTGAGTTTGAGCTGTAAACTGAGCTGTGCGATGTCGATGGTGGATGATGAAATTCAGCACACAATTCGATGATGTTGGGCGTTGATGATGGATGATGATGATGATGATGGCGCTGATTATGGACCGTTGATGATGATGATGAAGCAGGGAAATGAACTCTCATGGTAGCAGCGAAGTCGAGTAAGAAACGAAGGATAAAATGAGATGGGTTTTGTTTTAACCTTTTCAATTTCTTTTCCTTCTTTTTCTTTCTTCCCTTTTTTAACTCCTTTCCTCTTTATTTCCTTTTTCTTTTTAAACTTTTTCCTTCATTTATTTTGCTGTACTGTAGTCTGTACATCACGTTTTCTTTGTTTTTCTCCTTTCTTTTCTTTTCCTTTCCTTTTTATCCTTTTACTTATTATTTTCATTTTTTCTTTTTCTTTTTTTTCTCTTTAGTTTTAGGAGTAGTACAAATACCCTCAAGTTAAGTTTTTATAAGCAAGCTTTATTTTATCCATCACTCTTAGGTTTAGAATAGTTTTTAGGGTTTTAGGGAGGATTAACCTCCATAGTTTAGTTTAAGAAAAAAGTGAGAAAACTCAAAGAGAGATTAAAGATGGAGATTCAAGGGTGACAACTTGTATTTAAAGATTCAATTATTTATCAATGAGCATTTCTTATTCTCTCTCTCCTCTTTTATTGCTTTATTTTAATTATTTTCATTAGATTAGTTGTTAAATGCTTAGTCTAATTATTTGTGGGTTATTTTGTTTAGTTTAATGTTAGATTAATGTTAAGTATTATGTTATTAGTTGTTAATTTCTCTAAAGTTTTCATTTTTATGTTTATGGAGTAGTTTGTTGGTTAGGGTTTGGGTGAAAACTCTCATTAAAGTTATGAACTTTGCACTCTTTTTGGGGTCTAATTTGGTTGATGGGTCTAACTGAACTGTTGGGGTTTTTATTGGTAGTTTTTGTGGTTGGCCTCCATTGAAACTTAAATGCTAGTCACTTCAATGAAGGATTAAAATATGAAATTGAAGAGTTGACTCCCCATATGTTCACTTAGTTAGACTTGTATGAAAATATGGGTTGTAGCTAAGGGGTTTAATTTGTCATCTTGTCATTCATGTTCTTGTGTTGGAGTTTTGGTGCATGAAATTAGACCATAATCCCCAACTCAAGTAGCCTTTTTTAGCTTGAAAGAGTAATTAGGGATTTAAGAGATGACCCCCTTTTATCCATTGCTATTGTTATCCCCCTTCTTGTTTGTTGAAGTTCATGATTGAATTGAGTGGTGAATCCCATATCCTAGTCCCTCTAATCTTATCGTAAACCTTTGTTCTTTGCTTGATTTAGTTATCTTTACTTAGTCCTTACATAGTATAATAAACCTAAATTTCAATCACCATTGTCTTAGCCTAGCTTATTATAATTAACATTTTCAGTGATCACCCTTAGTCCTTGTGGAAGAATGACCCTTGCTTGCCATTGTACTTAAGTTAGTGGTTAGTTAGGTAGTTTGATTTAGGAGTCTTGTCCAACGACCAAAATTTCTATTATCAAAATGGTGCCGTTGCCGGGGTCTTCGGCTAACATTGATTTGTGTTGATTAGATGAGTCTAGGCTATTTGTGAATATATTTTTTTTCTTTGGTTTATTTGATTTGATTTTCTTTTCTTCCTCTTTTAAAAAAAAATCAAATAAAAAAAATGGCAATCTTCTCCCTTCCCCAATATGAACATGAAGTGTTTTGGAGGTACTATTGGAGGCTTGGAGATTCTCATGGTTTTGACCATAGCTTTGAAAAATGGGAAATATGTGATGTCATGTTTGAGGGTCTAAATGAAGAAACTAGAAGGGTGGTAGAGTCTATGTCTAATGGTGATTTCCATGTTCAATCTTTGGATGAGGCTTGGAGTCTATTTGAGTAGTTGGCTAGAGATACATATGAATGGGAAATGTCAATGCGTACTAATCAAAATCTTAAAATTTTTCTCTAGTTATGAACCCAAGACTTGTATTTCTCCCCCTTCTTGCTCTTATTTAGATGAAGTATATTCTAATGCTAATGTTGTACATGCATCTCATGAATTGTCTTCACACCCTTGCATGAATTTCTATGATCAATCCTATGCTCCTAATGATGAAACTCATATGCTTGATTGTGAATCCCTTCCCCAATTTGATTCTCAAAATGCTCGCCCACCTATTGATGATCCCCTTTATCAATTAGAAATTGATTTGAAATTATTTAGGGAAAAATGGGGTTGCAAAGACGACATTATCAACTTTGATTATATTGATTCTGAGTCATGTTGAAAATGAGAATGAATTGGAAAAGAGTAGCCTAGATATTGATGATGGTTTTTGGAGAAGTGATGATGAAGGGTTTGCGTTTGAGGAGAAAAGACCCATTATTGAGGATGTTGTTGAAAGTGATGATGTTTATGAGTCTCTACATACCCTTTTTGAGTCTCATGTGTCTACCTCTAGTGGTTTGGACCTTACTCTCTCTCCTTGTGCTTTAGAGTGCCCATCCTCTCATACCCCTTCTTGCTTAAGTGAAGATCTTGGTCAATTTGAGAGTGAGATACCTCATTTGATGGTCGTGATGTTTTTGAGGCTTTAGATGATGGTAAAGATGTTTATAAGGAATCATTGGTTGAAAAAGTGTGTGATTTGAGGACTTATGATATAGGAGAAGCTATTTGTGAAACTGTAGTTTCTATTCCTTCACCTTATATCCCGTTTTCAAGAAACCTCGACCTAGTTCCTTCCTTTCCCATCTCTTTCCCTTATTTACCCAAATTACGTCCATTAGATGAGCCCATTTCCTCCTTTGCCCTTCAAGTGCCTTATTTTGTTGATTTTGAGGAAAATAGTGAGATTGCCAAGCAAAAAGAGTTTGTCAAGGAGAGTTTGCCGTTTTTCTCTTTGTTTCCTTATTCTTTTGATACTTCTTCTTTCTATTTTCTCGATTTTTCTTTTGATTCTACTTATTTTCGGCATCTCCCTCCTTAATTTTTGCATAGAAATGCACCATACCTTGTGCATGTTCATTCTATACTTATTGCATATGGTATATTTTTGAAATGTGTGCCAATGCATTTGACAATGCAAGCTCTTGCGCTCTTTGTCGGGATATTTACTAGAAAGGTCAAGCCTAGGACCTTAAATAAGCCTTTCTCGGGAAGTAACCCGTGATTTATTGCTTTCATTTATTTGATTTTAATTTTACTCATTTTTCTTTTATATTCTTGATGTGGATTTAGGTATATTATTGGAATAAGACTCATTCTCAATAGCACGTGTAAAGCAAATTATGATTTTGAGGAAGTTGATTAGAAATGGAGAAATTGGGTCAAATGCGGGTATTTACTCCCACCTACTATCCGGTAGCATCCTTCCCTTTTTTCTTTCTCTAATGCTTTATTATTGTGGAACATGTGCTTGTTGGTTTGGATGTTCTTCCCCCCCTCCCTCCCTTTGCTTGTCTTGTTCAAGCACTGAGGAGAATGCTTTATTCTAGCTTGGGGGAGTAGCTATTCGCTAGCTTGGGGGAGGTGTTTATACTTTATTTCTTTCAAAATCCAAAAATGTTTTCCTTTAATTTATTTCCTTTTTCCTAAAAAATGAAAAAATTGAAAAAACAAATGAAAAATATATTTGGCACCAAAAAATGAGGAATAAAGAAAAGTACGAAATATTCGTGTCCAAGGGAAGATTCTTGTTGTTGGCAATTTATGTCGATTCCTTTGCTTTGGTCATTTCGGTAAATGAGTATAGGTGTTTCCATTGGATGCTTGTATGTGTAATTTGGGGGGATTAGGGATCGATTAATCTTTGTTGCTTAATTATGTACTTGACAAAGCATTCTATGATTCTAAATGTTGTCAAACTTTGTGTTGAAAATAGTTGAATTATTTCTCTTTTGGAAGTTGTGGTGACCCTAGTTGAACCTTGAAATCTCTTTGGTGCACAAGTTTTTACCTCCGAATAAGTTATGCTAAGAGTTAAATTCGATTGTAAAAAAAAAAAAAATTGTGTTTATGTCTTGAGTCCAATAAGTGGAGCCAATAAGCCCAAAAGGCATAATAAGCCTATTAAAGTCCATGAAAACAAAAAAAAAAAAAATCGAAAAGAGTTAATAAGTGGTAACTACCAGATGATTTGAGAAAGTGGTTTAGTCGAAATGATTGAGTGGGAGCTTGAAAATTTAATAAGTAGAGTTTCCCTAGTAATGATGAATGTCATTATGGCTTAAACATTGAGACTCTAGGCCCATTGCTCAATCGTTATAATACTACAATCATGGTTCTCTCTTAGCAAAAGTCAAGTTTGGGGGAGTTTATGTGCGCTATAGGTGATTAGGATCAATCTTGGGACCTTCTTCATCCATTTGAGAACGATTTGTAACTCTTGAATGCCTTAGTAGACTCTAATTGATGTTTGAAGCTTTTAATAGTGTCAATTTTGAACCTTAGATTAGTTTATCCCCTATATTCCCAAGTAATGGATCCATATTGATAATGGTTATGCTTTGAAAGTTTGCCTAAATCGTTCATTGCATTGTGAACCATGTTTGAAGAAATGACTTTGGGCCTATTATTTATGTTTGTGCTTGATTAGAGTTGTGGGTTAAGCCTCTTAGGAAACCCTCGCGAGATCTCACTCGCCCTCTAGAGCGATTTAGGGGTTTAAAGAGCTTGTTGCATATGCTAAATGCAACCGTGATTCCTACGAAAGTGAGTTAGTATATATTCTCATCTCTTTTATTTTTCTGGTTTTGCTTGAATAAATTCATCCTCCTCCCTTGTGTTTCATCTTGTTTTGCTCGAGGACGAGCAAAAGCTTAACTTGGGGGAGTTTGATAAGTGACATTTATGTCACTTTTAGGGGTAGTTTTTAGATTATTTTTGTAATTTATTTTCATTTATTTCATCTATTTTGCCTTTATTTCTTCCTTTTCACATTTTGTAGCTTAATTTATTTATTTAGTGATTTTTGTTAGTTTTTAGCTCTTAATTTCGTAATTTATTTATTTCCTTTGTTTTATTAATTTTATAATTTGATTGGTTTGGTTTTCGTGATTAGTTTTCTACTTTTATTTCCTTTTAGTTTTGATTTTTATTTTCTATATGTCGTTTCTCCCACTGCATTTTGGTTTTGGTTATAGGTGTGCGTGTTGGAATTGCGAGATTCAAGGATAGCGTTAGTTTTGGAATTATAATGCAAGAGCTTATCCTTCACCACACTTTTTCTTATCCCACCACATCTATCACCTATCCTACACCACACCATTTTTAACCTCCACCACATCACATATACTCCAAATACAAACAGCCCATAACAAACACCACAGCATCACCATCACCACCATCACCTCACTAAATCCTACAACACTACAATAATACCACTTCGCTTAGCCCACGACACAGCGCGGGCGCGCCGTGTAATCTGTCGCGGGCATGCTGACCTGTTTTTCGTGTGGCAGAATGTTTAGAACACCCTAAAATTCGCACAGCGCGGGCGCGCGTCAGACACTAGCGCGGGCGCTCCGAAACTTTGTACAGAATTATTGACTCTCAACGGTCGCGATTTCATTTGAGTTTGAGCTGTAAACTGAGTTGTGCGATGTCGATGGTGGATGATGAAATTCAGCACACCATTCGATGATGTTGGGCATTGATGATGGATGATGATGATGATGATGATGATGGCGCTGATTATGGACCGTTGATGATGATGATGAAGCAGGGAGATGAAATCCCATGGTAGCAGCGAAGACGAGGAAGAAACGAAGGAGAAAATGAGATGGGTTTTATTTTTACCTTTTTAATTTCTTTTCCTTCTTTTTCTTTCTTCCCTTTTTTGACTCCTTTTCTCTTTATTTCCTTTTTCTTTTTAAACTTTTTCCTTCATTTGTTTTGCTGTACTGTAGTCTGTACATCACGTTTTCTTTCTTTTTCTCCTTTCTTTTATTTTCCTTTCCTTTTTATCCTTTTACTAATTATTTTCATTTTTTCTTTTTGTATTTTTTCTCTTTAGTTTTAGGAGTAGTATAAATACCCTCAAGGTAAGTTTTTATGAGCAAGCTTTATTTTATCCATCACTCTTAGGTTTAGAATAGTTTTTAGGGTTTTAGGGAGGATTAACCTCCATAGTTTAGTTTAAGGAACAAGTGAGAAAACTCAAAGAGAGATTGAAGATTTGGAGATTCAAGGGTGACAACTTGTATTTAAAGATTCAACAATTTATCAATGAGCATTTCTTACTCTCTCTCTCCTGTTTTATTGCTTTATTTTAATTATTTTCATTTGATTAGTTGTTAAATGCTTAGTCTAATTATTTGTGGGTTATTTTGTTTAGTTTAATGTTAGAATAATGTTTAGTATTATGTTACTAGTTGTTAATTTCTCTAAAGTTTTCATTTTTATGTTTATGGAGTAGTTTGTTGGTTAGGGTTTGGGTGAAAATGCTCATTAAACTTATGAACTTTGCACTCTTTTTGGGGGTCTAATTTGGTTGATGGGTCTAAATGAACTGTTGTGGTTTTTATTGGTAGTTTCTTGTGGTTGGCCTCCATTGAAACTTAAATGCTAGTCACTTCAATGAAGGATTGAAATATGAAATTGAAGAGTTGACTCCCAATATGTTCACTTAGTTACACTTGTATGAAAATAGGGGTTTTAGCTAAGGGGTTTAATTTGTTATATTGTCATTCATGTTCTTGTATTGGAGTTTTGGTGCATGAAAATAGACCTTAATCCTCAACTCAAGTATCCCTTTTTAGCTTGAAAGAGTAATTAGGGATTTAAGAGATCCCCTTTTATCCATTACTATTGTAATCCCCCTTCTTGTTTGTTGAAGTTCATGATTGAATTGAGTGGTGAATCCCATATCCTAATCCCTCTAATATTATCATAAACCTTTGTTCTTTGCTTGATTTAGTTCTCTTTAGTTAGTCCTTACATAGTATAAAAAACCCAAATTTCAATCACCACTGTCTTAGCCTAGCTTATTATAATTAACATTTTCAGTTATCACCCTTAGTCCCTGTGGAAGAATAACCCTTTCTTGCCATTGTACTTAAGTTAGTGGTTAGTTAGGTAGTTTGATTTAGGAGTCTTGTCCAACGACCAAAATTTCTATTATCAGTGCTTCCTTAGCATCTCGGAAGAGCGGGCTGTTACAAATGTTATCAGAGCATGGTTGCTTTCGTGTACGCTATGATCTTCATATCGTGGTATTGGAAATAGGTTTAATGGATCAGGTAAAGTTTAGGTATAAATGAACCAAGCGGTTAAGAGTTTTTACACTTGCATGTTTACCCTGTTCTATATATGTGAACTTATCTGCTTAAGTGATATTGTTGATCAGAGTATTGTAGCGGAAGCATAGTTGGCCCATGCCCTCGTATTTTAAGATCGCTTGAGTTAATGTTGAACGTGTGAAATGTCTTGTCTGTATTTTGTTTTAATTATGTAATTGACCATCGATAGCAAACTCTTTTATTCTTATGGCATGACCTCAATTCATAGTTGTTCATTCCGAAGTTCGTGGACAAACTTTCCATTAAAGGTGGTCTTATTCTCATACTTTTTATGATCTTAAACGTCAAGATGTAGTGTGTGTTCATGTGATGCATTGTATTTGTGTGTGACTTTTATTTAGTGGATTGAAATGTGAATTTCATAGAACTTTTATAGTTTGAAATCAATTTGGATTTTTAGTGGTTGAGAATCAACGATTGGTTATTTGGAAAATTGTAGGGTTGAGTATATATATGAGTGTTTATGCTAATGCGTGTGCTATATGATTCCATTTATGTGAAGGTGTAATACCTTTATTGTCTAAGATGTTGTGTATTTTGAGAAAAATGTATGATTTGCTAAGCAAATAAATTTCAAACGAGATCTCTCCAAATGAGATGACTGGAATCTAAGCCGAAGATTTTGCCCCTTTTATTTTCTTTGCTCCTTGATTCTAATATTGAGTTGAAGTGGAGATACAAAAGTTGATGGTAGAATTGAGGTTTGGATGCCTAATATCTATGAGCTTGGGATATTTGCTTTTCTACATTATTATTTCAAGTTTCGAGGATGAAACTTTAAATAAGGGCGGCAGTATGTAATAGCCCTATTTTTAAGAGCGTTCATTTAAAAGCTAATTATGATTATTAAGTTAAATATGGTTCGGATACTCTTATTTTATTTGAGTTGGAGTATGAATTATATAGTCGTGTTTATAATGAATTTATTTGTTTAATTTTATGAAGCTATTATTATTATTATATATATCTTTGGGTTTTATGTGCAATTAAGTGAGCAATATTTGGTCATAGAAAAACCAATGTCGGTTTGCATTTTTTTTTCATTTGTCGATTATTTTTGTTTAGAAGATAAACACTCATGCTCCCTTCCTCTTTGTCGGTAAAATGAAGAAACTAAACCCAATGCAAAGGAGCGCTCGTCATTCTTCTCACCCAAACCCCAAACCCCTCAAAGTCTTTCTCTCCCCATGATATCTCTCTCCCTCCTTGCATCTTAGACTCCCCTTCCCCCCCTGTGCAGCGCTGCGGTCCTTTGTGCTTGCGGTGATGTTGTTGCCGTTCTAGCTAGCAATGCCACCGCGTGCTGCAGCGGTGTTGTTTTCGTTGGTGCTGGGCTACCGTTAGCTCCTGCTCGCCGGAGCTCCTCTTCTATGCGTCGCTGTTCGGCCGTCTTCAGCTCGTCGGGGATGCGTGTGGTCCTTGCAAGATGTTATAGTGGATTACAGATTGAGTTTGTATTTTAGATTGCTGATTTGAGAATAGTTCTCAATAATATTTCATTGTATATAATATTTGGGAATTTTAGTCAAGATATTGGTGTAATTGAGGTTATTTTCCGCTGCGAGTTTATTTAATTAAGAGTTAATTCTAGATTATGGATGTTAAGTGTGCTTCATTAGCAGCTCGAAAGAGCGGGCTGTTACAAATGGTATCAGAGCAAGGTTGCTCTCGTGTACACTCTGATCTTCATATCGTGGTATTGAAAATAGGTTTAATGGATCAGATAAAGTTTAGGTATAAATGAACCAAGCCATTGAGAGTTTTTACACTTGCATGTTTACTCTATTCTATTTATGTGAACTTATGTGCTTAAATGATTTTGTTGATCAGAGTAGCGTAGCGGAAGCATAGTTGGCCCATGCCCTCGTATTTTAAGATTGCTTGAGTTAAATGTTGAACGTGTGAAATGTCTTATCTTTATTTTGTTTTAATTATGTAATTGACCATCGATAGCAAACTCTTTTGTTCTTATGGCATGACCTCAATTCATAGTTGTTCATTCCGAAGTTCGTGGACAAACTTTCCATTAAAGGTGGTCTTATTCTCATACTTTTTATGATCTTTAGACGTCAAACTGTAGTGTGTGGTCATGTGATGCATTGTATTTGCGTCTGACTTTTATTTAGTGGATTGAAATGTGAATTTCATAGAACTTTTATAGTTTGAAATCAATTTGGGTTTTTAGTGGTTAAGAATCAATGATTGGAAATTTGGGAAATTGAAGGGTTGAGTATATATATGAGTGTTTACGCTAATGCGTGTGCTATATGATTCCATTTATGTGAAGGTGTAATACCTTTATTGTCTAAGATGTTGTGTATTTTGAGAAAATTGTATGATTTGCTAAGCAAATAAATTTCAAACGAGATCTCTCCAAATGAGATGACTGGAATCTAAGCCGAAGATTTTGCCCCTTTTGTTTTCTTTGCTCCTTGATTCTAATATTGAGTTTAAGTGGAGATACAAAAGTTGATGGTAGAATTGAGGTTTAGATGCCTAATATCTTATGAGCTTAGGATTATTGCTTTTCTAAATTATTATTTCAAGTTTCAAGGACGAAACTTTAAATAAGGGTGGTAGTATGTAATAGCCCTATTTTTAAGAGCGTTTATTTAAAAGCTAATTATGATTATTAAGTTAATTATGGTTCGAATACTCTTATTTTATTTGAGTTGGAGTATGAATTATATTGTTGTGTTTGTAATATATTTATTTGTTTAATTTTATGAAGCTACTATTATTATATATTTTTGGGTTTTATGTGCAATTTGGTGAGCAATATTTGGTCATAGAAAAACCAATGTCGGTTTGCATTACTTTTTCATTTGTCGATTTTTATTTAGAAGATAAGCACTCATGTTCCCTTCCTCTTTGTCGGTGAAATTAAGAAACCAAAACCCAATAGAAAGAAGCGATTGTCATTCTTCTCACCCAAACCCCAAACCCCTCAAAGTCTCTCTCTCCCCATGATATATCTCTCCCTCCTCGCATCTCAGACTCCTCTTCCCCCCTGTGCGGCGCCGCCATCCTTTGAGCTTGCGGTGATGATGTTGCCGTTGTCGCAAGCACTGCCATTGCGTCTGCGATGTTATTTTCGTTGGTGCTGGGCTGCCGTTAGCTCTTGCTCGCCGGAGCTCCACTCCTATGCGCCGCTGTTCGGCGGTCTTCCGCTCGTCGGGGCTGCGTGTGGTCCTTGTGTTTTGTCTCTCCTCCCCTCCTCTGCCACTGGTTGATGTGTTCTATCGATGCTGCCGCTGTTGTTGTGGTGGTGTTAAGTACTCTGAATCGGAATGGAGCAAGATCAAGATGTTATAGTGGATTACAGATTGAGTTTGTATTTTAGATAGCTGATTTGAGAATAGTTCTTTATAATATTTCATTGTATATAATATTTGGGAATTTTAGTCAAGATATTGGTGTAATTGAGGTTATTTTCCGCTGCGAGTTTATTTAATTAAGAGTTTATAATATTTCGGAAGAACGGACTATTACAAATGAATATAAGCATCTTAAGATGGATTTGGAGAATTTAGCCTGGAAAGGAAAGATGAATTCGTATTTACCCCCAAGGGGTAAGGAAGTTTTCAAAGAAGGATGATCGTTAGAGCAAGAGGAAGGAGAGTCAGAGCACTGACGAAGATGTTGTTATCGTCATTTTTGGTGGGTTTGCAGCTGGAGGATCAACGAATCGGGGGCATAAAACTATCTTAGAGAGCTCGACCTAATTTTGTTAACTAATCAGACAAAGGCCGAGCCCTTCCCCAAGATAGTTGTTAGTGAGCAAGACTGGGGAAAGCTAAAAACCCGTCATGATGACCCCCTAATTGTGGAAATGAAGATAGCAAACCTAAGAGTAAGAAGAATTTTGATTGACACTGGATGTTTGACGGACATCGTCAATGCATATTGCTTATCCTCAGACGACCAACTCTGAACCATGTTAAAGCAGTAATCGTTACTCATCTTATGCTCATGAAGTTTGAATGTGATGGAGGGCTGATTGGAACTCTTTACGGAGATCAGCAAGCGGCCAGAGAATGTTATCTAACAACTCTGAAGCCATCGTCCTGGAAGGTTAAAGAGCATAATCAGACGAAGGTGGCTGGCGAAAGGAAAACGGCCTAAATTGTGAAAGAATAGACAGCCTCATTGTGAAGGACCGTTGAGAGTTCTCAGACGCAGGTTACTCCCTCAAGGAGAACGTCGGAGACCCTTCCCAGCAAGAAAAGAAAGTATGTGCCCATAAAGGAAGAACCTCACTCGACTGAAGAAGTTATGGCCATCATGGGTTTGGCACTTGGGCGTCCACAGCATGTTCAGGCCCCTGGGACATATGTTTAGATGATGCTCGTATAGGACGAACCGTGAAGATTGGATCTTCTCTTACCCCTGAGTTGCGGGGAATTTTGATAGATTTACTCAAAGAATTTCAAGATGTGTTTGCCTATAGTGTTGAATTGATGCCTGGGATTGATCCAGAGTTAGCCGTCCACCGGCTGAATGTTGACCCAAATATGAAACAAGTTCGTCGGAAAAAAAAGACATATGGGACCGGCCAGAAATCAAGCGGTGGACAAAGAAGTGCAGAGATTGTTGGAAGCCCAGTTCATAAGAAAAACCTAATTCCATAACGGATAGCCAATGTGGTCATGGTGCCAAAACCCAATGGGACATGGAGAATGTGTGTGGACTACACTGATCTCAACAAGGTATGTCCCAAGGACAGTTTTCCTTTGCCTAAGTTGGATCGGCTGGTAGATTCCACTGCTGGCCATGCTTTGTTAAGCTTTATGGACGCCTACTCTGGGTTTCATCAAATTCCCATGTGGCCAGACGACCAGGACAAGACGTGCTTCATAACAGAGAAAGGATTAAATAGCTGGCTAATGATGCATTTTGGCCTTAGGAATGCGTCGGCCACCTTCCAAAGATTGATCAATACAGTCTTCCAGCCACAGTTGGGTAGGAACATGGAAGCCTACATAGATGACATGATAGTAAAGAGTCAGCAAGAAAAAGACCATGTTGGTGATCTACGGGAGACCTTTGAGACTCTAAGGAAGTATAAGCTAAAGTTGAATCCCAAAAAGTGTGTTTTTCGAGTCTTGGATGGGAAGTTCTTAGGGTTTCTTGTAGATCAGTAGGGAATAGAGGCCAATCCTGAAAAAATTCAAGCCATATTGGATATGAAATCACAGGCCAAGATTAAGGAAGTGCACCGTCCAACGGGCTGCCCGGCGGCTCTTGGTCTTTTTTTTCTAAGTCGTGTCATAAGTGTCATTACTTTTTTGCTACAATAAAGAAGAAAGCCATGTTTGAGTGGACAGCTGAAGCAGAGCATGCGCTTCAGCAGTTCAAAGACCATCTTCATCAGTTGGCTAGGTTGGTCAGTCTAGCCGAGTGGGAGAAATTGTTTGTATACTTAGATGTATCTCCTTAGGCTGTAGGTGTTGTCCTACTGGCCGAGATAGAAGCAGTGCAAATACCAATATACTTTGTGAGTCATGTGCTCAAAGATGCAGATGTAGATACACCTTAGTGGAGAAGTTTGGATTGCATTGGTCATGGCCAGCCGGAAATTGAGGCCTTATTTCATGGCCCATAGTATACTAGTCTATACTGACCAAACATTGAAGCAAGTTTTGGAAAAAATGGAGGCTGCTGGACGTAAGTTAAACTGGGCCATCGAGTTGAACATGTTTGACATTACCTTTGAACCAAAGAAAGCAATCAAGGGTTAAGCGTTAGCAGATTTTTTAGTTGAGCTTACTCGGCCAACTATAGATCCAATAGCTATTTCAAAAAATATCATTTAAAACGATGATGACTTCATATGGATAAGTGTTTTTGAAAATTGGTCTTTCATACAAAGAGATAGGGTTCGGGGTTTAGGTTAAGAGGTGCGAACATCTTGAACTCGTCTCCTCTTCCGTTCTAAGGAACAGGCTCTTACTAAATGCGTTATTTTCCATTTTAAGTAATCATGGCTATTCAAAAGAAAGAAAAACACATAATTTGGACATATGCACATCAATCAATTTTTTTTTTTGAGGGCTAATATATCATTTGTACATGGTAGGTTTGAGCACTGAAGTTGCACTATGTACTAATGATTGCAGGATTGGAATGCACTCATTGATCAAAAACATCGCAGTTCGATCTTATGTCGCACCCTAAATGGCCAATTCCATTGGGGATGAAAAAAAAGAAGAGAAAATAGATTATGAAGAACTCAACTTTAGAATTGCACAAATCTATTAGAAATAAGCTAATTACTCTAATTAGTGATTGAAATCGGATTAAGATAGTCACTCTTATTAGTGATTAAAAATGAAAGTCGAGATAATCATCTTAATTAGTGATTAAATGAAGGTTAAGATAATCACCTTAATTAGTGATAAAAATGAAGGTTAAGATAATCGCCCTAATTAGTGATTAAACTTAGGAGGAAAGATAATCACCTTAATTAGTGAGTAACAATGGTTTAAGATAATCATCCTAATTAGTGATTAAATAGAAAAGGTTAAGGTAATCACCATAACTAGTGAATAACCAAGGTTTAAGATAATCACCCTAATTAGTGATTAAATCTGATGAAAGTTAAGGTAATAACTCTAATTAGAGATCGCATTTATGATTTTTCAATAGGGCTTAAAAGAAATATTTGCTTCCTAATTGAAGGCTTTTAGATGGATGAAAAATAATGTTATTTCAAGATTATTAAGTCCTTTTTAGCAAAGAGCTCAAGGAATTTGAAAATTGTGTTTGGTTTAACGGAACTTGGCCATTTAAAGTGAGACATGTGAAAAGGCCTAAAATCAATTAGGAGATCATACTTACCTATCTAATTATGTGAAATTATATAATTGATCCCTTTGAAGATGGAGAACAATTTTTAAAATGTAAGATGGGTCATCATACAATTTAACTTAGTTAGATTTGCAATTTTTGCTCTTAATTGAGATTGGGTCATTTAATTCATATACTATGATATAATGGGCCCAATCACATCCGATATTTACAACATTGGTTGCTCATTTTATTCAAAAAGAATTGTAGAATTATTTATGAAAATTATGCATAAACATCTCCATATTTTTCATTATTTTAGTGATGTAATAACTATTTACAAAGAAACTATTATTAAAACAAAAATGTACAAATTCTATGATCTATACAAGTCTTCAATCTCGATCTTGACTGTGATGCTCCTTGATCTACATCTCTTTGAATGGGCTTTGGAATTCATGTTTATTTTAAAACATATGAAAATTAGATACTGATTAACCTCTTTAATTTGATTTTTTAAGATAATTTTTTATTTACATAATTAAAAAGAGTCATTTTAAGAGGAACTTAAAAATCAATGACTTTTAATTATCATTTTCGTATGAAAAGAAATTCTTTTTAATGAAAATGGAGTTAATCCCTTTATTTTCACTTTTCAGATTACACTTTTGTTCTTTTACTGACTTCCAAAATTCATCACTTTCTGTACAAAGTGTGAAATTGCGCATGTGATATGCCCATGGATATGTTAGCGAGTTCTTTATGTTGTGTCAAATTCACATGGTTTTAGTGATAGATAGAATTATGGTGAATTTTGTACTAAAACCGGTTAAAACATAACCTTTATCCAATTTCTTCTTTGAAATCCAACTTAATGCACTTAGTTTGAAGTTAATTTTGGTATGAGCATTCTAGACACTTTAAGGGACTAGAAGAAAAACTTTCACTTGAATTGGACATTTTTAAAACCCTCATTTATTTATTTCCTTAAATAAAGAGAAAATTAGTGTTCTGGAATTTGGTGATTTGCATGAACGCTTTTGTAAAAATGAGAAAAAATTGCACAAAATTCATATGAACACCATTTTTTATGTTGTTGGAAAGCTACAGATGTGTACTTCAATATTGATGTTTTTAGTTTTAGTTGGAACTTTATTGAAATAACAAGCACATATGGTACTGGATAAGCTCAGTTTTTCACAACAATCGTTTATTTGTTTTTGAGAAATTCCAAAGCGCAATTGCTAGGAACGTCTTGAACTTCATAGGAAAAATATATAAACTATTTACATGATAGAGACTAAAATGAAATTTTGTACGAAATTGAAACTGACTATAACTACAGCATAGCATTTTCTTTGTTATGGAGAAGTTTAATCACAATTCTACTTAAAATTTTTATGAAATAATGTTTTTGGTGATTAACAACAACTTGGTTAAAAAAAAGGATTTTTTAACTAGAATAATACGAACTTTGGCCCGTTCTCTCGCAATAATACAAACTTTTGATTATTTTTAATAATACAAATTTTAGGCCAAAATTCCTCTAGTAGGTCATGACCGGTTCCTAACTTGTTGGTGCAGGTAAAATGCATACGTGGCACTCCCTAGGACACGTGTCGCTTGCATATTGGTTGATTTTTTAAATTTTTATTTAAATTTGAAAAAAAAAAAAAAACCATTTTTTTTTCTTTCTCCCTCACCCACCCTACCCCACCCCTACCCCTGGCCACTGACCATGCCCA
Source organism: Beta lomatogona (assembly GCA_947646795.1). Lineage (NCBI taxonomy): Eukaryota > Viridiplantae > Streptophyta > Magnoliopsida > Caryophyllales > Amaranthaceae > Beta > Beta lomatogona. The sequence continues at coordinate 1,019,706 of CANSNZ010000357.1, forward strand.
GCCTTCGGCCCTTCCCTCAACCACTCTCTCTCTTCGTCCTCCCCCCCGTCGAGCCCAGAACCCCACCCCTCCCCTACCCCGTCGAATTCCCCCTAACCCCGTCGAATTCCACCCAGAGCCCAGACTCCACCTCCACCCCCATCTATATGTCCAAGCCCCGTTAATGGCGTCGCCATTTGTAAATCCCCAAATTCTCTATCTCTCCTCAAAATTCCTCAATCAGCAACTCCAATTTGAAGCGTAAACTAGAAATCGCTGAATTGAATATTCCTCAATGAATTGAATTGAACACCATGAATTTTCTCTCTCCTCTATAAAGGCGAGGAGTTGGTGGAGGAAAGAGTGAAGCTTTTATTTTTGGGTTCGGGTTGGGTGGAAGGAGTTGGGTTCGGGTTGGGGACGTTTCGTGGCTGGGGAAGGCGATTTCGTGGTGGGGGAGGGGATGGTGAGGGTGGTTTCATCCGTGGTGGTGAGTGTGGTATTGATAGGATTTGGTGGGTGGGGTTCATGGTGGTTGTGGCTGGGTTATGTGTTTTTCGAGGGTGAGGTGGCTTCGGTGGTGGCTGTGGGGTGGTTTCAGTGGTGGTTGTGGGGTGGTTTCGGTGGTGGCTATGGGGTGGGGGAGGGGCTGAGGTGGTTCAGGTGGGTGGGGGGTTGGGGAAGGAGGGAGGAAGAAGAAAGATCATTTTATAATTTTTTTTTACCTGTTTTACAGGTTACAAGTCAACTTGGCCTACTGGAGGAATTTCGATGTAAAATTTGTATAATTAAAAAATAATCAAAAGTTTGTATTATTGCGAGAGAACGACCAAAAGTTTGTATTATTCTAGTTAAAAAATCCTAAAAAAAATCGCATAAACACATATTTCCTAAGCGTCTTCCCATTAGAGTTGACTATTGTAGGTGGGGTGATTTATTATTGGGAACCTATTAGGTGTTCCACATACTCAAATCACTTCAAAAATTAAAAAATTAATGAGAGAAAATAAAGAGAAAGTTAGTATACGATTAAGAAGATAATTATAAAAAATAACAAGAACTTAATTTTACCTTATGTACTTCCTTTGCAAAGGCTTCTACTTTTTTTTTATTTTTTCTAAATTTCTAAGTGAGTTCCTAAATTCACTTAATTACTAACTAAACCTTTTTTTTATGAACTTCTTACTTACTAATTACTTCTCCAAATTTTAACTTTTGCTTTCTTTTTATCTCTTGAATGAGATTTTTAATCGGATGAAGTATGGAGAATGAGAGTAGTATTGAAGTTGTGTGTTTTTAAGTTGTATGTTGAAATGAAAATAAACGGGGGTATTTATAGGAAAATGAAGTGGGGAACTAGGGTTTTGAAGGAGGTAGAAAATCAGATTTTTCACCCAAAAAAATTGATTTTTACCATCCTACATCATCCTAATTACATTATCAAATTTATTGGAAATTCAAAGATTCTTATTCTTTTAGATTTGATTTTGATTTTTACACTGATGAAGCAAAATCAGATTTTCAATTAATATTCTCTTCCTAATTAAATACATCCTTACGTTAAAGTGCATCGAAAATCGTGTAAGTTAAGCTAACTGGCTACTGCGTCTGGATTTGCCGAAGAAAATTGGATTTTGTGGTTCTTACACCTTGGATTTGATTCCGATTTTTGTTTTTTTCATGATTCTTATTACTTAACCAATGGATAAAAGGATGTGATTTCTTTATTCAACAGACAAAAGTGACTAGTGGGTAATGACTTGATCACCAAGAAAATTGATTCCCACCAGTTTTGAGAGACGACTAAAATTTCGACGCCTAATCGCAACTCATTTTTCCGTCTTTCGAAAAACTAAGTTAAAACAAATAATGAAAACTCGTCAAATTAGTAAAGACGGGCATGAATCTACAACAAATCATTTTATTAAAATCGGTGGTTGTAGTTATTGACTACGACTTAACGAAGAATTACGTTTTAAAACGAAATCGTATGATTAAAACGCAAAACGGAAAACCATATGACGGAATGAAACTCGCGCTCCTTAGGCGAAATGTGCCTTTAGCGGGGCGTGCGATCCATGATACATCAAGGCTTCGTTATGTTCAAAATAAAATTGGTGCCTATGGAATGCCCCACATTGGTCGAATTTTGGATAAAATGATGGCCAATGTTTGCTAAGAAAATTTTCTTTTTCAGATAACATATTGTCCATAGAAAATAGTTATCATTAGTGCTCTTTTGAAACCATGATTTGCGACTTCTAATGACGCCTTAAGTAGAAAATCACAATTAATTTTCTGAAATGAAAATGCGACTTTATCGTCGTCTTAGACAGAAATTCCCAATTAATTTTCTAAAATTTGAAAATGCAACCTTATCACCGTCATAGACAGAAATTCCAATCAATTTTCTAAAATTTGAAGTGTGAGTTTATTGTCGTCTTAGATAGAAAATCCCAATTAATTTTTTTAAACCGAAATACGAATTTATTGTAGTCTTAGATAAAAAATGTCAATTAATCTTCTACAATTTGAAATGCGACTTTACCGTCGTCTTTGATAGAAAATCCCAATTAATTTTCTAAAATTTGAAGTGCGACTTTATTGTCGTCTTAGATAGAAAATCCCAAATAATTTTCTAAAATTGAAAAGCGAGTTTTTTGTCGTCTTAGATAGAAAATCCCAATTAATTGTCTAAAATTTGAAATGCGCCATTATTGTCGTCTTAAATAGAAAATCCCAATTAATTTTCTAAAATTTGAAGTGCGACTTTATTGTCCACTACTACAAAATAAGGCTATAGCAATAACCTAAATGTGTTGGCAAAGATCCATTAAATATTGCCATAGACCTATAGCAGCAGTTTATATAGCGTTGCCAATAGGTGGCGCTGCTATAGCTCTATGGCAACAGTTATGATGCCTTAGGCAACAACTTTATAAAACCGTTGCCATAGTTATCATTATCAACACTTTTTTTAGGCAACGATTTTTTGACTTTTGCCAACAGTTTTATTTATATCTAAGGCGACAGTTATTTTGTTTTAGTAACAATCATGTAGGATTTCAAGCAACATTTTTTTGTGTTTAGGCTAACACTTTTATTATCTATAGCAGCACTATCAACAGTCTATGACAACATATATTTCTCTAATATTGCAACACTTTTGTAGTCTATAGCAACATTTCTTGATACAGTTATTGTGACACTTTTACATGAGTCTATAGCAACGTTTCTTGCTACACTATTGCGACATTTTTATATGAGTCTATAGCAACATTTTTCGACACAACTATTGCGACACTTTTATGCGAGTTTATAGCAACATTTCTTGATACAACTATTGCCGCACTTTAATGTGAGCTTATCATACAAAAATACCCAACTACTACAAAAGGTAAACATTTATTTCAAATTAAGTTTTACTTATTATTAAAATAAAATATCCATAACAATCATTTTATTAACAAAAACCATTGTTATATAAATACATCAATTCTAAAAACTAATGAATCTCCAAAAAGAACAATCTAGTTTGGAAACTTTCCCCTTCTCTTTATTGATCAAATGCTGGAAAGGTTGGCTTATCGCTTTTACTTTTGTTTGGAAACTCTAGTTTTTTCAAAATACCTATCCACCCAATTGATCAAGATAAAACCACAAATACATGCCCCTATTGTAATACCCCGAAGTTTCAAAGATTATTTTATTATTATTAAGGTTTAATATTATTTCCACTTAAAATTTATTTTATGATAATGCGATTTTATCTTAACTATGTTTATTAAATTAATAATTTCACTTAGTTTTGATTTATTTAACAAGTTTTATTTAAATGATTATTTCTAAAATAATTTAATTATGGAAAATTAAACTCTTTAGTTTTTAGTTATGGGTATCTTTGTACAAGTTGTCCATCCATTTTAGTAATCCAAAGCCCAAATACAAGTCCATAGCCATATTTCTTGTAGCCAAAAAGAAAAAGGAAAATAAAACAAAAAAAAAAAAACTAAGAGAAAGGGGTGAAAACTGATTCACCATCTTCCTTCCCTCCCTTCTCTCACATATGAATTCCAGCTCAAAGGAGCAAATTTTTCAACACAAAAGTGCAGCCTTTGACAGTAGCAAATTGAAACTCAATCCACAATTTTCGGATATTAGGGGCAATAATTTGAAAGGCCTAAACACCATAGCCCACACACCTCACCTCCACCATTAATGGAGCTTGACCCAAAGCTCAAAAATTCTGACCTAAACCTCTATAAATACTGAACTTTACTCACCAAATTACTCAAGCAAACATTCTCAAAAGGTTTGCTTCAATTCATTTCTCTTCTCTTCTAATTTCTGATTTTTGGGAATTAAAAATAAAAATAAAAATAAAAAAATAAAATTTCAGTCCACATTGGATCAACCGTGCACCATCGTACGAACCACCCGACCCTCCCCACCGAGCTGTCCGGCCGTGGAGCCTCATTCCGGCCAACAAACCACCAGCTCCTGTTCTCCCCTCCGCGGTGCCTCTGCTGCATCCCCTGCAGCCCGCGCCCAGCCGCACCACCTGAACCACTCGGCCTCGACCACCCTCCCGCCTAAGCCCTGCCGTGTGCCACCTCGAAATCCGCCAGCCTCCCTCTTCTTCTCCCCTCCTTCGCCTCCTCTGTTTTCTCCCTCCTCTTCTTTCGTTCTTCCTTCTCAGTTTGAGGAACTGAATTCCTAAAAATACTTCCTTTCTCCTTTTCTTTTAATTTAATTGTATTTTAAATTTTGTTTTATTTTGTTACTTTTATAACCTTCCTAAAAATTAGCCTATTTTATTTAAGTTAGTAAGTTTTGGAATAACTTAGTCTTTTATAATGATTTTAAATTTCTAAAATAAAATAAGGAGTATAATAAAGTTAATTTTTATGTTTAAAATAATTGTTCAAGTCAATAAAAATAAAGTTGATGTAATCTTTGAGTACTTAAAATGATTTCATAACTAATTTGAAACCATAAACTTTGATTTATAAACTTTCTTAAAATCATTAAGAATTTCTTTGAGTTAATTGAATTATTTAAATTGTTTATTTTATATATAAAAAGCGGTTGCTCAGGTAACTAACTTAGATCTCGTTAATATCTATTGTAGACTCCGGTTGCGTAGGCGAGGAATATCAAGAGTGTTAATCCGTTCGTGAACTTAACTTTTGCGCACGCGTCACGAGGTAATCTCCGATGTCCATCTAAACATAGATCCCGTTAGTATAAAATGAATTGATTACGTGATTATGTGCTTATAAAATTTATAAGTATGGACTATAATTATGGATTATCGACTTAATGCGAATTATGAATATGAAGGACAAAATGGACAACGACTATGGATTTCAATTATGAATCATGACTATGGACGATGTACGATATGACAAAGATGTTTACTATAACGTTATTATGGTTATTAATATTATTATTGTTATTATTATTACTATTTTTATGATTATTATTATTATTATGATTATTATGATTATTATTATTATTATCATTATTGTTATTAATATTGAGACTTTATGAAAGTTGGAATAGATAAGAACTTGTGATAATGAAATGATTATGAATCTGAAGTGATAAATGAACTCAAGTGACGGTTGTATTTATGAAATGAGTTATTGAAACCCTATGAATGGATTGAGATTATAATGGATTGAATATGTTCACACTAGACTGAACAAGATGGCGTAAATGTGTACGTGATTTACGTGATGACTTGATTAAAAGATGTTAATCACGTAAAGTGAAATATCGAAGTGAAATGATGAACCGGTTGCCTTGTATGAGAGGTTCAGCGGCCCCTACAGGTTCTCTGGTTACTATGCTGATTTTCTGTTACTTGTCTTCCCTCTATCTTATTGTGATCCAAGTAGAAGGGGTGTGCACACTAAGGACTCTGTTATTATGGCCATTTGGTTATCCGTAGGTTGTTACAGGGGATTGACCCCGGCCTACAATGTTGAAGTAAGTGGTTACAGGGGATTGACCCCGGCTTACTGGCGTTCTCTTTCCTCTCCTTAAATATTTGGATTAATTGAATTAATTATGTGATTATTCATTGTATATATAGATGTGTATGTGTGCTATGCTTTTCAACCCTATTAATCTACTATTTTACAATATATTTTCAACTTAAGTATTTTACGGGATGGAGTTGGAATTACTCAGTTTTCTCGATTTTTGGGAGCTTGTCTCTCGTGTTTCTTTTCAATGTATTTGTGCAGGTGGGTGATCGACGAGAGAACAAAAGGGAGATCACTTAGAGTTGTCATCCACTTAGTTTATGATTTAGCTTCCGTTGGAACTCTGAAATACTTTAGTAATTAGTAATATTTAATGAACATTTTACTTGGTTGTAAGGATTAATTAATTTGAATTTAGTATGCTTTAATCTAGCCTTGCATTTATTTCCAAGGAGATAAGTGCGGCGGTAGCACGCTCGTTGAGTCGAACCCTCGTGGGCTTTCCCCCATCTCAAGTTTTATTAAATGAAAAAGGGTTCGGGTTGGCGGGGGTGTTACAAAGTGGTATCAGAGCGGAGTTAGATTAACTAGGGAAAGATTAAAATTATTAAAATATAATAATTAGGGAAAATGAATGAAATAGGATAAAACTTAAAATTGGTTTAGGAGGTCAAAATAATAAATTATTTAGGAAAAATGAATTACGATTAAAATGTGAACTAATGGTTTAGTATGGGTACGAATGGGTTATATGTACATGTATGAAAGTATTCGCTAAAGGTACTTATTAATTGTTTATGATATTTGATTAGATGGCCAAGACACGTTTCACCGCCAGAAATGCACCGTAACCCTCGTCAAGGACCTTACCTTCTAAGGATAAGGGTAGGAGAGTCTGTTTCAGCTTATATTTACAGGTTACGTTTAACAATGAAGTGTTACCACCTCAATGAAGGACGCGAACATTCAGATTACCTCACGCCACCTAAATAGGCCGATGTTTTTATTCACACTCTTCCCAATGATGGTCCATATGTAGGAATCAAGAGCGAATACTCTGATGTTCTGAAAAATGGAAGGCCGAACTATGAACGATACACATTGAAAGGGAAGTGGTATCTCACGTTGAGTTACCTGGAGAAAAGAATGCTCAATGCTAGGGCCAAGTGGCTTAATGACTATTTACCCACTGATGACGAGGAACCCAACCATAGTGGCGATGAAGAAGTAGGAAGCAACCCTGCCTCACCCGTTGTAAACCTCGATGGAGATGAAGGTGATGACGAGGATCCGTCTGAGTACGCTGACTAGAAACCCATATCTCTAGCCCTGACCCTTAGATTTCTAATTAAAGTCGTAAAAGATCGATTAATGTGTTAACTTAGTTAATGATGGTGCAACTGATGCTTATTTGACTATTTGAAACAAGCTCTTATGCTACTATGAACGAATTGTTATGGCACTTTTGGAGTAATGAATGATGAACTTTTGACATGTAAATTGATTGTGAAATGAATGATGAACTTTTGATATGTGAATTGAGTATGAAATGAATGAATGGTATGAACCATGATTATGTGAATTAGCCTTTATATAAGAATCAATGTGAATGGTAGAAATACCAATGTGAATAACGCAGGTAGCTTCTGTAATACGTTTATACACGATCTAGAGCAAGGCGACAAGAAAACCAAATGGCCAAAACTCCGAACAAGTCATAAAGACGACTTAGGACTCTCGAGCAACTAGCTCGTAGTTTTGGCTTAGTCCTTCAAAACCGGATCAACAACAACCACCATGGAGACGATCCGCAAGCCGCAAGGGGCGAAAAAGATTTCCGCTTTGAAACCACCAACCTTTGTTGGGAGAGAAGACCCACTACTTCTCGAAAACTCGGATAAGAGATTTCGAAAAGATTTTCACGGCCACAAGTACGCCCGAGGCCCGGTAAAGTGGACCAAGCAACCTTTTATCTCGCATGAAGATGCCGATACTTGGTGGGAAAGTGTAGGACCTACTATTAAAGCTCAAGAGAACTTTAACTGGGAAGCATTTAAGGTAGCAATTAAGGCTCGATTCTTCCCCGAGCACATTCATAGACAAAAGTACAATGAATTTAGTAGGTTTAACCAGAGTTATAACATGAGTGTGCAAGAGTACGCTCAGAAATTCAATGAGTATGCTCGATTCTGCCCGACTGTAGTGCCAGATGAAGGAACTAAGGCTCAGAAGTTTGAAGACGGACTTAAGTTTGATCTCGGACTCGAATGGGAGGTTGCACCTCTACTACTTTCGCGAAAGCATATGCTAAGGCCTCAAACCCCGGAGAGAATCTTACAACGTGAGAAAGAGGTGCTAGGGAGACATAAGAGGAAATAACCCGCCGGCAACAGCAAAGCCAAGGGTACGACAAAAGGCCCAACAATGGTGGAAATAACAATAACAATGGTGGCTACAAGAACATGACAAAGACCCAAAGAAGGAAATAGGAACCAAAAGAACTTTGTTTGCAGGAAGTGTGCCAAGAGCCATCCAGGGTTCACTTGTCAGGGTGAAAGGATCAAGTATTTCGAGTTTTGAGAAGTAGGTCACAAATCGTTCAACTATCCAAAGAAGCAAGCTCAAAATGGACCAAATGGGAACAATGGTAACAATGGAGGTGGAAACAGAATTCAAAACTTCAATAACAACCGCCCCCCAGTGGAGGAAATACCGCACGTAACGGGAACCGTAACAACCGCTCTTTTGGAGGTGGAAATGGAAACTATGGAAAGAATGGCAATGGAGGCTACACCAATGGAAGAATAAATTTCATGAGCCGAATCAAGCCGACACCGATGCCAATGTTGTGACGGGTACATTTCTCGTAAACTCAAACCCTGCTTATGTACTCTTTGATTTTGGAGCGTCTCATTCTTTTATTTCTAGCACCTTTGTTAATAAGTATCCGGTCAAGTCTACCCAGTCTTGTCGAGCCAATATAGCCATGCCCACTGGTGAAACTGTTTCATGTAAATCTCTATTCCAAAGTATCCCGGTAGTCATAGCCGGTATCGAATTACCAACCGATCTTATTCTTTTTGACCTAAAAGACTTTGACGTTATCTTGGGAATGGATTGGTTAGCCAAGTATAAAGCCAAAATCGAGTGTCATAAACAGAAAATATTTCTTAGAGGACCAAAGGGAAATAGGATGTCTTATAAAGGCATAACCTTCCAGCCTGATGTCAAGATAATCTCAGCCCTAAACCTTCAAACCTATCTTAGAAAAGGCTACCCAGTCTACCTGTGCCAAGTAAGGGACGTAAGCGTGGAAAACGAGGAGTTGACTCAAATTCCGGTAGTAATGGAGTTTCCGGATGTATTTCCCGAAGAGCTTCCAGGAATGCCACCCGAGAGAGAAGTGAGCTTCAAGATCGATTTAGTCCCTGGAACCGGACCTATTTTCTAAGGCTCTGTATCGAATGGCACCTGCAGAAATGCAAGAATTGAAGGTGCAATTGGAGGAATTGTTGGAAAAAGGGTACATTCGACCTAGTGTTTCGCCTTGGGGAGCCCCAGTATTGTTTGTTCGGAAGAAAGACGGATCTTTGAGGTTATGTATAGATTACAGGGAGTTAAATAATGCCACAATGAAGAATAAGTATCCACTCCCAAGGATCGAGGATGTGTTCGATCAACTCCAGGGTGCAACAGTGTTTTCCAGGATCGATTTACGATCAGGTTATCACCAACTACGAATCGCTGAAGAAGACATCCCTAAGACAGCCTTTCGTACGAGATATGGCCATTATGAGTTCACCGTCATGCTTTTTGGACTTACTAATGCGCCTGCAGCTTTTATGGACCTCATGAATAGGACTTTCCAGCCATACCTGGACAAGTTCGTGATTGTGTTCATTGACGATATGTTGGTGTACTCGAAGGATAGAGAAGAGCATCAGGATCAGTTGAGGAAAGTTCTGGAGATTCTTCGAGAAAAGCAATTGTACGCGAAGTTCTCGAAGTGTGAATTTTGGTTGGAAAAAGTCTCATTTTTGGGTCATGTGATATCAAAAGAAGGCGTTTATGTAGATCCATCGAAGATTCAAGCAGTGACCGATTGGCCTCAACCTAAGAACGTCACCGAAGTAAGGAGTTTCTTGGGTTTAACTGGATATTACCGGAGATTTGTGAAAGATTTTTCGAGAACGGCCCAACCTCTCACTAACCTGATGAAGAAAACAACAAAATTTCATTGGGATGATAAGTGTGAGGAAGCATTTCAAGAGCTAAAGAAGAGACTTACAACAAAGACCGGTATTGACATTGCCCTCCTGGAGTGGAAGGATTTGAAGTCTACAAAGTGATGCCTCAAAGAAAGGTTTTGGGTGCGTCTTGATGCAACATGGTAAAGTAGTGGCCTATGCGTCGAGACAACTCAAACCGCATGAGCAAAATCACCCTACTCATGACTTGGAGTTAGAAGCGATCGTGTTTGCACTGAAAATCTGGAGACATTATTTGTATGGAGTGCAGTGTAAGGTCTATACAGATCACAAGAGTTTAAAGTATCTGTATACGCAAAGGAGTTGAATATGAGACAGAGACGTTGGCTCGAGCTTATAAACGACTATAATTTGAAGACAGTGTATCAAGAGGGAAAAGCGAACAAAGTAGCTGACGCGTTGAGTAGGAAGAGTGCTCATTCGCTAAATGTGTTGATCCTAGCCGATGAACTGTGTGAAGAGATCAAGAGATTGAGTTTGGAAATAGTTGATCCTGGTTATGTGAAAGCTCAGTTGAATGCTCTTACTGTTGGACCGAACATATTTGAGGAGATTCGGGTGAAACAAGCTGCAGATAAGTGGTTAAGCAAGTTAAGAAAGATGAAAGAAAGTGGTCAAGCACCGGAGTTCGAGATCGACGACAATGGCGTTGCGAAGTATAAACGGAGATTGTGTGTGCCACAGGATGAGGAACTCAAGACGAGAATTTTAAGGGAAGCCCATAGTTCACCGTATTCCATACATCCAGGAGGAGATAAGCTTGATAAGGATTTGAAAAAGCATTTTTGGTGGCCTAGGATGAAGCAAGAAGTAGCCGACTTCGTGGCAAAATGTTTAACATGCCGAAGGTGAAAATACAAAGATATGAAGCCCTGGAGGAAAATTGCAACCTTTGGAAGTGCCAGGATGGAAATGGGAATTTATCTCTATGGATTTCATCATGGGGTTACCGAATACGAGGTCGGGAAAGAATGCAATATGGGTAATAGTGGATCGTTTGACTAAGACGGCAAGATTCGTGGCAATGAAGGATACTTGGTCGTTGAAACAGTTGGCCGATGCTTACTTTAATGAGGTCGTTAGGCTACATGGTGTTCCAAAGGACATCGTTTCGGATAGGGACTCGAGATTCTTATCTAAGTTCTGGAAACAGCTTCAGACAGTCATGGGTACACTATTGAAATTCAGCACAGCCTTCCACCCAGCAACAGATGGTCAAACGGAAAGAACCATTCAGACCTTGGAGGATATGCTGAGAGCATGCGTAATGGATTTCGGAGGATATTGGGATGATCATTTGATGTACATTGAGTTCTCGTACAACAACAGTTATCACTCGAGCACAGGAATGGCACCTTATGAGGCATTTTATTATTATTAAGGTTTAATATTATTTCCACTTAAAATTTATTTTATGATAATGCGATTTTATCTGATAACTATGTTTATTAAAATAATAATTTCACTTAGTTTTGATTTATTTAACAAGTTTTATTTAAATGATTATTTCTAAAATAATTTAATTATGGTAAATTAAACTCTTTTAGTTATGGGTATCTTTGTACAAGTTGTCCATCCATTTTAGTAATCCAAAGCCCAAATACAAGTCCATAGCCATATTTCTTTTAGCCAAAAAGAAAAAGGAAAATAAAACAAAAATAAAAAAACTAAGAGAAAGGGGTGAAAACTGATTCACCATCTTCCTTCCCTCCCTTCTCTCACGTATGAATTCCAACTCAAAGGAGCAAATATTTCAACACAAAAGTGCAGCCTTTGACAGTAGCAAATTGAAACTCAATCCACAATTTCGGATATTAGGGGCAATAATTTCAAAGGCCTAAACACCATAGCCCACACACCTCACCTCCACCATTAATGGAGCTTGACCCAAAGCTCAAAAAATTCGACCAAAACCTCAACAAATACCGAACTTTACTCACCAAATTACTCAAGCAAACATTCTCAAAAGGTTTGCTTCAATTCATTTCTCTTCTCTCCTAATTTCTGATTTTTTGGGCATTAAAAATAAAAATAAAATAAAATTTCATCCACATTGGATCAACCGTGCACCACCGCACGAACCACCCGACCCTCCCCACCGAGCTGTCCGGCCGTGGAGCCTCATTCCGGCCAACAAACCACCAGCTCCTGTTCTCCCCTCCGCGGTGCCTCCGCTGCATCCCTCGCAGCCCGCGCCCAGCCCGCACCACCCCGAACCACTCGGCCTCGACCACCCTCCCGCCTAAGCCCCGCCGTGTGCCACCTCGAAATCCGCCAGCCTCCCTCTTCTTCTCCCCTCCTTCGCCTCCTCTCGTTTTCTCCCTCCTCTTTTTCGTTCTTCCTTCTCGGTTTGAGGAACCGAATTCCTAAAAATACTTCCTTTCTCCTTTTCTTTTAATTTAATTGTATTTTAAATTTTGTTTTATTTGGTTACTTTTATAACCTTCCTAAAAATTAGCCTACTTTATTTAAGTTAGTAAGTTTTGGAATAACTTAGTCATTTATAATGATTTTAAATTTCTAAAATAAAATAAGGAGTATAATAAAGTTAATTTTTATGTTTAAAATAATTGTTCAAGTCAATAAAAATAAAGTTGAAGTAATCTTTGAGTACTTAAAATGATTTCATAAATAATTTGAAACCATAAATTTTGATTTATAAACTTTCTTAAAATCATTAAGAATTTCTTTGAGTTAATTGAATTATTTAAATTGTTTATTTTATATATAAAAAGGGGTTACTTAGGTAACTAACTTAGATCTCGTTAATATCTATTGTAGACTCCGATTGCGTGGGCAAGGAATATCAAGAGTGTTAATCCGTTCGTGAACTTAACTTTTGGGCACGCGTCACGAGGTAATCTCCGATGTCCATCTAAACATAGATCCCGTTAGTATAAAATGAATTGATTACGTGATTATGTGCTTATAAAATTTATAAGTATGGACTATAATTATGGATTATCGACTTAATGCGAATTATGAATATGAAGGACAAAATGGACAACGACTATGGATTTCAATTATGAATCATGACTATGGACGATGTACGATATGACAAAGATGTTTACTATAACGTTATTATGGTTATTAATATTATTATTGTTATTATTATTACTATTATTATGATTATTATTATTATTATGATTATTATTATTATTATCATTATTGTTATTAATATTGAGACTTTATGAAAGTTGGAATAGATAAGAACTTGTGATAATGAAATGATTATGAATCTGAAGTGATAAATGAACTCAAGTGACGGTTGTGTTTATGAAATGAGTTATTGAAACCCTATGAATGGATTGAGATTATGATGGATTGAATATGTTCACACTAGACTAAACAAGATGACGTAAATGTGTACGTGATTTATGTGATGACTTGATTAAAAGATGTTAATCACGTAAAGTGAAATATCGGAGGGAAATTGTTGTAGCCTAATATCTACGGCTCCCTTAACGACACATGGGCTCATCAGAGCCGTACACGTGTCATCCTATTTAAAATAAAAATAAGGCTTAATCTTTGGGCTATGCTCAGTTGGGGTAAAAGGATTGAATTTCTGGCCCAATAGTCAGAAGCCCAGCAGTGCCAAATGGCTGAAGGTGAGTGGTTAATAGACATCCCCCAGTCATGGTCTGCCACGTGTCATGATCTGATTCCTCAGCCAATCAGAGGCCACTATGGTAGGTCAGTTTTTAAAGTTAGCTGTCAACTTGCTATCACTATAAATACCCCTGAAATCAGGAGAAAACACATTCAATGCAAACAGTGTAAAGTTACTCTGATAAATTCTCTCTCACTTTCTCTTTCTATCTCTACTTTCTCTTACAACTCCTGATAACTGACTTAAGCATCGGAGGGGGAACCACCACCCAAACCTCCAGGGTGGGTCCCTTTGTGCAGGTTCGGGACCAAAGCCAAGGCTAAGGATTAAGCTATAATTCAGGCATTGTTGCACAAGTCTCCATCTGAAGAACACTCAAGATACTAATTTACTTGCTTGACAAGGAAGCTAAGCTCTGACTTACTTGTTGGACAAGTGGACAAAACATTTGGCGCCGTCGTGGGGAGACGCAACGATGACCGATTGTCAATCATCCAACATTGCCGAAATCGAAGCCTTCAAGTTAATGTCGAAGATACGGTGGAGCATGAAAGACCACCTCGAGGAAGAGATAGACCCCGTCCATTGTCAATGTTCCTGGACCAAGCCAAGAACCGGTCATCCAGGTGAATCCGGATCGTCCAGTGACCGCCGCCCACCTGGAGAATGTGCTGAATGACTTTCAGACTAAGATGGCGGCGGTCGTCCAGGAACAGATTAAAAGCAATATGCTGTTTTTTCATCACAACCCGGAGCCAGCTGCTAACAATCCCCCTCGTCCTAGAGGACGTTCTCAAGTAGATCGTCCAGGTCCTAGTCGACCTGTTCGTCAGGAACCCACTAGAAGGACAGTGAGAGGAAAGCAGCCAGAAGATACCGATCGGGAGAAGAAAGATGGGCTGGAACCGGTGGTGAGGACCCGAGACCATGTCCATCCTAGTGGGCACGAGAATGGAAACCGACGCCGGGGAGTATTTAGAGGCAAAGAGGGTGCGGCTTTGCAACGATCAGCTACGGGATCTACCCCATACCCGAGAGACCCTCCTTTGAGGTTGTCGTCCGTAGGGGAAGGCCGAAGTTTAAGCCACTTCTCTTGTCCATCCGCGACAGGAGAAGACCGTGGCTCGGCCCATGGTTTACAAAGGCGTCCAAAACCAGCCAACACTTCATCCAATCCCTGTAATGAAAGAGTATCGCAAGGAGTTCATCCCCATTGAGGGACAGTGGGAGCCCTCCGGATCAACCGGCCTACCCCATTCTCGGCCAGGATCATGGAGGCGCCCCCTTCCCAAAGGTAAAACTCCCAACCATTGAGCCTTTTGATGGAACAACCTGATCCCGATGATCACCCGTGCGCTTACAAACATCAGATGTACGTCCAAGGAGTGGACGATGCTACTTGGTGTAAGAATTTCCCGGCTACCTTGAAGGGAGTAGCTCGAAGTGGTTCAATAATCTTCCCCCCTAATTCAGTCAACAATTTTACTGAACTCGGTTTCTTATTCACTAGTCACTTTGTTGCCAACAAGCAAGAGCAAAAGACAAGCATGCACCTAGGCAAGGTCGTCCAGGGGACCTAAGGAGGCTCTTAGAAGTTTTGTTAAGAGATTTAACCTAGAAGCACTTCGGATCCAAGATCTTAATGCTTGGAGTAGCCTTCGACGCCTTCATCGGGGTCCGAGGCCGGAAGTTTCAAGTTTGATCTTGTTAAGAAGAAAATCTCCACTCTTGCTGAGGCTTTAAGAGAAGCGGAAGCGTTTATCCACGCTACCGAAGTGTGTCTTTGAAGCAAAACATCCCGAGTCTAAGAAGCCTGAAGAGGTTGCTCACCCAAAGAAGAGCAACCCCAAAAAAGGCCGAGACCTGGGCTATAGCCGCAACCACCACTTCGGCCGAAGGAGCAAGAGAAAGGAGGCCGAGCCATCCTCATCCAATCCTATTGAGTTTAACAAAGACCAATACTCCATTCTCATGGAGATCAAGGATCAATATGAGTTGAAGGCCCCAAATTGAGATGAAAACCCCTTATAGAAATAGGGATAAGAGCAAGTATTGTCACTTCCACAAGGATTGTGGTCATGAGACTAATGAATGTAAGCACCTCAAGAGAGCTTTGGAAGAGTTAGCCCGAAAAGGAAAGATGAATTCCTATATGCCGCCAGGGGGAAGGAAGTTTCCAAGGAGAGATGATTGGCATAACAAGAAGAAAGACAGGTCAAGCAATGCACGAAGATGTTGTTCTCGTAATCTCGGGCGGTTTTCTTGCTTGGGGGACCAACTAATAGAGGGCACAAAAACTACCTTAGGGAGCTCGGCCAAGTTTTATTAGGCGATCGGACGAAGGCCGAGCCCTTCCCAAGGGTGGTAGTTAGTGAGCAAGATCGGGCGGGTTAAGGACTCCCCATGATGATCCCTTGGTCGTAGAAATGAAAATAGCAAACTTGAGAGTGAAAAGAATCCCGATCGACACCGGAAGTTCGACGGACATCATTAGTGCCGATTATTTGTCCAGGTTGTGGTTTGACGAAAGGAACTTGGTTCCCGTCCACCATCCCATCATAGGGTTTGGGGGAGGAGTCATCCACCCCATGGGAACGGTCACGTTGCCCGTCCGAGTTGGTGAGAAGGAAGCCTCAAGAACTCGTTTATCAAGTTCTTGGTGGTCCGAGATTTGACGGCTTACAATGTCATTCTTGGACGACCGACTCGAATCATGTCAAAGCGGTAATAGTAACTCACCCGATGTTGATGAAGTATGAGTGTGATGACGGCAAGATTGGCTCCTTGTATGGAGACCCGGCGAGCGGCTAGGGAATGTTACCTAACTACTCGAAACCATCATCATGGAAGGCCGATAAGCAAGACCAGACGCAAGTTGCTTTGGCGAAAGGAAAACGCCCGAAAAAGAGAAAGATCGGACGAAGGTTCCTAGCGAAAGGAGAATGTCCCGGGGTAGAGAAAGATCGAGACGAAGATGGCTAGCGAGAGGAAAACGTCCTGGATTAAAGCCGACCATTGAGAGCCCTCGGACGCTTCTTGCTCCCTCAAGGAAGGCGTCTCGAACATCTCCCCAAAGAAGAAGAGGAAATATGAAATCATCAAGGAAGAACCCTCCCCGTCCGAAGAAGTTATGGCCATCATGGGGCTAGCAAAGGGAACGTCCGTCGAGCCGATGGAAGCCCCCGAAGAAGTATGTCCGGATAAAGCTCGCCCGTAAAGGACCCTCAAAGTTGGATCTTCGCTCGATCCTGGTTTCAAGGGTCGTCTAGTCCACTTGTTGAAAGAGTTTCAAGATGTGTTTGCCTATTGCGTCGAGGAAATGCCGGGAATTGATCCGGAAGTAGCCGTCCACCGTTTGAATGTTGATCCAAATTTGAAACCGGTTCGCGTAAGAAGAGACATTTGGGACCCGGCTAGAAACCAAGGCGGTCGACCAAGAAGTTCGGGAAGCCGTTGGAATCCAAGTTCATCAAAGCAACCTATTATCCAGATCGGATAGCAAATGTGGTTATGGTGCCGAAGCCCAATGGCATTGGAGAATGTGTGTGGACTACACGGACCTCAACAAGGCATGTCCTAAGGACAGTTTCCCTTTGCCTAAGTTGGATCGTCTAGTAGACTCCACGGCTGGCCATGCTTTGCTGAGCTTCATGGACGCATATTCGGGTTTTCATCAAATCCCAATGTGGCCAGAGGATCAGGACAAAACGTCCTTCATTACTGAAAAAGGGCTGTATGGCTGGCTGAGGATGCCATTCGGCCTACGCAATGCCCCGGCCACTTTTCAAAGATTGATCAATAATGTTTTTCAGCCGCAGTTAGGACGAAATATGGAGGCATATATTGACGATATGATAGTCAAGAGCCGTCAAGAAGAAAGTCATGTAGATGATTTGAGAGAAACTTTTGAAACTCTCAGGAAATACAAGTTGAAGCTGAATCCCAACAAATGTGTCTTTGGGGTTTTGTCAGGCAAGTTTTTAGGTTTCTTGGTGGATCAGAGGGGAATAGAAGCCAACCCTGAAAAGATTCAAGCTGTTCTAGACATGAAGTCTCCTTCGAAGGTAAAAGAGGTACAGAGGCTGACGGGATGTTTGGCTGCACTTGGACGATTTTTGTCTAAGTCAGGCGACAAGTGCCATCACTTCTTTGCCACGATCAAGAAAAAAGCCAAGTTTGAATGGACAGCAGAGGCGGAGAAAGCCCTTCAAAGATGTCAATGATCATCTTCAACATTTGCCTAGGTTGGTCGGTCCCGCAGAGGGGGAAAAATTGTTTGTATACTTGGTCGTATCCACTCAAGTCGTGAGTGCCGTCCTGTTGGTCGAAAGAGAATCCGTCCAAATCCCAATATACTTCGTGAGTCACGTGCTCAAGGGACGCGGAAAACCCGGTATACTCCTGTTGAGAAGTTTGGATTGGCCCTCGTCATGGCCAGCAGAAAGCTAAGGCCCTATTTTTTGGCGCACAGTATACTCGTCTATACCGATCAACCTTTGAAGCAAGTTCGCAGAAGAAGGAAAGCTGCTGGGCGAATGTTAAAATGGGCGGTTGAGCTCAACATGTTTGACATATCATTTGAACCAAGGAAGGCCATTAAGGGGCAAGCCTTGGTCGATTTTATAGTTGAGCTTACTCGCCAACCATAAAGCAAATATCCGATCCAGTGAAGGAAGAAAGCATTGGACGCTCATGGTTGATGGATCGTCCACACACCAATGGGTGTGGGGCAGGAATCATTTGTCAATCTCCCGAAGGGGACAAATTTGAATATGCATTAAGATTCCAATTCAAAGCGTCCAATAACGAAGTTGAATATGAAGCACTCTTGGCTGGAATCAAAATGTGCAAGGCGGTTTGAGCTGTAGAGATTGAGGCAAAATCGGACTCTCTCTTAGTTGTCGGCCAGGTCAACGGAGATTTTGAATGCAAAGAAGCATCAATGGGCAAATATATGCGATCGATCAAGGATGAGATTGAGCCATTAAAATGATTTGTCCTCGACCAAGTGCCAAGGTCGAAAAATCATCAAGCGGATGCTCTCTCGAAATTGGCCGGCTCGGCCGAGGGTGATGTGCCAAGAACAGTCTTTTGGGAAGTCAAACCCAAAAAGAGCATCGACCAAGAGGAGATTATGTTTCTCAGCCGAGGGAAAGTCTGGATGGAGCCGATCATAGAATACAAGAAGACAGGGCGATTGCCTTCGGATCCTGTAGAGGCCAAGTATGTGAAGGCCAGAGACAAGTGGTTTGAACTATGGGACGAGACACTTTACAAGAAGTCGTTCAACCGGCCTCTACTCAAGTGCGTCACCAGAGAAGATGGTCCGGAAGTCCCGAAAGAACTCCATGAAGGAGCTTGTGCCTCTCACATTGGGGGAAGAGCCTTAGGCGAGAAGGCTTTAAGGACGGGGTACTACTGGCCTACCTTAAAGGAGGATGCTTTAGTCTATGCAAAGAAGTGTGACAGTTGTCAGAAGCATGGAAATGTGCATCAGAAGCCGTCCAACTATTTGACCCCCATCTTGTTCCCTCTGCCTTTTGCCAAATGGGGCATGGATATCCTAGGACCTTTCCCCGTGGGCCATGGGCAAAAGAAGTTTGTGATTGTAGCAGTGGACTATTTCACTAAATGGATAGAAGCTGAAGCCATGCGAGGAATAACAACAAACGACGTCAAGGGCTTCATCTGGAAGAACATTATAACTCGATTTGGCATGCCTCAGTCAATCGTCTTTGACAATGGTCCACAGTTCGAAACGCCTAAGCTGAAAGAATGGCTGTCAGAAAGAGAAATCAAAGCTCACTTTGCAGCAGTCGCCCACCCACAAGCTAATGGGCAAGTCGAGTCCTTCAACAAGATTCTATCAAATGGAATCAAGAAGAAGCTGGACAACGCCAAAGGGCAATGGGTTGAAGAACTGCAATTGGTGTTATGGTCCATTAGAACAACTGCTAAGAATTCTACAGGCGAGACGCCTTTCATGCTAGTCTATGGTACTGAAGCCGTCTTGCCCATTGAGATCGAGGAGCCCACCCTACGAGTCATGTTATACACAGAGGAAGCCAACTGGGCCGCATTGCGTACGGCCTTGGATCAAGTCCCAGAAGTCAGGGGCAATGCCTTGCTAAGAATGCAATTGTACAAACTGCGTATGGCTCGGGAGTTTAACAAAAGAGTTGTTAGGCGACCGCTAAAGGTGGGGGATCTTGTTCTGAGAAAGATGGAAGCAGTTGGACGAGCTAAAGAATTGGGAAAACTTACACCAAATTGGGAAGGACCTTATCTGATTGTCCAGGAGATACACAGTGGGACTTTTCGTCTGCAAGGTCTAGATGGAAGATCTATTCAGCGTACCTGGAATTCAGACAACTTAAAGAAGTACCACGTCTAGCTCAGATCTTCGTCAGATGTAAGTAGGGTAATTTGTAGTCACTCCAAAGTGCCACGGCACATATTAGTAAGAAGAGAATTATATACATGCATCTTGGCTTTCAGCCAAGCAAAATCCATATAATACAATTCCTACTATCTTATCTTTTTGGTTATTTTCACCAAGTTACTTCACTTTGGGGCATTAAATCAGTTACTCGTCTAAAAGTGACAATAACCTGGACAAAAATACAAACAATAGTAGAACGTCAGAATTGCTCGCATGTACGCCGAACATCACTCCCTCAAAGAGACCGGCCAAATATATAATGCATATATGGCCGACAAATTGACAAAACCTCTAGTAAGAGTAACGTCAAAGTCTCTGAGAGAAAGCTGGCCTGAAATAAGCCTTTAGTAAAGGGTACTTACTTTCAAAATTACGGACAGCTAGGTAGTCCAAACCCTAGTAAGGGATCGCTACTTAATGACGAGTGTTGCTCCCTCAAGGAAGCCGGCTAAAACATTATGTGAACATGTACCTCACGCTCGCCCATCAACTTCAGCAGGCTCAGCCAAGGCTGGCCGCTCTCCCTCTTGGACTTCAGTTCCACTTCAATATACGATTGAGCTAAGCCCAAGAGCGGGGGGATAATAGAAGCCTATAGGACGAGCTAAGGAGAGTAGGTCGTCCAAAAACCAGGATGGCCCCCGGATCGAAGGTGGCCCCAGGAAGGTGACCGTCAAAGTATGGACGCTATCCTTCATTGGGTGACCCTCGTCCTAAAATTGGAGGCCAATTCCAGACGAAGATGGCCCCAAGAAGGTGACCGTCCAAGTATGGACGTCCTCCTTCTTTGGGTGACCCTCGTCCTAAAATTGGAGGCCAATTCCGAGGCGAAAGATGGCCCCCAAGAAGGTGACCGTCCAAGTATGGACGTCCTCCTTCATTGGGTGACCCTCGTCCAAAAATTGGAGGCCAACTCCAGACGAAGGTGGCCCCAAGAAGGTGACCGTCCAAGTATGGACGTCCTCCTTCATTGGGTGACCCTCATCCAAAAATTGGAGGCCAATTCCAGACGAAGGTGGCCCCAAGAAGGTGACCGTCCAAGTATGGACGTCCTCCTTCATTGGGTGACCCTCGTCCAAAAATTGGAGGCCAATTCCAGACGAAGGTGGCCCCAAGAAGGTGACCGTCCAAGTATGGACGCTCTTCTTCATTGGGTGACCCTCGTCCAAAATTGGAGGCCAATTCCAGACGAAGATGGCCCCAAGAAGGTGACAGTCCAAGTATGGACGCCCTCCTTCATTGGGTGACCCCCGTACAAAATTGGTAATCGTTCAATCCTAGACGAAGATGGAAATCGATCAATCCTAAGATCGCAATCCCAAACGAGCCTCTTTTGGTACTTAGATGCATATTCAATTATCAAAAGCTCTAAATATTGTAGACCGTCCAATAATATCAGGACGAGTCACATTTTTACTTCGGACAGAATTTTGTACTCCAGGAAAAACAGATCGTCCGATTGTTCAGGACGAAGGTGATATTATACTTGGTCAAAATTAGAATTCAGAAAGATAAAAGGCAGGAAATTGGCAAAAATACTCTTTCATATATAATTGGTAAAGAATTACAACTTAAGGCTACTGAAGAGCCAAGACTACAACGGCAGACAAGCCAAGAAACTTAGAAAAATAAACCTAAAGCTAGGCTTCATCTCCGGCGCGTGTTTCTTGGTTGTCCTCAGGCTTCTCATCCCCGCCTTCGTCTTCGGGCCCCTCATCATCGGCTCGCAGCCTCGTCGTCGAGTCTAAGAATTCCGGAGGTTCCTCGGCACATACCATAGCCTGATGGACACTCTGTTGGTACTCTAGACGACGCACAAAGCTGGGAACCTCATCAGATTCAGCCAGCATCTCGAAGGCCTTGACGGCCCAGCCTTTAGACGTTTCGATGACTTGTGCCAACCCTTCCTTGGCGTCATCGAAGGCCTTGGCCGCCTGGCTCTCTAGACGGGCAGTTCTCGCCCTCAGAAGAATATTCTCCTTCCTTAGCTGCGCGGCGATGAGAAGGGCGGCATTTCTTTCATCTCTAAGATCAGTGGAGACAGCATCAATTACCATCTTTAGACGGTCTTGTTCCTTGAACATGTCATTAATAGTAACAACATAATTCTTGTTTTCTGACTCCAGAAGAGCTGATCTCTTCTCCAAAGCCTCCAGGGATTGACGATGGAGAGTATTAGCCATCTCAATATCATGGATGGCCTTGTCGCTTCTTGTAGTCGCCAAATGGACGAGCCGTTTATTCTCTTTTCTAAGCTCCCTCGCCCAATCTTCGGTTAGTATCTTTGCGAGCCGTAAGTTGGGGCAAAGAAAACAAATCACGTTATTAGACGATTTGCAAAGTAAAAATTTGTACAAGTATAAAACAAGGCGATCATAAAAGCAATACCTCTAAGAAGCCGAGACATGTAGCCCACATGCCGGCGGACGCTCCCCTTAATCCCTTGATGTAGGATTCGGGGAAGCATTTGAAGAGCTCCTGCTTCAGCCGCTCTTTCTCCAGCCTTGACATTTTGGCAAAGGCAGGAGAGGACTCCTCGTCCGAATCAGCAGTGGGAGGAGTTGGGGGAATAGCAGGGCCTTTGCCCTTATCTGAAAGAGGGGGAGAGTCAGTTATCTTGATAGGGAAGACGATGGCTTGTCTATTGGACGGACTCATGGACCGTCCACCGACCCGCATCGTCCTAACTATGTTGGGGTAATACGACTCACCAGACGAAATTGATGTCGTCCTAACAGCTAGAGGCATCTGTGGCACCAGCTTTGCCACTGAGCCGCTGAACCCTGGATAGTTCTCGGCAGCGGCATCGGATCCCGGCGCGACGCAGCCAAGGCGGACTCGGGTTGACCTCGCAGAGTCGGCCGGCAAAACGCCGAGCGGCACAGCTGCGTGTGCATCCCTTACCTCCTCGGCCGATCCGGCAGTTGACGGCTCTCTTTTAAGAGCCTTGGCTTGTGGGGGAGGCATGCTTTTCTCCCCACTCTCGGCAGCAGGAGCCGCCTTATCCACCCTCTTCCTTGTAAAGCCCTTGGGCTTCTTCGCTGAAGGCTGGTCAGCGGCTGTAGTGGGCCTCTTCCTGGACGAGGACGACTTCCCAGGGGGAAGTTTGTTTGTGGGAGCATTTTTCTGCAAAAAGTAAAGGCATCAGATTAATCGTCCACAAAAAAGAAATAACTACTATTGCAACAATCCAGACGAGAATGGCCCCAAGAAGGTGACCGGCCAAGAATGGACGTTCTTCTATGGCCGACCCTCGCCCCAAAATTGGATGCAAAAATCCAGACGAGTACGGTCCCAAAGAGGTGACCGTCCAAGTCTGGACGATCTCTCTCCTTGGCTGACCTTCGTTTAAAATTTGGTGCAAAAACTCTTGGACGAGCATGGCCCCAAGAAGGTGAACGTCCAAGTCCGGACGTCCTCCCTTTTTGTGTGGCTCTCGGCCCAAGAATGGGACACTATCTCTTGGACGAGCATGGCCCCAAGAAGGTGAACGTCCAAGTCTGGACGTCCTCCTTTTTTGTGTGGCTCTCGTCCAAGAATGGGACACTATCTCTTGGACGAGAATGGCCCCAAGAAGGTGAACGTCCAAATCTGGACGCCCTCCTTCTTGGGGTGACTCTCGTCCAAAAATTGGACACTATCTCCTAGGCGAGCATGATCCCAAGAAGGTGACCGTCCAAGTCTGGACGTTCTCCTTCTTCGGGTGACCCTCGTCCAAGAATTGGATGCCAATTCTTGGACGAGCATGGTCCCAAAGGGGTGTCCGTCCAAGTCTGGACGTTCTCCTTCTTTGGGTAACTCTCGTCCAAAAATTGGACACCAATTTTTAGACGAGCGTGGGCCCAAGGAGGTGACCGTCCAAGTCTAAACGCTCTCCTTCCTGGGGTGACCCACGTCCAAGAATTGGATGCCAATTCCAGACGAGCTCTTATGGTCCTTGCAAAAAAAAAAAAAAAAAAAAAAAAAAGAGGAAAGTGTTACCAATGTTTCCGCCCTTTTTTCGGCGCTGCTCTTTGCATACTCCTTCCACAGATTATCTGTAAATTAGGACATGCTGATTTCCCCCGTCCAAGATGGTTTGGGGCGTTGTCGGCCGAGTCCGAAAATACAAAAGAAAAAATATGTGTGTTCGTCATATGAGTTATGGACGAAGAGTTTTACTTGGATGATTTTAAATATACCTTTATCCTCAGCCAACCGCAAGCCGGCAGCGACCAAGAAGTCGTCTTGGTAAAACATTTCCTTAAAGGGTATCCAGTTAGACGGTCCCTTAAAAGATCGCTGGCCGGGTCCCGGAGTACTCCTTCACTCCGAAGTACTCCACCACCTCCTCGTCAAATTCGTCCTCCGGCTCCAGCCCAAGACCGCTTCCGTCCGGTATTTGTGACGCATCTATTATAATATCTCGTAGCTCTCGTGACATAGTCGCTGGACGCCCGTAAAAAGATGAAATCGGCTTTCCAATCGTGCATCTTTGACGATTTCCCCCAAGCTGTCATGAAGCCTCGGACGGGTCGCCGATGCTGAGCCATGCTCCGTCCATAGCCCCAGTACCTTGGACGCATAATGGATATGGGTAAAGGCTTCAAGGGAAAGGGCTAGGCCGCGTAGCTCGCAGACGGCAATAAACGTCGGGATGTTGTGCCAAGCGTTCGGTGCCGCTGGTTATGGCCGATGTGGTAGTGCTGCAAAGACTTGTTCTATGAAGTCGTGAAGAGGAAACCTCGATCCAAAGATCTAAGGCTAGTTTATAGACGGCGAAATGGCTCCTAGGAGCACTCAGGATCGTCGCGTCGTTATTAGGAATGACAAAGGAGAAGCCCGGCATGGGCATGAAAGACGACAAGAAATTAGGGTCTGGTCCTAGTTTCTCTAACCACTTACGGTTAACTAAAATGAAGCCAGGATCGAAAGGGGACCTAAACGTTTTCTAATCTCCCGACGAGGTGGTAGAGGCCTCGTCGATTCTTCGGCGACCTCGGGATCGCTACCATTATTACCTTCGCCGATCTCCTCCGTATCGGCGTCCCCGCCGAAGTACCGGGTCTCGGTTTTATTTCTGAAGTCTCTGCATCATGGTCAAACGGAGGCCTGTCCAAGGACTGAGCACTTTGGACCTCTCTTGCCTCATCTGGCACTCGTCCAATCGATTCCTCCATATCCGAGCTATTTGACGGAATTATTGCTTTTCGTCTTAGACGGGCCATTTGCTTGACGCGCGCCGCATTACCCCGCACGGTAAAGACCGGGTCGCCCGACTTTCTCGGCCAAAACTATGAAAAAAATATGTACTCGGCCGTAAGAGGCCCAACTCTAGAATGTACCGAAGAAGAAGTATCGTTTCTAGGGTCAAGACAAGCTCTTGGTCGGCTAGGATTATTTGACGAAGATGATTCCATTTTATTGATTTTCTAAGAAAAAATAAAGAATAAAGAAGAATAAAAGGATCAAAGAAACGATAACTGCTAAGAACGTCTGGGAAATTCGGTGAAGGATGCTGAAGTTGGACGATCTCTCTCTCTCTAGAAAATTGCAGAGTCTCTCTCTCTAGAAAAATTTGTTCGAGGTGTTAAATGATTGAATGTTTTCACACCAAGGATATTTATAGAGGAATAAGAAACTGCGCGGCCGGTCAAGAATGACCGAAAGGGGAGTCCCACGGTCTAATATGACCGGTATAACACAAGAAAGGGCGCGTCATTTCCTTCATTTTGAATACACTACCCTCTGTATAACGGGCCGTAACCGTCAGACGGGCCAACAAAAATCTACCTTGGGTAAAAGGGCATTAACCGTCAGATGGGCCAACAGTGAAAGCCCTTTTAGGGGCAAATGTTGTAGCCTAATATCTACGGCTCCCTTAACGACACATGGGCTCATCAGAGCCGTACACGTGTCATCCTATTTAAAATAAAAATAAGGCTTAATCTCCGGGCTATGCTCGATTGGGGTAAAAGGATTGAATTTCTCGGCCCAATAGTCGAAGCCCAAGCAGGTGCAAAATGGTCGAAGGAGAGTGGTTAATAGACATCCCCCGGGTCATGGTCCGCCACGTGTCATGATCCGATTTCTCGGTCAATCGGAGGCCACTATGGTAGGTCGAGTTTTAAGGTTAGGCCGTCAACTTGCTATCACTATAAATACCCCTGAAATCAGGAGAAAACACATTCAATGCAAACAGTGTAAAGTTACTCTGATAAATTCTCTCTCACTTTCTCTTTCTATCTCTACTTTCTCTTACAACTCCTGATAACTGACTTAAGCATCGGAGGGGGAACCACCACCCAAACCTCCAGGGTGGGTCCCTTTGTGCAGGTTCGGGACCAAAGCCAAGGCTAAGGATTAAGCTATAATTCAGGCATTGTTGCACAAGTCTCCATCTGAAGAACACTCAAGATACTAATTTACTTGCTTGACAAGGAAGCTAAGCCTACAGCTTACTTGTTGGACAAGTGGACAAAACAGAAATGATGAACAGGTTGCCCTGTATGAGAGGTTAAGCGGCCCCTACAGGTTCTCTGGTTACTATGCTGATTTTCTGTTACTTGTCTTCCTTCTATCTTGTTGTGATCCAAGTAGAAGGGGTGTGCACACTAGGGACTCTGTTATTATGGCCATTTCGTTATCCGTAGGTGGTTACAGGGGATTGACCCCGGCCTACAATGTTGAAGTAAGTGGTTACAGGGGATTGACCCCGGCTTACTGGCGTTCTCTTTCCTCTCCTTAAATATTTGGATTAATTGAATTAATTATGCGATTATTCATTGTATATATAGATGTGTGTGTGTGTGCTATGCTTTTCAACCCTATTAATCTACTGTTTTACAATATATTTTCAACTTAAGTATTTTACGGGATGGAGTTGGAATTACTCAGTTTTTCTGATTTTTGGGAGCTTGTCTCTCTTGTTTCTTTTCAATGTATTTGTGCAGGTGGGTGATCGACGGGGGAGCAAAAGGGAGATCACTTAGAGTTGTCATCCACTTAGTTTATGATTTAGCTTCCGTTGGAACTCTGAAATACTTTAGTAATTAGTACTATTTAATGAACATTTTACTTGGTTGTAAGGATTAATTAATTTGAATTTAGTATGCTTTAATCTAGCCTTGCATTTATTTCCAAGGAGATAAGTGCGGCGGTAGCACGCCCGTTGAGTCGAACCCTCGTGGATTTTCCCCCATCTCAAGTTTTATTAAATGAAAAAGGGTTCGGGTTGGTGAGGGTGTTACACCTATGGTACCTTTGCATATCAAAGGATGTCATTTGGACTATGCAATGCTCCCGCCACTTTCCAATGTTGTATGATGACCATCTTTTCTGAGTTTATTGAGCCCATTATGGAAGTGTTTATGGATGACTTTAGCGTGTATGGAATTGATTTTGATGCGTGTTTGATGAATTTGGCTAAAGTGCTAAAAAGATGTGAAGATGTAAGTCTTGTATCGAACCGTGAGAAGTGCCACTTCATATGGTTACCGAAGGAGTGGCACTTGGTCATATTATTTCTGAACGAGGCATCCAGGTGGATAAAGCAAAGATTCAAGTAATTGAGCAATTACCCCCTCCTGTGAATGTCAAAGGAGTGCGAGGATTCCTTGGTCATGCGGGATTTTATCGCTGCTTTATCAAGTACTTCTCTAAAATTGCTAAACCACTTACTTAGTTGCTCCTCAAGGATGCCTCGTTCATGTTTACCGATGAGTGTATTGATTTTTTCAACGGGATCAAGCAAGCATTGATTATCGCTCCTATTATTCAATCTCCGGATTGGACCCTTCTGTTCGAGATCATGTGTGATGCCAGCGATTATGCTATTAGAGATGTACTTGGTCAGAGGAAGGACAAGGTCTTACATGCTATCTACTATACTAGTAAGACACTCGATTAAGCCCAGGTTAACTATGCTACTACAAAAAAGGAACTACTTGCAGCTTGTATGTGCCTTGGACAAATTTCGGACCTATTTACTTGGGTCTAAGGTTATAGTCTATACCGATCATGTCTGCCTCAAGTATCTCCTTCCGAAGAAGGAAGCTAAGCCACACTCATTAGATGGATTCTCTTGCTCCAAGATTTTGATCCGGGAAATTCGTGACAAAAAGGGGGCCGAGAATGTTGTTGCAGATCACTTATCTAGGTTGAGCTATGACGGTGCAAGGGTTGATCTTCCTATTGATGTCTCATTTTCATCCGACCATCTTTTTGCTGTCTCGGTTCAGACTCCATGGTATGTTGATTTGTTAACTTCTGTGTATGTGGAAAATCTCCTCCTGATTTAACCTATCAATAACGGAAAACGTTCCTTCATGATGCTCGTCATTACTTTTGGGATGACCCTTATCTATTCAAGAGATGTGGCGATGGTTTATATAGGAGATGTATTCTTGAGTGGGAGATGCATGACATTCTTAAGCACTCTCACTCTCTACCTTGTGGAGGACATGTTGGGGCCTCCAAAATTGTGGTAAAGGTCTTACAATATGGTATCTATTGGCCAACTCTTTTTAAGGATGCAAGGATCTTTGTTGTTTCTTGTGATGCATGCGAGAGGAGCGGCAATATTTCTCAAAGGCATGAGATGCTTCAAACACCTATTCTAGAGGTTGAGCTTTTTGATATTTGGGGTGTGGATTTTATGGGGTCATTCCCATCCTCTTCTGGTAATCGATACATTCTTGTTGTTGCGGACTATGTGTCTAAGTGGGTAGAAGCATTGGCCTCTCCGACCAATGACTCCAAAGTGGTCATGAAACTATTCAAGAAAATCATCTTCCCACGATTTGGAGTTCCTAGAGTGGTGATTAGTGATGGTGGTTCACACTTTCACAAGCGCACATTTGAAGCTCTTCTTCGGGGTCACTCATAGGACTGAATTAGCTTATCATCCACAAACAAGTGGGCAAGTGGAAGTCTCCAACTGTGAGATCAAGTCTATATTGGAGAAGGGGTTGCTAAATCCAGATTAGATTAGAGTGCCAAACTTGATAATACTTTATGGGCATATCGAACTACAATCAAGACACCCATTGGTACTACCCTATTTCGCTTGGTGTATAGCAAATCTTGTCATCTCCTTGTCGAATTGGAGTATAAGGCTTTTTGGGCTATCAAATAACTCAACATGGATTTTTCTCTAGCAGGAGAGAAGCGACTTCTACAGCTTAATGAACTTGATGACCTTCGTTTGGATGCTTATGATAGTTCTCGAATCTACAAGGAACTAACTAAAAGGTGGCATGATAAGAAGATCTTGCGGAGAGATTTTTCAGTGGGTAAGTTCTTGTTTACAACTCTAGACTTAAACTTCTTCTTGGAAAGTTAAAGTCTCGATGGTATGGCCCTTTTACAATCACTACAGTTAACAAAATTGATTCAGTTGAGATCATGTCTGGAAAAGGTGAGAGATTCAAAGTGAAAGGGTAACGCTTGAAGTTATACTATGTCGGTGCTACCGTGGGTCTAGTTGAAGAATTCTACCTCCAAGCACCACCTTCACTTGGCCATTGAAATAAGTAAACGGTCGTGTGGGACCTTTATAAACCAGCGTTGATCGGGAGGCAACCCGATTCTCTACATTTTTTTCTTATTTCCTTTTTTTTTTTTGTGGATTGATGAGAGAGTGCCATTTTATGTCTTTGGAGCTTTCTTTGTGCAAAGCATTGTATGAGAAAGAACCACAACACCCAAAAAAAAAGAGCGAACATGTATCGTTGTGTGGTCCGCCCCCATCGTTAATTAACATAAATTCAACAAAGAAACCCGCAAAGAGAAACACGGAGAACTTTGAAAAAACCACTTCGCACGATCGGGCGACATTCCACAGCCGGATGCATCGGGCATATGAGCCCTATCGGGACCGAGAGTACCATCTTGACAAATAAAAATCCGATAAAAATTTTTGCCCGATGGACTGGGGAGTTCGCCCGATAGGGCGGGACCCTATATACGGGCTATTAATCGTTGTTTCAGCCTAATTTCTCCTTCCTTCTCATCTTTTCCCCCAAATTTCGTCCCCCTCTCTCTCACCTTCCAAAACCCTAACTTCTCCTCTTTTAGTTTCTCCTTCCTCCCACTCACTTCCTCCATTAATTTTCTTCAATTTCTTCTCACACCACCATTACCATCCTTCTCCCCACATAATCTTCATTTTTTTTTCCCTCCCACTCTTAAGGCATATGGGTTCTTCAAAGGGTTGAGTCAAAGAATTCAAGCATCATCACCGTGGCTACAAGAGAAGTAAAGGAGGGGCCAGTTCAAATGCACCACCACTCGAGGTACTACGTGACCCGGATTATCCCGACATTATCTTTGAGTTCGAGGACCATAAGGTACGTTTCATGAACCTAAAACATCGTCCTATACTTGCTAAAAGATTCTTAGATCTTCAATTGCTTCAACGCTTGGGTTTATCAGCTGATTTGAATAAATTCTCTTATCATATTGGCATGTCTACTTTGTATAATTCACATGTTAATACCTATGCCGATACTACATTAGAAATTTTCAGTACCATTGATGTTGTAATATCACGTGATGGCTTGGTTGCTCATGTCTATTTTCGAATATTTAATGAGCGACATGATTTTACGTTAGGTAAATGTTTTTGTTTATCTGCTAGGGGTGAGACTAGTAATCCTAGTGATTTTCAATCTGGGCCTCTTTGGTATGCCATAACGGGAGATAATACTTACAATAGCCAACATCTTCATGCTAATACAATTCACCAACCTGTCATGAGGATTTGACAAAGGTTTATGGCTTGGACCATTTTTGAGAGGCACAATTTGAAGGGATAAGAGTTAGCTATTATGGGTAGTTTTATCTATCACACGACACTCAAATATAAATTCAACATTGTGCATCACAGGCCCTCCACTTTAAATGCTTAGGAACCCCTTTTCGAGCTTTACGCTCTCCTAAATTGTTTTCCTGTCAATTTCAATAAGTAAATCTAACTAGTAAAGTAGAGCACTCCAGATGATTTCTCATAATGAAAGAAGAGACATTCTAGCATATAATCTAGTAGTTAAACTATATAAACTTCAATTAATTATGCACCCAAATTTCGACCTCTAGTATAACTGACAAATTACAACTCTGTTGGTCTCCTTCCCCTCCAAATCAGCATAAACTTGAGCCAAAATTCCTGTAAAAGAAACGGTTACTCCATGTAATCCAACTCATGGGTTGAGCTAAGGGGTTTTGTAATCCTATAATCCATAACATATGCAACCCATTTGGTAAGAGGCCATAAATGGTGGAAATAATAATGCATTATAGTGTAAATTTGTGCTAGAAATCCAATGTCATTACCTATGGTAATGTTATTTCATCCCAAGATAACCATTTTTTTCCTAGAATCTTATTACTATCAATTATCACTTGAGAAGGTGGTATTGGGTGGTAATGAAAATTTATAAAGGGAAACTCATGTTTTGTGAGAAAGTTTCATTCACATAGTCATTGACAAGAGAAACTTCTTTACAAATTTACACTAAATTTCATTACCATTACCACTATTTATTACCACTAACCAAACGGATTGATAGAGCTTCAAGCAAAGCAACCTATGCCTTCAGAAAGGTGGACTTGAAGAGCCAGACCCTATCCTGTTAGTCATTGAAGAATTAGATTGTTCTATCAGTCACTGAAGAACCAGACTCTATCCGCAACAGATCTTGGCCTCATTCCAGCAGTGCGTTCTTTTAGATCAAGCATTCAAAGAAAAGCTACATTCTTTGAGATCAAACATTCCAAGAAAACCTAATAGCTTAATACACTTTCTAAGAAGTTCCAGAAATTACTGCCCATAAGCCCAAAACACAAATAATTGACACTTTAAATAACCGTCATTTTACCATATGTATTTAGTTATGAATGTATATCACCTTAACCAAATTTATGACAGAAGGAAGGTGGCATAATATTTAATAAGGACCTCTTTCAGCATAACTACGAAATCAAATACTAATCAGAACCAGTACGGTTCCCACAATTATATTTAAGGAACCAAAGATGTATAGTATTTAATCAAGACCTCTAGCTACAGATCAAGTTTTTACAACTCGCTTGAAGAATTGTGGGCAGAATGACACGGGTTAGCACCTTACAAATGATAAACAATACCAGCAGATACCATATGGAATGGTCAGCAGAAATAAACCTTTATAAGGATGATAGTTAATCTGTTAACATGATACTGTCAACTATGAAGCTTATGCTTCAACGAAGAAATAAATAAAATCTCATCCACTACTTCGCTAAACAGGCAGCCGTACATTAGTGGAATCCCTAAAACTACAAGCAGAACTGAGAATTAAACAACAAATCTTAGATCCCCAAAGGTAGAGAATTGCAAAAACATGTAACATGGAAAAAGATAATTCAAGGACTACAAACCGTTTAAACGAGCCTCAGTTTCAGGCGACATACATATGTACATGAGAAGCAGGCCAATCGCAAAGTGAGGCCAATTGTAGAATCTGAATTGTACATCTACCTGATTGTGACAAACTTGTTGGTACCGTGTTTAGCCCAATGAGTCCTCAAATCAATAGGGTTAGAGAAGTTATAACCTTCGGCTGCTAACTTTTCCAACACCTTCTTAAAGGCCCCCAAACTCATCTTTCTCCCAGCTATCCTTGCACCACGTCGTTTAGCACTCATTGGCAAGGGGTACATTGACATACTAGTTGTGCAACACGCTGACTGCCACCCACCAGAACCCCATCGATAACATTGTTGAGGTGTCCCAGTGCAAGAACAAACTGGTATAGGAATAGTAGAAATATCCATATCGATCCCATTTATAACAACTTCAGTGGTTTTCTTCGCAGACTTAGCTCGTTGAGCTGAACCGCCGCCCCCATCCTTCGGGCCGCTGGGGGGCTTTCTTTGGTTTCTTTGATTTAGGAGCTTTTTCAGATTTTCCAGCTGATCTCTTTTTCAAAGGGCCATTATTGATCTCAACCGGCTCTGCTCGAATCATCCTCTCCTCATTTGAGGATTCGGGTTGTCGAATCATTTGCATAGGGAGGTGATGGGTCGGGGGAGTCTCAGTAGGAACACCAAAACTATGGCCACTGGGTAACATATTAAACAGTTTATTCTCTCTATTGATCCAAGTATCCCTCATGTAATCAACCTGATAGTGGGTGCTTGGAACCACATAATCCCTCTGGTGAAACCCAGCATTGGTGTTCGCAATTAAAGCCGACTCCCGACCTCCGAGAAGCGGTTTCCGGTCGGCTATGCTAGACATGAGCTGCAAGTTCAGATGCTTCATTGGGGGGGATCATAATAACCCCAATTACGCATATTGAGACCGCCATCACCGTCCATCGGAGAACTAAATTAACAACAAAAAAGAGAAACGAAAAAGGAAGCGAAAAACTTGTTAATCAGAGATGAATTCACAAACTTCAACCCGTTCTCGGTCCGACATTACGTTCCTCATTATACACCCTAAAACAACAAAAAATACGAAACCAATAACTCAATTAAATCAAATAACATAACCAATGTAAATCAACATTTCAAAAAAAAATCTCAGAAAAGTCAAAGTCAGGCAAAATTAACAAACACCCATCAAATCAAGCAACGACATTGATAAGAAAACACTAATTTAGGCACCAAATCACTTGAAATCTAATTACGTTGATCTACATTCCGATTCAATAGCCAAATTTTACAAGTTTCGCAGCGAGATCTCAAATGTCAATGAAATTATATAAAAATTAAATGCGTAAAATTTCAGATCTCAAACGGTTAGCAGATCTAAAAGCATTTAAAGAAGTACAAAAGACACAAGAGAAACAGATAAGGGAGGAGAGAGAAAAATAGATGAGAGAAGACAGAAGGGGATACTTACTGACGAAGAACGGGAATTAGCCGGGTTACTGGGTTAGGGTTCTTTCTTCGGATGGGGGAGAGAAGAGAGAGACAAGAGAGAGGAGAGAGAAAAGAGGAGAGAGAAAGACTCAAGGGTATAAAAAGGAGCCGAGTATGCACGCCATCTAAAATTAATTACTACGTAAGTAGTAGTATGCTTTTTTTTTGCCCCGAACCCGGACGCCCGGAACGCTACATTTTTGGCAATTAACGGATAACCGTTACTAATTATATTAACCGATTTGACTAATTAATCGTTAAGCTATTTGTATAAAGCTGCTTTGGTAAGAACTAATAATTGATCGATATTTGATTGCGTAAAATGATCAATAACGACATGGGAATAATTTTCACTCTTTCACTTTTTGTTGTTTATAAAATAAATATCTTTGGTGAATATATATTAGGGATAAGACATACTAATAAATAATAATTTTAACCACATCTATAAAATTCAATAATAATCATTATCTATAATATCTATAATAAATAAATGTTGAAATTTATGAGTTGATAATTTGCAAATATATTAATAAGGACATGGCTTAATCCATTATTATACCTTTTATTATTTATAAAATAAATATGTTTGGTGAATATATTGGTAATAAGACATACAAGAAAAAAAAAGGTTCAAAGATTGAAAGACAAGACTAATGCAAGATTAACAAAAAAATTACAAGAATAAGAAAATCGGAGAAATAAAAAAAAAAAAACATAAACTCATGATAGGTTTAGGGATACCTTGGTAAGAGTAGTAATTTTAAAGTAACTTGTAGGACATAAATATAATTTCTCCACTCATTCTCAAACCTCTAATATCAAAAATTTCATCCCCGCAACTTTTTCAAAAAGAGTTTTTTTAAGTCCAAAAAGTTATGAGTGCATCTTGGGTGTAACATGTTACACCATAACTTATCGTGTAATATGCATAATGACATAAATTTTAATAAGAATGACATGGACTATAAAAATAATGACATGAATTTCATGTCATTTTGTCATTTATTTCATGTCACTTGAGCTTTTTTTTTACAAAATAAGTAGTTGTTTGTGGGTTGTTACTCCATATATTATAAAGTGTAACAATTACACCCAAGTAATTTATGAAAAGTTATTTCAAACCTCTATTTACCAAATAGCCAAATTAGAGGATTGAATAGTCAAATCCTCTAATATGAGCTCAAATCTCTAATTTTTGCCCCAAATCTCTCTTTACCAAACGGGAGTTCCTCCGTTTTTTATTAGATTACTCATCGTGACTTTGGCTTTATTCACATACTCCCTTAGACTCTTAATAGTTTACCTACTTTACTCTTTGAGTTGTCTTGGTTAAACCACCTCTTCTTTTTTTTTCGCTTTTGGAATGGACCCGCTGGTTTTATATTATTATCTTAGGATTTTTCACCATATACCCCCGATAAATTTTTTTAATTCACCATATACCCTCAATGTTTTCAAAATTCACCATATACCCCTCAATTTCTTGATTTTATCATGTGCCCTTAATGATTAACAACTATCAACGTTTTTTATCACTAACCCCATGATTCAATTACTAAACCTTAATTAATCCTCATTTTACTCATTTACCCTAATAGATTATCATTGAAACAACACCTAAGACCAAAGAAAAAGGAAGAGAGTTATGGAGGAAGAGTGATATACGGGGCCATTTGTGGTTTTTTAATGGTGGTCAATTAAGGTTAACGACTCAAATAGGGGTTAAGTAGGGTTTGGTATTAATGACGAAAAATATTGACGATCGTTAGTCATTAAGGACATATGGTGGATTTCAAAGAAATTGAGGGGTATATGGTGAATTTTGAAAAGTGCGGGGATATATGGTGAATAAAAAAAATTCGGGGGTATATGGTGAAAAATTCGTATTATCTTTTAAATAAACTTTATTGATCATATGCAAATGTGAACAGGACAATGCAAGTAAACTGAACTCATTGGTTGAGTGTTTATGGTAATAGGGAGGACTAGCTTCGCTAGACTTAAAAATTGGGCCTTTATGGCAATGGGGAGGAGTAGCTTAGCTAGACTAGAAGACTGGGCCTTTATGGCAATAAGGAGGAGTAGCTTCGCTAAACTTAATGATTGGGCCTTTATGGCAATAGAGATGAGTAGCTTCGTTATACTCATTGTTTGGGCCTTTATAGCAATAGGGAGGAGTAGCTTTGCAAAACTCGATGATTGGACCTTTATCGCAATAGGAAGGACTAGCTTCGCTAGACTTGAAGATTGAGCCTCTATGTCAATAGGGAGGACTTGCTTCCCTAGACTCGATGATTGGGCCCTTTATGGCATTAGGGAGGACTAGCTTCGCTAGACTCGAAGATTAAGCCTTCATGGTAATTGGGAGGAGTAGCTTTGTGAGACTCAATGATTAACCCTTTATAGTAGTAGAAAGGAGTAGCTGCACTAGACTCGAAGATAGGGCCTTTATGGTGGCAATAGGGAGCAGTAGCTTGCTTCACTAGACTCGAAGATTCAGCCTTTATGACAACGGGGAGGAGTAGCTTCGCTAGACTCGAACATTGGGCGTTTATAGAAATTGGGAGGAGTAGCTTCACTAGACTCGATAATTAGGCCTTTATAGCAATAGGGAGTTGTAGCTTCCCTAGACTCGAAGATTGGACCTTTATGATAATAGGGAGAACTTGGATTTCGTACTTGATCCTATACTGGCTTAAATTTGGAATTGATAGGGATTAGAGTCCAAAGTTATTAAAATCGCGATTCAAATCTCAAAATCTTACGATTTTATAATTCAAAATATGGTATACGATTCGATTCACGATTCTAGACGATTCTATACATTTCTTTTGACTAGCGAAAACCTCGCAAATTTAAATCATGCTAACAAAGCAAATAATAGATATGTATTGTTAGTTATTGCCAATATAGTGGGTAAACAACTATTTTTCCAATGTTTAGGGTTTTTAACTTATAATTTTAGCACATTCAATGATGATTGAGTGCAATATCTTGATTATACGTGTTTGTAGAATCTTACGATTTTACGATTTGATTTTACGATTCGAATCTAAAGGTCGTTTCCGATTCAAACTAGAATCTCGATTTTAACAACTTTGTTAGAGTTAGATTGGGCCCACATGAAAATGTAAGCATGGGCTTGACTTTGACTAGGGCTCATATAAAGATGCAAATGGGCCTAGAATTTTACATGAGCTACACTTACATGGGCCTAAGATGAATGCATGGACTCAAATGCAAATGGGATTAAGATGAACGCAAATGGATTTGGATTGAGCTTAGAATTTTTGAAATTTATTTTGTTTTTGAAATGGACCTCTTTCTTTATATTCATTAATTTTCTTTTCAAAAAAGAAGTTTATTATTGGAAGATTAGAGATAGGGATGATTTTGTTTGAAAAAGATTTTTGATTTGATGGTGATAAAAAGGATTGATTTTGAAAAAAACGTTGTTTTTTAAAACGGATAAGATGATGATGAATA
Source organism: Beta lomatogona (assembly GCA_947646795.1). Lineage (NCBI taxonomy): Eukaryota > Viridiplantae > Streptophyta > Magnoliopsida > Caryophyllales > Amaranthaceae > Beta > Beta lomatogona. Next base: position 1,057,380 of record CANSNZ010000357.1, read on the forward strand.
AACTATATTTTGAAAAAGATAGTATATATAAGAGGGTAGGATTGATTTTGAAAAGGATTATTTTTTTGGATAGGATAGGATAGATATATATGTTGGAAAGATAGGTTAGATAGAGGGGGTAAGATGGGACATGATTAGATGCATGACGACTCGAAACTCAATCATGAGCACTTATCTAGATGCACTTTAAAGATAGACTCAATCTTATATAGATGATATGCATGCAAACAATCAATATTTCATTTAATTAGTCGAGTTTTTTTGTGAAAAATATGACCTAAAAGTGATCATAGAAGATGATGCAAAGACGGATTAAAAACAAGCCAATAAATCGTCAAAATGAAGCTATGTGGCTTGTGCCACTCGCAAGGATCTTGGTGCCATGCAAGGCTGATGCGTGCCACACAAGCTTGTGCATCACGCCCAAGCTCCTTGCATGTGACACAAGGTTCTTGCGTTTAGCGTACGATGCTCACAATACGCTTTTTTATTTTCGACCATCTATCGGGTCGTTTCCCGATGTTTCCAGCCTAATTTAAGGGTAATACGTGGGGAAAGCATGTTGAACATAGCAAACAAACAATCAATAATGTCAAATAGGTAAGAAATAGTATGAAATACCAACTACAATCAAGATTTATGTTTAGTATTATGGTTAGGCTTAGGTCTGACTTAAAAGAGTCCATGACTAAAAGATTGATCCCCCGCTTCATATCTTTGCTTAAGAAGATGGCCATGTGTAAGATGCACTCCAGTTTCAAGTGGGAACAAGAAAGCACTGCCTTGTTTGGGCAGGTTTGCTTATGATCCAACACTATCGCTTCCGAAGTTTTTTAAAGGTGGTTGTTGTTGTTGTTGTTGTTGTTGTTGTTGTTGCCTCCCACGAATCCCACCATCGTGTAGTGGTGTCAAATTGGGCTACTGGGTGGGTTTGGGTCGACCCAACTTGGATCGGAATGATTTGGGTCGAATAATCTGGGTGAGAGTGGGCCACGGGTCGGAACTAGGTGGGCTTGGGTCGATCCAACCTGGATCGAATGATTTGGGTCAGAATAATCTAGGTGAGAGTGGGCCATGGATCGGAATGATTCATGTCAATGTTGTAATCATAATACTACACATGTTTCCTTAAAAAAAGCCTAAGCTATGTTTAATGGGCACTAGTAGATTTTTAGAAGCAAATCACCCTTGGTCGATGCAACAAGAAGGCTTTTAATGGAAAAGTTGAGGAGAGACCTCCTCCTAAACCTTTATTAAAGGTTGAGGTTGGCAGAGAATTGAAGAATTTTGTGAATGCCTTTGGGAAAACTCAAAAGAAGAGAGATGATTGTGATTGTCATTGGAAGAAAAGATATGTCTTACTTGATTTGCCATTGAAAAAATATTTGTGACAATGTGCTTGGAACTTTGATGGATATTAAGGGAAAATTCAAGGATCATGCAGCAAGTAAATTTGATCTTATGAACTAGGCTTCAAGAAAGAATTACACCCTCACCTTTCACATGATGGAGAACATGTTTTTTTTATAGAAAAGCGTGTTTTGCAATGTCTTCCGAAGAATAAGACATATTTTGTCTTGCCTTAAGGGAGTAAAATTGCCATATAGGTGTGCAACAAATATACTCGTTGTGTTTGTTCATCTGAAAGAAAAGTTGTTGGTTAAAAAAGTCATGATGCTCACATCACATTGCACTATCTACTTCAAGTTGCTGTAAGAAAATCATTACCTAAGCATGTCGCCATTCCACTTATTAGGTTGGGTGCCTTCTTTTGAAGATTATGCATCAAGGTTATTGTGCCTAAAGATCTTGAGCAATTGCAGCATGAAATATAGTTGAAGCACTTTGTGAGTTTAAGAAATTTTTGTGCCATCTATTTGGGACATTATGGTCCATTTGTCAGTACATTTAGTGGACCAAGTTAAACTTGGGGGTCATGTCCAGGGGCAAATTATGTACTTCATAGAAAGATACTTGTGTAAATTAAAGTCTTATGTACGTAATCGAAGCCATCTAGAGGGGTCCATCGCGAATGGATATTTGATGGATGAATGCATGGCCTTTTGCTCTTGATATATGTATGATGGTGTGAAGACAAGATTAAATAAGGGTTCAGATGACTCTAATGTGGTGTTTACTGAAGTTGAATCTGGTGTAATCATTTTTAAGAATGAGGGTCATCCTTTAGGGGGGAAGAAACGAAGGAAAGGTAAACTATTCACTTTAGATGCTCTCTATATTGAGCAGGCACATCGCTTTGCCTTATTCAATTGTGACAATGAAGAAATTAATGATTACATCAAGTAAGTTAACTAACCTTAAGAGCTTAGATTTTTATTTGTCACAAATAACATTATTATTAACAATTTTATTTACACTTTTTCAATGAGGTAATGATATAGGGAGCATGAAGTTTGTGTTAATTGTCAACCTAGAAAAAGTAAATGGACACAAGCACAAAATCATAGCCATGAATTTTCTAAGTGGTTACAGGATAAAACAATATCTGATAATGTTCCTAATCATATCTTTTGGCTATAGCTAAGGGGCCTAGTCCTACAGCTAAACGCGTTGCCGGTTATTATGTTAATGGTTATAGATTATATACCAAGTCACGTGATGTTAGATTCTCAAAATAGTGAAGCCGCTTTGTCATTACCGACATATAGCTTTACGAGTTCAAGGGGTTAAATTTCGGCCACAAGAGAAGTTACTTATTATGGTTCCATATTCAAAATAATTGAGCCGAATATTCTTCCAAATTTCATGTTGTTTTATTTCGATGTGAGTGGTAATAGATGCATATGGGCTCCTTTGTATTAATATGAATAAATATTATTCTATAGATGATCCATTTGTAATGCCTTCCCAAGTGCATCAAGTGTGGTATACACCATATCCTCTTATCCTTGGCTTGAATTATGTCATGAATGCGGTTCCAAGAGATTTTTGTGAAACTAAGGAAGATGTGGATGCTAGAGTGAACCTAATGATCATGGTTTAGAGTCTTTGGAGAAAGTTGGAGAGGAAAATAATAATTTGGTAAAGAGAGGAAGTAGAGCCCATGATGATCGATGCAAATGCAACATTACTTGATCTTGATGCTTTTGGCGAGGATATTAACGATTACTCGGATAATGATGACACATTATGGGATTGGATGCGAGCTAAAGAAGAAGAAGAAGACGAAGACGAAGACGAAGACGAAGATGCCGATGAATGAAATGTCATTTTAGTTTTTAGTGATCAATTATGAATGATGTATCACATTAAGTTGGAGGATGTTTTGTACTTATGATACGATTTATGGTGGAATCTAAGTGATTGTTTATTTTCTAATTGTTGTGTTTGTCTAGAATGTTTAAAGTAAATATAACGTTCTTTTTAAACATGTGTTCTCTTATTACTATATTATATTAACGAATTAAGTTTCTTGAGTAGTTTGCAAATTGGAAAAGGAAGTAAGGAGAAATCCGGGGACACTTGTATGAGTCCAAAGGAGAAAAGTCGAATGATAAGAGTTCCGTAAAACTAATCAAGACTTATGGCGTTTCGAATAAAAGACATTTCTACATCACTCACAAGCTTAGTGGAAAAGAAAAAAGACAAAAAAGGGAGAAATAAACGTAAGATTGCTCATAATGGAGAAGATGTAGTTTATATCCCTGATTTAGATTCATGTACTAAGGAAGACCAAGAGGAAGAAAGTGCAACTCGTGTTGGAGCTTTCGAAAGACATGTAAGTTTCTATATATAACTAAGAATTTATATAATACCTCATATATTCTATTAATTCTATGTTTTTTTAATATCTCGGAAGCGTGTCAAGCCGCGAAAAGTTCAAACCAATTAGTACCTTCCACCAATGATGATGAAGAAATATGCAACCTTGGTTAAACAACAACGACGAGAAATAAATGATCGTGGGAAAAAAAAAGCATCACCTACAGTTGCAGAGTTAATTTTAGATAATAATAATAAATCACACACACAGTTGCATGCGGAAGTTTCATAAAATAATCAACAACACATACTTTCGGTGCTTATAGTCAATTGCCAAGTAAAACAAACATGCATACTTTATAAGGCTGGCTTTTAGCTTTAGAAAACATGAACATATATGTCAAGTTCATCTAGTTACTTCATTACTTTAAATATATATTCCTTTTATGTGGTTAGGATTGAATGAGAAAGGTACTCCTAATACATATGGAGAAGATGGGCATATAAGTGCAAGTCAAAATAAAATGGAAGGAGTAAGTGAAATAGAAGGGAGTGACAATGAATATGAATCTGGTGATGATAGAGACGATGATAGTTTGGTTGACATGACTGAAGATGAAGAAATCAATGGAAGTGTGCCTCATGAACTTTAACAAAATGACTTAAGAATCGAAGGTAGAACAAGTGTTGATAGATTTTAATCTTTTTTTATATAACTTTCGTATGTTGATGAATTGAGTTTGGTTAATTCAAAGGAGACTAGAAGGGGCCCTACAATGATGCATAAAGTGCATATGCGCCCATTTGAGAAACGTGAACCCATTATTTTAAATGAGTTTGGGAAGCCTATTGGAGCAGCCACTTCTGGAAAAGATATAGTTGGAGAATTTTCTCGGTTCTTAGGGACAATTGCTCGTGATTATGGATATGCACCATTGATATATAAATCATGGCATAAGGTTCCAAAGCAATAAAAGATGTGGGAGTATATTCTGGTATGTTATCATCTTTCCATTTCTTGTATGCCATTTTAGAGACATTGAACTAGAATTTAAATATATCAATATGTTTGATTTTTTTTCCAATACAAAATACAATGTTCCTGAACTAGGGAAAAAGTGGGTATTGAAAACATTTGGTGCTACATGATACCTCTAATCCCATGTACCTTTAATCCAATTTTTGTTTGCCATTTTATAGAAAAATGAAGATCCTAACAAGCAATTGCCTTCATTAGCTCAGTTGTTCGAGCGCACCCATAAGCGAAGTGAAAACAAGCAATATGCTGATACTTATGAAGATACAACGAAGAAAATTATAAGTGTTAGAGTAAAATTAGATGCACGATCCTAAATTAGTCATTGTACATCTAAATTCGTGTGATAACTATACAATTATCATTTATAACTTCGTAAAGCTATGAAAATTTATAAGCCTTCGAAAGATGAAAGTGGTTGAAGGATGTTTATTTAGCTATGACGGATAAGGAATATGATGGTTGTCGACGACTCTATGGTAAAGGTGTTACCAATAAAGTGTTAAAGCAAGCTTCGAGTTCTAGGTGTCATATGCTGTACCACGAGAGGTCATGGATTCATTAAAAGCTCAAGTACAAGATGAGAAAACTAAAATACTTGATATCATTAGAAAGGAACTTGAAGCAGTGTATGAGAAGAGACAAGCAGAGCGTGAAGTAGAGCACGTAAGGAAATTGGAAGAAGTACAACATATAGCAAGAGATTTGGGCAAGCAAAAGGACAAAATGGTTCAAGAGGTACTTGGGAAGCTCGTATCAAAATTGCCACCGAATATTGTCCAAGAATTTTTAACTTGATAGTTAAGATGCATGAGGTAAGTATATATATATATTTTTTTCTTTTTTTTTTTATTAAATGTTTGGCGACAAAAAAAATTACTAGATATTTAGTTAATTTCATTTGTTAAACTTTTCTTTTCTAAAATTGTTGCTTCATCACTCATGCATCTAACATTTATTTAGAAAAATCATGTGCGTGATGTTGTGTAATGAATTGATTACAATATGGTGTATTTTTATACTTTGTGTTTGAGTTCTGGAGGAAGATGGGATTGTATAACTGACATTAATTGTGAGATTAGTGTATATGGCTTCTAGATGTGTTGTAGATCTCTTATGAACTGGTTTAAAGCTATACCCTGTTGGTGGGGATGTACTTGTGTTATGGTTGATTGTGAACAGGTTTAAAGCCATACCCTATTGGTGGGGATGTCTTCTATGTAGGGGAGATGCTCTCACTATTTACACTTGCACTTCTTATTTAGCTAAAAATATGACTAGTGTAATGTATTATAACTTGAATAATGCATATTTATGATGAATGACTTGTTAGTTTTATGTGATGTGTATGGCGTGTGAATTTATTCATCATCTTAAAATTTGATGATTATTATGTAAATATAAGGGATGTTATACTTTCTTATTTTTGAGTTGATAATAGATTGCAAATAAAATCTATAAAAATTGTTAACTAACTATGGTTTTATGTATTACTACTAATCTTTTTTTTTTTTTGTTATCTTGTTGCAGGTAATATCGATGAACATTATTTTGGTTTGTTTGGAGACAATCGAAGGAAGGATGAAGTTTAAGATTTTTTGTCGTAATTTTGAAACTGATTAGACATAGGTTTTTGGGAAACTAGCAATGGTAATTTTACGATACCTGCTATTTGATATGTGTTTGGATTCATATACATATTATATTTGATGTTATATAAATATTTTATAGAAGGTTACATTATACTCTGTATCTTAATATATTATTATTTGAGTCACAAATTTTATTTTACAAGTCCTATGTATTTACAGGGAAATAATTATCTTGTGTATGTCTTTCTTGAAATAGCAATGGGAAAGCAAAAGTTAGCAGCATTTTTTTGTATACTACAAATAATGCAAAGTGCTGCATTGGCAAAAGACGAGTGTTCCAATTATATATATAGTAGTTTTCAAAAGCTGTTCTGATCCATATGATAAATGTACATTTTCTACAAATCCTAAATCTGTTAGGATTTATGTTATTTTCCTAATTCTAGTAGGAATAGGACTCTTGAAATCCTAATTCTATTATTAGGATTAGAAATCCTATAGTTTAGTTTGTTTATAATTCTAGTTGAGTTAGAAATCCAAATCCTAGTTGGATTAGGGTTCTTAATTGGAGTGGGATTGTAGTAGTAGTTAGAGTCTTTTGCTTGTAAGTTTTTACTATTCTACTTGGAATAAGTTTTTCTTACATTAAGCACATTATGAGTCTACTCGTAGTAAGAGTTAGTTTGTTTTAGCTATCTTGTTTAGTTTCCTAATCTTAGTATGCTTAGGGTTTTGTTTTACATGCCTATTTAAGCCTTTGTTATTCATTAACAAAAATCAGTTTCGGCATTAAAGAATTTGCATCCATTGCATGAGTTGAGCGTAAGCTACCTAATTTGTTTCCGAGTAGTAAACCTAAATAAAAAACCGAGATGTGTTTGATCATATTCTTAACCGTGACTTGAGAGTAATATCCCTTAGTTTCATGGTTAATTTGTTCACATACACTAATACACACAAAAAGCTCGAAACAGCCATGAAAAATCACATCAGGTGGTATCCATGATATATTTAGTCTTGTGAAGATCAAATATAGATGCGGAAATTATGAATTATGGATGACTTTGATTAATTAAAACTCATGAAAATCCAATAACTCAGAACGAAAATAATATAATCTAAACTATATATATTCGAACCATAACTTCCATATGCTTAGGACATGTCCCTAAGTCATAATACTAATGAAACTCTTGATATAACTACCAAACGATAAGATAAACATAAAGACTCCTAAACTGCTCAAAACAAGAAAAATCTTTTTCAAGTGGAATAGTAAAAACTTGTGAGCCAAATACTATACTAACTAGGATATGAAGAGTCCTCATTGAACTCAGCTATGTGATGACAAGCCTATGATCGCTCACACGCCTATGTTGCTTACTCTACAAGGTTAGTCAATATGCACAGTAACACCTTTGTAGTAAAGAAACCAATGAGCCATGCATGCCATCTAACTCCAATTGAGGAACTTTCGAACCAAAAGCCACCAATTGAGCAATTTGATCATCATCTACTACTGTATCAACCTCCCCTTCTTCGGAAGTAATTATCCTCAATTGAGCATCTTCATCATCATGCAAATAAGGAGCCAAGTCACCTATATTGAATGTAGCACTCACACCAAAATCACCTTGTAGTTCTAACTTGAATGCATTATCATTTATGTTCTCAACTATCTTAAATGGCCCCTCTGAGCGTGGCATTAGCTTGTTCTTACGCAAGTTAGGAAATCTTTCTTTCCTCAAGTACAACCACACCAAGTCACCTACCTTGTAAGCATGCTGCTTTCGGTGCTTATTAGCTAACCTCTTGTACCTTTTATTCACTTGTTCAATGCGAGCTCTTACCTGTGCATGTAGATTCAACATGGCTGCTGCCTTCTCCTTAGCATCCTTATGCACGTACTTCCCCTTTGGTTAAGCAATCAAATCCAAAGGAACGTGTGGATTAGTAGTATAAATCACCTGAGTGATTTGTAGCATAAGTAGGCGCCCTATTCTGTGCAAACTCTACATGTGATAGCTTCATGGCCCAATCTTTAGTGCTTTGCTCACTAAGCCCCAAAGCTATGCACCTAGAGTACGCTTGGTGACCTCCGTCCGTGCATCTATTTGAGGATGATGGTAGGTGCTAAAAACACAAATTAGTTCCCAAAAGCTTCCACAATGTTTTCCCCGAAGTAGCTCATGAACTTGGTATCCCTATCACTCATAATAGTTTTAGGGGACACCATGAAGCCGAATGATTTCTTGGAAATACAATGTTGCTACCTTGCTTGCATCATCTGCCTTATAGCATGGTAAGAAATGTGTCATCTTAGAAAACTTGTCTACCACCACCATAATAGAACCTTACCCCTTTGAGTACGAGGTAAGCCTACAAACCATGATGAAACGTGTTCTTGGCCTTTTGACAACTAGCCCATCATGCTAACACTCCTTGCACATCTCCTTGCATCTTTGGCCAATAGAAGTGCTCATGAATAATAGCTAGAGTCTTGGTAATGCCAAAGTGGCCGACAATAACTCCATCAAGAGCCTCCTTCACTAACAACTCTCGAATGGAGCACATAGGCACACACAATCCTGCCCTTAAATAGGAAACCATATTGCAAGACATAGGATCCTACGCCCCCTTAGCATAAGCCTCCATGATAGGCTTGAAATCAAGATCTTCCTCACAATACTCCTCGATAAGGTCGAAACCAAGTAGCCTAGAGTTCAAGATCCCCAACAAAGAGTACCTCCTAGATAATGCATCTGCCACTATGTTAGTTTTTCCGTCTTTGTATTTGGATGAGAAATTGAATGATTGTAGGAATTCAACCCACTTAGCATGTCTTCGATTCTATTTTTGTTGCCCATGTATATGTTTCAATGATTCATGATCCAAATGTAATATGAAATTACTAGGCCTCAAATAGTGACTTCAATTATTCAAAGCTCTCACAATAGCATACAATTCCTTGTCATAAGTTGAATAATTTAGCCAAGCCCCTCCCAATTTCTCACTAAAATAAGCAATAGGTCATTTTTCTTGCACTAAAACAACCCCAATACCCACCCCACTAGCATCACAATCTACCTCAAAAGGTTTGGAAAAATCCAAAGAATGCAAGGATAGGTGTATCACTTAGAAGTTGTTTGATTGTTTCAAAGTAGTGTTGAGCAGCCTCACTCCATTAAAACCTCCCCTTCTTTATACATTCAGTTAATGGTGCAACTACACTGCTAAACACTTTCACAAAACGCCTATAAAGAAGCAAGTCTATGAAAATAACGTACCTTTGTGATTGAAGTAGGAATAGCCATGTTTCTGTCATTAAATCAAGGGATTGTGATAGGTTGAGAGATTTATTGTGGACCAAGAGGAGGTGCCTTTGCTCCGATGTCCTTATGCCGAAATCCTGTAAAACAAAGTTAGACTACCCCGGAGTTCCGAGATCGCCCCTCCGACGCTCAAGTCAATAAATGATTGAGGTAGAGAAAGAAAGAGATCAATGTAGAGAGAGATGCTTTGGTTTTTGTAGGTGAGAATTGAATCCCTTTTGACTGATGAGACAACCCTTATTTATAGAGGTTGTGACTTCCTAATGAATGAGGGTATTTGAGTCACTCCAGCTTGGTGGAGGATTGTCTTCCCTAAAGATAGGGGTATTTTAATAATTTTACCGTAAATAGGCTCGGTCCATGATATGGGCCCAAACAATTCTCCCCACGCTAATTAATCGGAGCGAAAATCCAATTTTCAGGGGCGGTTGGTTGGCGGATATGAACAAGTCGCATTTTTATTGTGGCCAGGGGGCCCACAAGCTGCTCGGGGGAGCGCTCAAGGTTGAATCACAGTGGAGGGAGATTCCAAGGCCATTGGGATACCTTTGCGCGCTGAACGAGCCAAGAGGAGTGCTTTATAATGTCCAAGCGGCTTACCTGAGCTGAGGGTGCAGAGTCACATAGTGCTCTCAACGCCGACAAGATGCGCAACATGCGTAGCAGGTGCGTGGCGCATGAGCCACTACGCTAGGCACGAGCTAAGTGCGTCCGGCGTAGTCCAAGACCGAGGTGCTTTCCCTCGAGTGACATGCTCCAGGCCGAGACGGTACATGAGTTAGCCGACGCGGTAGGCCATATAATCCAAGGGGGTATCTGATGCGACCGATGCAATAGGGGTGTGCGCTGGACGAGCCAAGGGGAGTGCCTAGTACTGACCGAGTGACTCACACGAGCCGAGGGGGTAGCGTCCGAGCCGATACATATACCAGGCCGAGGGGTTCCTTCCCGAGTCAAGGGGGCTAATCCCGAGAGAGGCATGCACCGAGCGCGCACGATGCGCCGAGCGCAGCTTCTCCTACTTCCTTCTGAGCCAAGGGATGCATGCGCTGAGCGCTATTCTCTTGCTTCCTTCCCTAGCCGGTGGAGTATAATAGTATCATTACCCGAGCCGATGGGATATGATGAAGGGGCACCTATGCTGACCGAGTGGGGTGCCAATAAGGTACATAGCTTGAATTTGGCTAAGTATGAGAAGCGACTCGACAATGGACTAAGGAGTCCCATGTTGGCCGAGTAGGTAGGACGCCACTCGACCGCCGGGCTAATGAGCCCCATGTCCGACCAAGTGGGTACTAATGAGGTACTTAGCTTGAATTTGGCTAACTATGAGAAACGACTCCCGGCAAAGGACTAAGGAGTCCCATGTTGGTCGAGTTTGTAGGACGCCACTCAACGTGGGGCCACGAGCCCCATGTTTCCCGAGGGGGTCTCATGACTCTACTCGGATACCAACTAGGTACCAATTAACGATTCTTAGCCGTTTTTTGGCTAAGTCACTGGACGCTCCTCTTATGACCGAGGAGGTGCCAATGAAGAAGCTTCTCGACTCCGGGAGCCTAATGATCCCCATGTTTCTCGAGGGGGTCTCATGACGCTACTCGGATACCGACTAGGTACCAACCAACGATTCTGAGCCGTTTTTAGCTAAGTTAGTGGGACGCTCCTCTTATGACCGAGGAGGTGCCAATGAAGAAGCTTCTCGAATCGGAGGGGCTGATGAACCCCATGTTTCCCGAGGAGGTTCACTTGTTAGCACTTAGCTTTTTTCGCTAAGTGATGGGGTACTCCTGGCATGGCCGAGGAGGTACCGCGGAAGATGTGCACGACTTTGGGGTAATGAGCCCGATGCTTCCCAAGGAGGTTCATTTGTTTGCACTTATGTTTTTTCCGCCAAGTGATGAGGTACTCCCGGAATGGCCGATGAGGTACCGCAGAAGATGTGATCGACTCTGGGGGAGCTAATGATCCTCATGTTTCTCGAGGGAGTCTCATGACGCTACCGGGTACCGAGTAGGTACCACTCAACGATACTTAGCCGTTTTTTGGCTAAGTTAGTAGGACGCTCCTCTTATGACCGAGGAGGTGCCAATGAAAAAGCTTCTCGGCTCGGAGGGGGTGACGAGCCCCATGTTTCTCGAGGAGGTTCGCTTCTTTACACTTAGCCTTTTTCGCTAAGTAATGGGTTAACCCTGACATGGAAGAGGAGGTACCGCAGAAGATATGCTCGACTCGGGCGGGGGGGAGAGGGGGTTTAATGCCCTTATGTTTCCCGAGGAGGTTCACTTGTTTGCACTTAGCTTTTTATTCCCTAAGTGATAGGGTACTCCCGGCATGGCCGAGGAGGTACCCCGAAAGATGTGCTGGATTCGGGGGGGGGATAATGAGCCCCATGCTTCCCGAGGAGGTTCATTTGTTTGCACTTATCTTTTTTTCCCTAAGTGATAGGGTACTCCGACATGGTCGAGGAGGTACCCCGGAAGATGTGCTCCACTCGGGGGGGCTAATGTAACACCCGACCCATACGGAGTCGAGTATATCGTCACCAATGCGAATCCAGGGCCAACAACTGTCCTCAATAACCAACACAAGTTCTTCCGGCGCATTTTGTCCTCACTCATGCACACCTTGAGAAACTTTCCAGGAGGTCACCCATCCCTGGACTACTCCTAGCCAAGCATGCTTAACTGTGGAGTAACTAATGAAATGAGCTCCCTAAAAGAAAGATGCATCTTTTTGGAATGAGTTGCATGCTAAATCCCTTTAAAGCAATCATGATGGGTATTACATACACCCCCATTTGAGGACAGCAACGCTCTCGTTGCGCCTGAGGACTCCACATATTCGGCATACGACCTGTGGGTCGCCCCAGCCTGTAAACTAATCACATATTCGAACGCTACCGATGATATAGCCCCTGAATCCTCCCCCCACTAGGCGACTAACCTTGGATTAATTATTCACACGATCAACACGCGGTCATAGGTTACTCCGATACCATTTGTAACACCCCCGACCCATCCGGAGTCGAGTATATCGTCACCAATGCGCATCCATGGCCAACAACTGTCCTTAATAACCAACACAAGTTCTTCCGGCGTATTTTGTCCCCACTCATGCGCATCCTGAGAAACTTCCCAGAGGTCATCCATCCCCTCGGACTATTACCACCCAAGCACGCTTAACCCGTGGAGTACCTAAGGAAATGAGTTCCTTAAAAGAAAGACACATCTTGTTGGAACGAGTAGCACGCTAAATCCCTTTAAAGCAATCATGAGGGGTATTACAGCCTAATGAGCCCAATGCTTCCCGAGCAGTGTTTCATTTGTCGAAACAAATGACACTCATATGCCGAGTAGGTATTCATAAATGATACTTAGCCCTTTTTTGGCTGAGTTAGTGGGGCGCTCCTCTTATGACCGAGGAGGTGCCGATGGAGAAATTCTCGACTCGGCCAGAGGCTTTTGAACCCTATCCTTTCTCTTTTTACGTATTTATTTGTGCAGCTAAGGGGTTCCAGTAATTATCCCCATGCTCGGATGAATGGACAGGTAGAGACCACCGGTCTAGGGTACCCCCGCCGGTCCAAAGGGGACTCGTGGATCGCGCCGCTCTCAAGTTAGGAGCCATGTTGTGCGGTTCCGTCTCTTGGCTTCGAGTCGGTTTATTAGACCGAGGGGGTCGTGCTCACCGAGGGGATTCTTGTCTTCAAGTGCCCGGATTGAGAGCTTGAGCGACGCAACTTTGTGCTCGGATAGAGGTAGCTCGCGCACGCCAAGTTGGCCGAGAAGGTCACACCCGAGCCGAGGGGGTTCCAAGCCTGACCGAGATGGGTGAATTTGAGCGACACTACTTTGAAGTCATAAAGGTGTGTCAATAACTTGTACTTAGCCATTTTTTGCTATGTTAGTGGGACATCCCTTATATGACCGAGGAGATGCCCATGAAGAAATTCTCGCGTCTGGGGACTAATGAGCCCCATACTTCCCAAGGAGGTGTCAACAAAGTTCTCGACTCGGGAGGCTAATGAGCCTCAAACTTCCCGAGGATGTCTTTGTGTCGCAACGACACTACTCGGATGCCGAGTAGGTCCTAATGAACGATTCTTAGCCAATTTTTTTGGCTATGTTGGTTGGGGCACTCTTCTCATGATCGAAGAGGTGTCATTGGGAAAGTTCTCGACTCTTGAGTTTCCTTCGCTCGCCATTGTTCGATCCGATTCTTCGAGGTATCTTAGTTTTTCCTCGACCAACTGGGTGACGTAAGACTTTTGATAGGGTGCCTTTGAGGCCGAGGTAGATTTTCCTTGGCCGAGTGGACACTCAAGGATAAGTGGGTACCTTGCATGAGTAGGTATCGCTAATGAGTGGGTGCGTTTGATGAGTAGGCACCTATGGCCGAGTAGATTCCTTTGGCCAAGTGGGCACCCAAGGATGAATGGGTACCTTGGATGAGTAGGTACCGCTAATGAGTGGATTCGCTTTTGGCTAATTAAATGAGTAGGTACCTTGGATGAGTAGGTACCGCCGATCGACGGTGCCTTTTATGAGTCGACACCTATGGCCGAGTAGATTCCTCGCTTGGCAGTGGGCACCCAAGGATGAGCTGGTACCTTGGATGAGTAGGTACTGCTGATGAGTGGGTGCCTTTGATGAGTAGGCACCTTGGATGAGTAGGCATCTATGGCCGAGTAGATGCCCTTGGCCGAGTGGGAACCCAAGGATGAGTGGGTACCTTGCATGAGTAGGTCCGGCTAAACCGGACCATAAACTTAAGGGTGCTACTATTGATTCCGGGAGGGGCTTTGCAGCTTCAAGTCACCACAACCCTCTATCTCGATCGTGTATCCGTGAGTTGTATTCTTCGAGACGCATTCTTCCGATTGATGATATATCCGGCATCACGCCCCCTCCGTCGGCGCCTTCATTTATTATCTAAGAGGCATCCCTGGGGTGTTGAGAGCCATTTCCTTTGGGGAACTTAGAAGAGGCGTGTGTAGCTTGCTTCGCCCCTTGAAGGTCGACGCGTTCCTCTCCTCTATATGGGTCCCACCCGGTTAGGGCCGGGCATTCTCGGGAGGGACGAGTGATCTCTTTGTGATGAGAGTGGTAACCATATCCATCAGACTTTGTTGGAGGGTTTGTTGGATCTGAGTCGCAATCAGGTGATGTATGTTGCAGTTATGGGTGGATAAGAGGGTCACTGCCTGTATCCGACCCGAGGTCGCGGGGCCGACCAGCCTTCGTGATGCTAATGGGCTCTCCCATCGTGGGTGGAATCCTCGTCGGGATAGAAGGACTGTATCGTAGGCGTACGATGATGGGATGCTTGAGCTCTCCCTAAGCGGTTGGCTTGGGAGCGCGTCTTCTTAGATAGAGCCATATTGCTGAGTGGTGGTGAAGTAACTTTGTTTGTAACTTCCCCATAGACGGCGCCAAACCTGCTTTCGCCATTAAATTAAGGGTTTGTGATAGGCCGAGAGATTTGATGTGGGCCCTAAGAGGAGGTGTCTCGCTCCGATGTCCGTACGTCGAATCATGCAAAACAAGGTTAGACAACCCCCGAGGGTATTTCCCGGATCGCCCTCCGACGCTCAAGTCGCCCATGATCGAGGTAGAGATAGAGAGAAAGAGACCAATGTAGAGAGATATGCTATGCTTTTTGTAGGTAAGAATTGAATCCCTTTTTACTAATGAGACAACCCCTATTTATAGAGGCTGAGACTTCCTAATGAATGAGGGTATTTGAGTCTGCTCCAGTTGGTGGAGGATGGTCTTCCTTAGAGATTGGGGTATTTTAGTAATTTCACCGTAGATGGGCTCTGGCCCATGAAATAGGCCCAAACAGCCATGTTTTGAAGGCGGCAACCTTTGAAGGATCAACTGAAACCCCATCCTTTGATACTTCTCAAGTTTGTCAAATAGTTTTTGTGCTTTCAAGGCTTCAAACACCGCTCTCAAATGGCTCAAATGATCAACCACACTCCTACTTTATATTAGTATATCATCGAGATACACTACTACATACATCCCAATAAAAGGCTTGAAAACATCATTCATAAGTCGCATAAAAGTATTAGGAGCATAAGACGACCCAAAGGGCATTACTAGCCACTTATATAACCCTAGTTTAGTTTTGAATGTCGTCTTCCACTCATCTCCGTCTCGTCATCCTTATTTGGTGATAACCACTTCGTAAATCTATTTTAGAGAAGACTATGGAACCATGTAATTCATCTAATAAGTCATCCAATCTTGGAATTAGAAACCTACACTTGATGGCTATGTTATTCACCGCCCTTGAATCAATCCACACGCGCCATGTACCATCCTTCTTTGGCACCAAAAGAGTAGGAACAGCACAACGACTCATACTTTCCCTCACATAACCTCTTGCCATAAGCTCTTCAATTTGGCGTTGTAACTTCTTTGTTCCTTGTGGATTGCACCTATAAGATGCTTTGTTCGGCAATGATGCTCCTGGAACTAAGTCAATTTGATGTTCAATACCACGTATGGGTGGCAATCCAGGTGGTAGGTCTTCCGAAAACACGTCCTTAAATTCTTCAAGAACCCTTTGTAGTCACTGGGAAGCTTGTCACTTGCTTGTGGCTCGTTGGAGACACAAGCTAGGAGTAGAAAAGCCTTCCCTCCTTGGGAAAAACTCATTCTCAAATTGTTGCTCGTTCAAGAAGAGGACTTCTTTAGCGTTAGCTACATTAGGTAAAGGCTTCGAGGGCCGTCTTCTTCTTCCCCACAAGTAGCTATACAAACATTTGTTGTCCCATTAAACTTCATGTACCTATCATACCGCCAAGGACACCCCAAAAGTATATAACATACATCCATGTCACAAACATCACAAGACTTCCTCTTTGAACTTGCATATGGAGAAAGTAATCGAAGCTTGCTTAGTAACCCTTACATCACTTCCATCACTCAACCAATGTAACTTGTAAGGTTTCGTATGGTTGGTAGTAGGCCAACTTGTCCACCAAGGTAGAAGAAACTACATCGGTGCAACTTCCATTGTCAATAATGAGCTCACAAATCTTATCCCTTACTAGACACCTCATGAGAAAGATGCGCTCCCTTTGTGTATCCAAAGGCACGTGTTTGGTGTGTAGTGTTCTCCTAAAGATGAGTTGCCTCCCTTCATTCACCGGCTCCTCTTCCGAATCGCCCATAAAGCCATCTTCATCAAAAAGGATTCTCCTCTCCTTCCTCCTCTTTCTCTTCTTCTTTCTTAGAATATTCCTCCTCTATTTCCCCGAATATCACACGAGGTCATCACTCTATTGTTAGGGCAATATTTAGTGACATGACCATAACCCTTACACTTAAAGCAAACAGCACCTATCATATGAAGTTAAGGGTGTACTACTCTTCTCCATGTCTTTCTTGAACTTGTCAAACCTAGAAGGAGCTTTATTAGCACTTGAACTCACCCCCTTTCTCCTCTACTACCTTGGTGAAATTCTTCGTGTATGGCTTCACATAAGTGCTTTTCTTTCCCTTAGAGTGCTTCTCTACCTTCATAGGCACCTTATAAACCTCCTCAAATGACCAATAGGCTGAATATCTACTTTCTTGGCAATGTGTTTGTCTAGGCCTCGTTATGAATCTTGCGATCTTGTGTTTAGATCTTTCCTCCCAATCGCACATCATGTTTAAATTCTCGAATTTATTCACGTATTCTTCTACAGTAAGAGATTTTTTGTTTCAATTCTTGAAGTTTAAGATACATATGTTAGACGAAATCACTAGGCAAAAACATTTTTTTAATCGAGTCTTCAAAGCTTCCCAAGAACACAACCTTGGTTTCCCTTCTTTGGGCCTCTTGTTCTTTAGGTTCTCATACCATAAGCTTGCATATGCAAAGTGAGTTTCAAGGCCGGTACCTTGAATCTCTTTTTATCATCAAAGTCTTTATAATCAAACACTCTCTCAATACGTTGCATACATTCAAGGAACTTTTCGTAGTTCATCCTTCCATCAAATTCCGGCATCTCTAGCCTTAGAACCCTATCATCATCTTAATGCGTTGGTTGTCTACACTTTGGATTATCTTCATCTTCATCTGAACTAGATGAATTTGAGTTGTTGTAACTCTTAATAGGACTAGGAGAGTTATTGCATCGCCTGGACCTCGTCTCCGTCCCGTAGAAGGCCTACATGTTTATCCATGTGTTGCCTCGCATCTTCGAGTTCTCTATCACATCTCGATGTTATCTGGCTTGCTCAAATGTCAAGCCTCTAGGCACTCTAGGTGGTGTCGCATCTCCATCATTAGGATTACCTCCCACGCCTCCATAGTAAGACTCCAAACATAACTGACTCCTTTATTTTGTAACTTCTTGTTACTTTGTGTGGATCTTGGATGAGTTTTTTTTATCACTCAACTCCTTAGACAAATGATGTTTGATAGAACTTTGCAAAAAATTCAGAATCTTGGAATAAAAGATGAGTTCTCGCATGAGTTCCCCGAATAATCTGTAAGAAAATATACAATCTTTAAGGTGTTTTAAAGGTTGTTCTTCCCCTTATGGGCAAAAAAATTTTCTGGATTTTTAATGGATGTTCTTCCTAGATCTTGATACCATATAATATATTTAATCTTATGAAGATCAAATATATATAATGCGAAAATTATGAATTTTGGATGATTAACTATGGAAGGTGAGATGGGACAATGAAGGATAGTAGTTTAAACTAATTGATAAAGCAAATCACCACAATTTAGTTTAAGGTTTTGAAGCATGAAGGAAAAGCCACCAACTTCAGGAAATTTGTGTTTAACACTTTGATTAACTAAAACTCACGAAAATTCATTAAATCGTAACGAAAACAATACAACCTAAACTATATATATTCGAACCATAACTCCTAATATTCTTAGGACAAGTCCCTCGCCGTACTACTAATGAAACTCTTTAAGATAACTACCAAACAAGAAAAATAACAGAAAGAGTCCTAAAGTGCTCAAAACAAGAAAAACCTATTCCATGTGGAATAGTAAAAACTTGTGAGCCAAATCCTACACTAACTAGGATATGAAGAGTCCTCATTTGAACTGAACTATGTGATCACACGCCTATGATCACTCACGCGCTTATGTTGCTTACTCTCCAAGGTTAGTCACCATGCACACTAATACCTTTGCACTAAAGAAACATAGTAAGGGAGCCATGGGTGTCATATAACTCCACCGAGGAACTTTGGAACCAAAAGCCACCAATCGAGTAATTTGATCATCTTCTACTCTTGTATCATTTATGAACATATCTTACATGAAATTTTTCTCGTACCTTGCAATCACTATGAACATATATTCGGTCACATACAAAAGCCACCAAAGTGCATTGCCCAAGAACACTTGAAATGTGTCGTAGTTTTCTCAATGAACCACCTTGAATGGCCCTTCTTCCACATTCTCCATTTTCCCCTTTGAGTTGTTAAACACCTTTTGAGCATTAAGACTAAGATGGACATAATCCCTAATATCAAAAGACGATTTCTTCCATGCATTAAGCACTTGATTGCGTCGTTCCTTCTTGTTAACCCACAAGCTCAAACGGCCTTCAAGCACACTCATCTTCCTTGAGCCGCACCAATTTTAGCCACGGTTTTCGGAGGTAATCGGGGAAAGGTTAAACCGTTCATCACCCATATTGATTGAGTAGACATTATTCTTTCTATAATGAAACACATCTCTATCAAATTGCCATGGACGCCCTAAAAGAATGTGGCAAGTTGTCATAGGGATGGAGTCATACCAAAGTTCATCCTTGTATTCGCCTACCTCAAACTCACTAGAGCTTGCTTTGTGACTTGAATACCTCCATCATCATTCAGCCAATTCAATTTATAGGGTCGTGCATGATCCCTTGTTTAAAGCCCCAACTCTTTAGTAACCTTATTTGATACAGCGTTGGTACAAGCACCACTATTCACGATCAAAGAACATACCTTATCGCCCACCATGCATCGTATGTGAAAAAAATTTTCGCCGCCTTAGATCTTCAATGGATGCAGACTCCACGTGCAAGACTTGCCTTAGCAACCCAACGAACCTCTCTTCTTCCTCCCCTTTAGGATGCATCAAGTTTGTGCTCAACAATGCAGCTTCCATCTCTTCAAAGGCACTAGAAGACTTGTTGTTAGTCAACAACCTCGCCTCTTCCTCTTGCGGCTCCATTAGAAGCGAGTGATGCTCGTCCAACGAAACAAGAACCATGTTTGGACATTGCCTAGCTATGTGTCCATGCCCTTAGCACTTGAAATATTGCTTTATGTTCATTGCGGCCATGTGCCTTGGAGTCAAAGATCCTTGCTTGGCCTTAAAATTTCCCACCACCGACGCCTCTACAACCTTGCCTTTCTATAAAGCATCCACCTTTGTAGAAGAAAGTGTAGGTTCCAATCAGTAGCCCACAAAAGTCTCTCGAATTCTTGTATGTATTGAGCCACGGTCAAGTGATTTTGTAGCAAATAATTAAACTTTAAGAATATCTTGCTTATAAGTGCGTGGAACAAACCGTTTCTTAAGTTTAATCTTCAATTCAGTCCATGTAGAGATGGACTCCTTCCCTTCTCTTTCTTACCTCACTTGCATGTTTTCAAACCATACGGAAGCATACTTTGTAAATTTAAAAGTAGAATTTGAAAAGCGATTATCATCACTAACCTTCTTGTGATCAAAGATTTGTTGCATACACCTCACCTAATCCAAGTAAAAATTCCGTTCCAAGGTGCCATCAAATTCTGGAAGTTCACTTAGTTTGATCTCCTCTTCCTTGCTTGGTGCTCGTTCATAGGAGTTGTAGGAACATCCATTAGTTTTGCATCTTAACTCCAATAGCTCCGTTTGCATCTCCTTAATAACACTCACCACTTTATCTAGACTAGTTCCCAACTACACCATCATATTCCCCAAAAGATCCACATCGTCCTCTAACTTCTTTGAAGAATCACTCATCACCATCCTTGTGCAAAAAATAGGATCTTTCGCCGGAAGTTTTGCCTAGGTGTGTTAGCTTTCCGACGAGCCAAAAAATCAAGATTCCGATCACGTACGCGCCCACGCGCGTCGTCAGAGTGACCTTGCTCTAATACCACTTGATGTGATTTTCCATTGTAGTTTCGATCTTTTTGTGTGTTTTAGTGTATGTGAACGAGTTAACTATCACTACAAGAAAACATGGCCAATTGTACGCTTTTTCGTTCAATTTTTGGTGCCAAAAAGCGTCACCACTTTGTAGAGTGACGCTTTATAAAAGCGTCATTATTTAAGGCGACGATATAGTGTGACGATTTTTGCCAACAATGTTTTAACCTATAGGGACGCTTTATACTGTCATATGTATAATTTCGACGCTTTTCGTGGTCACTATCATAAACAATTGTGACGCTTTTTGTTGTCATTAATTATATTGTGACGCTTTTGGCCGGCACAATTTCAACCTATAGAGATGCCTCATACTTTATATATATACTTTCGATAGGTCTATTTCGCATCAAATTGTGGTCATTTTTGCCGTCACTAATTATGGGCACCCTTTTTATACCTTATCTTTCCCCCTTTTCGCATATATACCTTATTTTTCCCTGGTATCGACGCTTGTGCCAAAATATATTCACAAATGGCGCCACATCAATTATATCAATAAATTGTGCTTCATATCCTGTAGCATCCATATAATATACACACTTCTATATAATTAATGATGTGAGTGGCCTTGAACCTGTTTATTCACTTTCATTGATCAATATAACGTATAATTATCAAAAGTCTAATTACTAATACTAGTTGATCAATATAATAATATATGTGCTTACAAAGTCTTTAATTTGTTCAAAAACAAGTAGTTCGAAGTTTAAATTTTAGAAGTTGAGTACTTTTATGTACTTACTTCCTCAAACTAAACAATTTGGAGGAAATACCAAAAATCAACTACTTCCTAGACTTAAATTCTAACTACTAGGTAATATTGTACTATATATGTGCTGGTAAGATCCCAAAATCTTGAGCAAATGTTTGTTTTGATTGCCTTTTTGCTTTCTAAATCTGCAAATAAGAATTCAATATTATATGTCTAATGTTTATATATATGTATATATATATGTATGTATATATGTATGTATCTATATATTGTTTCTGTAAAAACTTAGCTATGGTTCTGGGAGTGTCTCTCCCTCCGGCCTCGAGCGATCCCGCGCTCGTCGAGAACCTCGCGAGCATCTCACTGCCGCCTCCCGAGGGATCGCTTGCTGATGATGTGTCCGGGCATCCCCCGATTAGGGGGTCTCGGAGCTGAGCTCGAGGGGATCGAGTAGGATTCTTGGGGGACCCGAGTCGATGCTTGTGGAGCTGGGTTGTCGAGGGGAGGATTGCACCCGTTTTGCCCCATAGCGAGTCGTGGGACGGGAGGTCTGTTGGATGTTTCCTCTCATCCATTCTGGAGGCTGTAAATGATAGCCCTAAGACTTCGCTCGAGATTGTCACTGAGGAGCTCCGCCAGCTGCTGCAAGTCCTGCTGGGTGACGCGATTTGGGCTGGGCTTCTAAAATCGAGGGGGTTCAAATCGAGGGAGGGTCACCCTCTCTCGAGGTTATCCACGATTGGCGGCACCGGCTTCCTCTCAAGGTCCTATTTCCTCGAGGATGTGTCGATGTCTCTTTGAGAGTACGGGGCCCTACGAGGATCGCCCGCTGTTTCGTCCGCTACATGGGAGGGGGTTTCCCTCCTCGAGGTGGTGAGCTTGGAGGTTGCTGGGCTCGACGAGATCTTCGAGCATTGGCCATGGCTTTTTGTTTGGCTATCCCCACAGACGGCGCCAACCTGTTTCGGGTAAAAACCCGTAAGATGGGGGATTAGTCAAGACGATGGGTCAATGACCGTTGCGAATAGCCGAGTGCTCGAGAGGTAACACACGAGACCCGCACGAATGAAGGTTAGACTACCCCGGTGGTGTTTCCGGGATCGCCCCTCCGACGCTCAAGTCGGGCTGGGATGCTTAACTGTAAGTATTGAAAGCAGTTGGTCTAGAATTTATTACCTATTCATTGATGCGACATTGGGTATTTATAGTGTTGTGGATTCCCATAAAGGGAACATTGAGAGGATGGGCTTTAGGGAGACCATTGGTTGTGTTGCCTTTTCAGGCAATAAGCCTTTTTAGCCTCATCCGAGGATCCCTAGGCACCCCGGGTTTAGGGCAATCTTCCCTGGGACCCGCTGTGCCCCCCTCCCGAGGGCTTGATGAATCTTCTCGCAAGTATTAGGATTAGGGAATATTGGGCCCAAACATATACATACATACATATATGTATGTATGTACATACATACATACATATGAAAAATATTGCACAAAAATTAATCAGGTTGGGATAACACAAATAAATAGTGTTATTCTGTCGTTGGCATAGGAAGTAATATATATTTTGACTACATAATGATCATTATACTGCCCTTTCGCTTTCCAAACATGTAATCTACCGCAGAAGTAATTTTCCTCTTGTATCTCGTTATTGGAGGTATTGTCTCATGGATAAGATAATTGTAATGTGGTTGGGACAACATAAAAATAAATAGTGCTAGGATGTAGTTTCATTATTCAATCAAGAAATATGAAGCAACTCCAAACAAAGGTATCTCTCGGAGAAAGAGGGGGAGAAAGAGAAAGCACCATTGATGCTTTGAACCATTAACTAGTTCATTATACCAAGCCACCTTAAATATTTTCGTAGGTAGTTGCCATGTCCCTGCTTTGAGCCTATAATTTTCTGCAATCTTCACAACAGCTTTCTTTCGAACTCAAGGGGATAATCTTTATGATTCAAACTGTGATGTTTAGGCTACCCGATTTTCCAGCTTTTGCATTAGAAGTCCTCCCAAATCGTGATTCTCTCGGTTTATGAAGACATCTATAGAATTGGAGATGACGTCAGAACAACCCGGATTCTCCCGACCAGCTTACAGATAAATAAGCACAGCAGAAGAGACCTTGGTCGAGCTAACCCGAACTATTACCATCACATTCACCACACAACATCGGAGAATGTGGAACTCAAATCCCATCTCTATTTATTTCAAATTAACTATTACAACAACGCCCTGATTCTCAGACTCTATTTTAATAAATTTCTCTAGAAATTCCTACAGTAATTTCTTTTGAAAATAGGACAACCCTGAATCGGGAAATAATATGAACCTGATATAGTTTTAATAAAAAAAATAATCCAACTCCAAAACTTAATTGCCTCAACGCTTTCGCGGAGCAACACCAAGAGAGAATCAAAAGCACTAACGACTCATAAATACATAAATAGGTTATAACTAATTATTTGCTAACTATTATAACGTCGAGCGTCCTCACTACGAAAAACAAATACAACACCGCTCCAACTCGTATCGCCTTCAAACTTACGTAAGATTAACTTACGGCTTCAACCCGAAACATTTAGGGTAATCGCCACCCACCAAGTGACAGTCACCGAAATGACAAAACAATACACACACATCAGCAAAGCTGAGTACTAAACCCGTAAATAAGTTTAACACATGCTTTGGTGGCTTTTACTTGAAAACGACTCTCAACAATCATTATGCTCATATCAATCACACATGTCATAACAATGTATAGCATTAGTCTTGTCGGTACATACATGCAATACCATTATTCAGTTCTCTTCATAGTATACCTCATATAACAACAAACAAAGCAAAGACATATTTCATATATCTTCATTTATTTAGCTTTCAACATATCACAATTCCTTATGAGAAATCTAAGTTAACCAACTCCGATATAGGTTATGTAACTTATTTCCTTTAATCGATTTTTATCGAAATCCAACTTATACTTTCATATTCTATCAATCATATACATCGTTATAAACAAACCCTTATCGTGCAATAATAACATAATAACTTTCACTATAACTATTCCTTATCCGAATCCAATAACAAGATACGATTCCTTATCGGGAATCCAACATCAAAATAACTTACCATGATATGCTTCCTTATCTGGAAACCTTATCGATATTCATATTGAAATACTGAATAACCATTTATTACTTACCTGACATGATTCCTTATCGGGAATCCAATATCGAAACAACTTACCATGATACGCTTCCTTATCAGGAATCCAATATCAAAATAACTTTCATAATTCGAGATAACTTTCTTTTAACCAGAGGGAAAGAGAACGCGGCGGAGGAGACAAAGCTTACACTCCGACAGTGGGGGTCGTCACCTAACTATTCGCTTTACTTTTGGCCAATAACCGCGACTAGTCCGGAGTACATTTTTCCGCCCGATTCAATCAGCCCATCCACAAGTTTCACATTACCCGATATATCGCCCGATTATCGCCCCACAGAGCAATGGGCATGTTTCCCCGTGTGCCCCCCAAGGTTCACAAATCCCATGGGGTATTGCTCATGTCACCTCATCCGCCGACTCAGACGAGACTACTTTCCCATTTAGATTCCTTTCGATTATCAATCATAACCCAATCAAATCATTCTTGAAACTCGTCCAATAATTGTAGTAATTCTTAACAAACTTTGAACAACAAACCAACCAGAAAGCTTCTCCTTAGAGAACCATAATCGCTTAACATATTATCTTATAAGTATTCCAAGGCCGATACATATATACTTTTATAATCAATTCAACACCAATCATAGAACTTGTAGACCACACTAATTTGTAAACAATCATACTTGATAAATACCAACAATAATGACAAAAGATCTCTCCGTTAGAATGAACTTACGAGGGTTACTAAATCACATACGCACAACTCATATTCTTGCTTATAAATAGTTTATACTCCTTTATACTTCATAATTAACAATCGACATTTATCTCAACAATGATAATAACAATTATCGAACACCAACGATACTGTCAATAGCTCTCTCACTTAGAATTAACTAAGGAGAGTTAACTTCCACAAAGACATTCCTGCATTCATTAATCAAATATTGATTAATGAAAACAACTAATTAACGTTCATATTATACCATCGCTGAATTCTAATTAGCATAATAAAAAAAAACTAACCAATGAACTAGAATTACTACCATACTTGATAATATGAATATATTTAAGCATTAATAACTTTCTATCAAAATTAGAACTAAAGATATTTGGACTACCTCTTATTAACTCATATCATTCCAATTCCGTTAAAAGAAGTGAATTTCGCTCATCAAAGTAATTATTACCTTTATTGATCCAATTCCGATTATGTAAGTTACTCAATAGACAACAATCACAAATTGCTATCCTTATATGTTGTCTTTAATCAACTTATTAACAACAAATAGTAATAACAACCATCTAGTAGTGCCAACCGATCTTGGCTTAATAACCTTATTCAACCAACAGAAACCGATTTGGCAATTATTTGAAGATACAATTGATTTAATCAAGCTAAGCTTCAATACCCAAACTAATCTATAAACTCATTCTTTGTTGCAAATAATCAAATTAATACTTTAGTGTCCTTAGAAATGAAACCAATAACAACAACACAGCAACCATACATAATCGTGCATCAACATAACAACAACAACATCGACATCGCCATCATCAACACAACTCACAAAGATAAGAAGGGGAAATGTACCAATATGGGAAGAAGAAGAGTGGTAGCACCACCACGACTAGCAACACAACACCATGACAAGCAGCGACTGACGACAATATACAGGAGCAAAGAATAACACCACGAAGCCACGAGCAGCGGCAAGAACCATAGTCATGGCGGCGCACGACGGCGGTAACATCGCCGCCGGAGAGGAGGGAGAACACGAGGCAAGGGGAAAACACCACAACACGTGGCCACGAACGAGCAAGGCTCGCCGCAGCCTCCGACGGAATGACGCACAAGGCGGTGGCAAAGATCGCCGCGAGACAACAACAGGGAGGCGCAAAAGCAGGGACGAAAGAGAGAAAATTGGGGTTTGGGTATTTTAGATTTGCTCTTCAATTCCCAAAAGAAAATCGATTAAGGGATTTACAAGCCTTAAATTGACAAGAGTTTGTTGTTTGAATCGAAATTGAACATCTCATGGTTTTGACATTTCATCGGAAATTCAAGAGGAAGACACGAAGGAAGAGGAGGAAAGGAGGAGGTGGCTTTAGTTGAACAAGAAGAAGGCATGAGGAGGAGAGAGAAAAATAAGAAGAATGGGGTTTCCTTTTCTTTGGACTCTAACACTAGACTTAAGTATACTTACTCCCTCCGTCCCAGAAAGATCTAAACACTTGTTGGGACACGTAGTTTAATGTGATAAAATGTAGTGTGGTTATCAAATGTTATTTTATTTAAAAAGTAGATGTGATAGTAGTTGGTGGGGTATTTTTTATTAGAGGAGAGAGAAACTTAGGTCGCTTTTTATTGATAAAAGGTATAGTGTGGGCCAAAGATTTATATAAGAAATAATATATTAATAGTGGGACCATGCCAAAAAAAGAAGTGTTCAAACTAATTTGGGACAAACATAAAAGGAAAGTGTTCAGACTATTCTGGGACGAATGTAGTATTTCATTAAAACATAAAACGACATTATAACTTAGAACACTCATTTAGTAATTAATATTAATAGCTTCATAAAATTAAATAAATAAATATATCACAACACGACAAATAAAAATCATACTCCACTCGAATAAAATAAGAGTATCCGAAGCATAATTAACTTAATAAGTATAATTAGCTTTTAGAAAAATTCCTTTAAAAACAAGCATGTTACATACTACCACCCTTATCAAAAGTTTCGTCCTCGAAACTTGCAAACAGTCACTTAAAAATAACAACAAGTAAAACAATTATGAAACAAATTTCATTTAAACAAAGGATCAAGAGAAACTTTACACTCATGCATTAAATTCATTTCAATAAAATAGAAATCTCAAACTCCTAAGAATATTAGGTATCCAGCCTCCATTATACCATCATCTTTTGTATCTCTACTTCAACTTAACTCGCGAAATCAAGGAGCAAATAATACAAAAGGGGAAAACTTGTTGGCATTGGATTCCAATCATCTCAATTGCAGAGACCTCGTTTGAAATTTATTTGCTTAAGTAAATAATATAAGTATTCTCAAAATACACACACTAAGTAATTAATATAAAAGACAATCAAGTCATAACAAGATAACATTATACATATTATCTAATATTCTAATAAAGTATGAGATATACACATAAATATATGCAGATAGCACACGCAAAAGCGCAAACAATCACACGGCTTGATTCATCTATACCTAACACTTTAGTCAATCCATTAAACCTATTTTCAATCCCTACGCTATGATATGAAGATCACAACGTATCCAAAAACTAATCCAGCTCTGATAACATTTGTAACAACCCGGATTCTCCCAACCAGCTTACAGATAAATAAGTACAGCAGAAGAGACCTTGGTCGAGCTAACTCGAACTATTACCAGCACATACACCAAACAACATCGGAGAATGTAGAACTCAAATCCCGTCTCTATTTATTTCAAATTAATTATTACAACAACGCCCTGATTCTCAGACTCTATTTTAATAAATTTCTCTAGAAATTCCAACAGAATTTCTTTTGAAAATAGGACAACCCTGAATCGGGAAATAATATGAACCTGATATAGTTTTAATAAATAAAATAATCCAACTCCAAAACTCTATTGCCTCAACGCTGCAGGAGCAACACCAAGAGAGAATCAGAAGCACTAACGACTCACAAATACGTAAATAGGTTATAACTAATTATTTGCTAACTATTACAACGTCGAGCCCTCACTACGAAAACAAATACAACACTCGCTCCAACTCGTACGCCTTCAAACTCGCGTAAGATTAACTTACGACTTCAACCCGAAACATTTAGGTAATCGCCACCCACCAAGTGACAGCCACGTAAATGACAAAACAATACACACACATCAAAGCAAAGATGAGTATTAAACCCGTAATTAAGTTTAACACATGCTTTGGTGGCTTTTACTTGAAAACGACTCTCAACAATCATTATGCTCCGATCAATCACACATGTCATAACAATGTATAGCATTAGTCCCGTTCTGATACATACATGCAATACCATTATTCAATTCTCTTCATAGTATACCATCGTTCATATAACAGCAAACAAAGCAGAGACATATTTCATATATCTTCATTTAATTAGCTTTCAACATATCGCAATTTCTTATGAGAAATCTAAGTTAACTAACTCCGATATAGGTTATGTAACTTATTTCCTTTAATCGATTTTTATCAGAAATCCAACTTATATTTTCATACTCTATCAATCATTTCTTATACTGTCATAAACAAACCCTTATCAGGCAATAATAACATAATAACTTTCACTATAACGATTTCTTATCGGGAATCCAACATCAAATTAACTTACCATGATATGCTTCCTTATATGGAAACCATATCGATATTCATATTCAAATACCGAATAACCATTTATTACTTACCTGATATGATTCTTTATCCGGAATCCAATATCGAAACAACTTACCATGATACGCTTCCTTATCAGGAATCCAATATCAAAATAACTTTCATAATTCGAGATAACTTTCTTTTATCCAGGGGGAAAGAGAACGCGGCGGAGGAGACAAACCTTACACTACAACAATGGGGGTCGTCACCCAATCATTCGCTTTACTTTTGACCAATAACCGCGACTAGTTCGTAGTACATTTTTTCGCTGATTCAATCAGCCATCCACAGGTTTCACATTACCTGATATATCGCCCGATTATCGCCCCACAGAGCAATGGGCATGTTTCCCTGTGCCCCCCCCCAAGGTTCACAGTCCATGGGGGTACCGTTCATGTCACCTCATCCGTCGACTCGCACGAGTCTACTTTCCCCTTTAGATTCCTTTCGATTATCATTCATAACCCAATCAAATCATTCTTGAAACTCATCCAATAATTGTAGTAATTCTTAACAAACTTTGAACAACAAACCAACCAGAAGGCTTCTCCTTAGAGAACCATAATCGCTTAACATATTATCTTATAAGTATTCCAAGGCCGATACATATATACTTTTATATTCAATTCAACACCAATCATAGAACTTGTAGACCACACTAACTTGTAAACAATCATACTTGATACATACCAACAATAATGACAAAAGATCTCTCTGTTAGAATGAACTTACGAGGGTTACTAAATCACATGCGCACAACTCATATTCTTGCTTATAAATAGTTTATACTCCTTTATACTTCATGGTTAACAATCGACATTTATCTCAACAATGATAATAACAATTATCGAACACCAACGATACTGTCAATAGGTCTCTCACTTAGAATTAACTATGGAGAGTTAACTTCCACAACACACTCCAGGTTGAAAACAACTAATTAACGTTCTTATTATACCATCAGTTGAATTCAAATTAGCATAATAAAAAAAAACTAACCAATGAACTAGAATTACTACCATACTTGATAATATGAATATATTTAAGCATTAATAACTTTCTATCAAAATTAGAACTAAAGATATTTGGACTACCTCTTACTAACTCATATCATTCCAATTCCGTTAAAAGAAGTGAATTTCGTTCATCAAACTAATTATTACCCTTATTGATCCAATTCCGATTATGTAAGTTACTCAATAGACAACAATCACAAATTGCTATCCTTATATGTTGTCTCTAATCAACTTATTAACAACAAATAGTAATAACAACCATCTAGTAGTACCAACTGATCTTGGCTTAATAACCTTATTCAACCAACAGGAAACTGATTTGGCAATTATTTGAAGATACAATTGATTTAATCCAGCTAGGCTTCAATACCCAAACTAATCTATAAACTCATTATGTGTAGCAAATAATCAAATTAATACTTTAGTGTCCTTAGGATTGAAACCAATAACAACAACACAACAACCATACATAATCAGGCATTAACATAACCACAACAACATCAACATCGTCATCATCAACACAACTCACAAGCATAAGAAGGGGAAAAGTACCAATATGGGAAGAAGAAGAGTGGTAGCACCACCACGACCAAGCAACGCAACACCATGACAGCAACGACGGCGACAACATACAGGAGCAGCAACAACGGCGGCAGCAGCAGTCAGCGAGAGGAGGGAGAACACGAGGCAAGGGGGAAAACACCACAACACATGGCCACGAACGAGCAAGGCTCGCCGCAGCTCCGACGGAATGACGTACAAGGCGGTGGCGGCAGCATCGGTGAGACAACAGCGAGGGGAGGCGACAGAAAGCAGGGGACGTAAGAGAGAAAATTTGGGGTTTGGGTATTTTAGATTTGCTCTTCAATTCCCAAAAGAAAACCAGATTAAGGGATTTACAAGCCTTAAATTGAAAAGAGTTTGTTGTTTGAATCAGAAAATGAACAACTCATAGTTTGGAGATTCCATCTGGCAATTCAAGAGGAAGACACGAAGAGAAGAGGAGGAAAGGGAGGAGGTGGATTTGGTTGAAGAAGAAGAATGGGGTTTCCTTTTTCTTTGGACTCTAACACTAGACTTAAGTAAACTTATTTCATTAAAACATAAAACAACACTATAACTTAGAACACTCATTTTTTTTTTATTTTTTTGAGGAGAAGCAAGAACTAGTATTAAGATGAGGACAAATTGTCCATGAGTACATAAGGAGTGATTTCATGGGGACAATGATTTTCCCATATCTCGTTCAACCCCAAAAGGCACTAGTCTAGCTAAATGATGAAGCAACAAAGTTTCCTTCCTTTTAACATGAGACCAACTAACGTATTTAAAACTGGAACTTAAACTTAGAGAATCACTAAGTAAAGAATCTAGATCGAGGAGAGATAAATGGCCCATTTTGTGAGTTTGTTAACTAGTAATTGGCAATCGCTTCCACAATGATGTCCTCCAACTTATACCTCTCGCCCAACCGAAGAGCCATGACGAGAGCTTTTGCTTAAGTAATCTCAGGCGGCCAGTGAGCTCAAACTCGCCTAGTAGCAGCAAACAAGACCTTCCCTTCCCTATTTCGTGCAACCACACCAAGCCCAACCCACCCTTCGTCAGCAAGCGAGGCGGCTCGGATTAACTTTGATACACCCAAAGGCGGTGCATCCCAAACCTTTGGTGACTCCGGCCCGCATCGCGCATTGGCGTGTAAATCATGTGAGCATATTTTCCTTGTTCCTCCACCATCCTCGTAACCCTCTTCACCAAAACCGCATTTGGAGTGTGTTTATTTTCAAAAACTTTTAAGTTTCTCTCACTCCAAATACACCAAGCTAAAAAAACGCCCATTTGCTTCTTCGAGAGGGATGTTCTTCCAGCCTTACTACCAAATCACACAAAGATTCGGCCTCTTGCCACATAGCCAACTCCACGCAATCACAAGCAACCCACGCTCACATACACGTGGGCAATCGAACAAAGCATGTTCCACTGTTTCCTCTAGCACTCCACACCAATGACATAAGGCATCCCTGAGCATATGGCATTTCACCAGGAGGTCTCTCATAGGTAGCGTGTTCGTGCACACCCTCCACAAAAAGTGCCTAACTTTCGGGCTCGCCTCCATTCCCCATATGTCACTTGATACGCTCAAGTTATACGGTGTTTATATTATATTTTGGGTGCTTTTTGCTAAGGGTCTTGATCATAATTGTTAACATTTGCGTTTTATTTAGCTCTTAGCGGAAGTTCGGAATTTTGTATATTAATTATAGTTAAAGTTGTAAGTTCCGAGCTCCTAGAAGCATTAGTGGTTGGAACGACTCAACATCGTTGTACTTGTCATGCATCGCCGCAAGCCGTAGCCGAGCATAGCACCAAGCCTACCGAGCAGGCGTAGCATCATCGCACGCCCAAGCCTACCCGGCCTCGTGCGCGCTCGAAGCCCAGCCAGCGCTCATCGCCCAGCCAGCGTTGAAGCCCAAACAGGTCGCACCACGCGAGATTTCTCGCACCTCGCGACCCGCTCGCACCTCGCGACCCGCTTGCTCGCACCTCGCGACCTCTTGGCCTCGCCCGCCTCTTCACTCGTGTTGGAGGCAGTAACTCATCGCACGGTGAGACCTGTACCGCACCTAGCGACCTGCTAGGTCGGTGTAATTGTCGACTGATTTTTGAGCTTTAGTATAAATACTAAACTTGGTTTTTGGACCTAGGGGGCAGCACACTTAAGGAGATAGAATCTCCAACACTCCATTCTTCTCTTCTTATCTTCTCTTTTTAGTTTTTATTTTCTAGTTTAGTTTTTAGAGATTTCAATTATGGAATTGACTTATGCTATGCCGATTGTAGCTTGAACTGTTCTTGAACGAGATTAATATGAAGCTTCAAGCATTATTGGGAGATCTTTCCTCTCTATTTAGTTTCTTTGATTATGGTTTAATTTCTATGATTGTGTTCTATGATTATTGCATGATTATGCTAGGACCGTTACTAGTTTAATTGTGTAATTAATCTAATGCTAGATTTAAGAATAGAATCGGATTGTTTTATTCTTTTATTAATTTGTAGCAAACTAGGGAGTAACTTAGATGCAGATCGTCTTGGTTATTTCTTAGGGAAATTGAATCAACTGTTGAATGTTTATCGCGTGTATGACGTTAGCGGTGTCTATTGATTCTCCGTGTTTATTGCCGCTATTGGATTGAACTTAGATGCTGATCTGACTAGGTTATCCTTTAGTTAGGGTTTTATAGTCACGCTGATCGTGCTATTCAACTAAGAATAAGGAGAATGCGAGGTTAGTTCTCAATAATAGATAACCAAGGAAATAATTAGAGTTGAGGTTCAATGATCGATAATGAATTGAAGTGGATGTTAATCGGATTCAAGATCTTTCCATATTGATTTCTCATTTTATTTATTTGCTAGTTAATTTTAGTTTGTTTATAACTCTTTTGCAAACCCCCCTTTTTATTAGGTTACTCGACCCTTAGAGTCATCTAGGTACTAATTCACGCTAAATATTAAATTTGTCCCCTCGTTTCCCTCGTGGATACGAACCTTACTTCCCTTCTACATTTAGTTGTAAAGACAGTAGGAGAAATTTATCTTTGGTTAGGCGTACACGACAAACGCGCCCTACCAAATTTTGGCGCCGTTGCCGGGGAAACGGTGTTACTTGTTTGTATATAGCGTGTGTATTTGGATTGTATTGCTTGTGCTCTTTGTTTATGGTTAACACTCGTACTACTAACAAAGAATCTTTGCATTCCGATCCCGAATTAGAATTGACTCTTTTCAGTGGAGAAACATTTTGCGAGAAAATTTTCAAGAATCATCTTTTAACGTTGAAGTGGAGGAAGAAATGCCTCCGAGAATTGAAACTCGTACTTGAGGGAGCTCACGGCTCCTAACCTTGATCAACAACCATTGGGCATCTCATTTCCGGCTCTTGATGAAGGCACCGCTTTTGAATTGAAGCCGGGGTCGATACACTTGCTTCCTTCGTTCCATGGGCTCAATGGAGAAGACCCAAATAAATTTCTTTCTGAGTTTCACGTGGTTTGTACTAGCATGAAACCAAGTGGAGCAACGGATGAACAAATCAAGTCGAGGGCTTTTCCTTTTGCTTTGAAGGATGGAGCTAAAGATTGGTTATATTATCTTCCTCCCGGTTGTATTTCCACTTGGGTTGAAATGAAGAAGCGATTTCTTGAGAAGTTCTTTCCAGCCTTCTAAGTCATCAACATTAAAGAAGGAAATCAGCAATATTGAGCGTAAAACACGATGAGTCTTTCTACGAATATTGGGAGAGGTTCTCGAGACTTTGTGCTAGTTGTCCATATCATGGCTATTCTCGATGTAGACCTCATTTTGTACTTTTACAATGGTTCTTCCGACGAAGATGTGTGAATGGTGAATGCCGCTAGTGGAGGTTCTTTCATAAACAAAACCCCAACCGCAGCTAGAGAACTCATTGAAGAACTAGCTGAAGGCTCGAGACAGTTCAGTAGAAGATCGAATCATCGTAGAGCAAATGTTGATAGTCCAGGTTCTAGCTCTTCAAAGGCCGAGGATCAAGTACAAGCTCTTACATCGATGATGCGTGAGTTCATGGTAAAGAACAATAGAGTTCAACAGGTAAAAGCTTGTAGAATTTGTTCTTTAGATCATCATACTGATGTTTGCCCTCAAATGCAAGAAGAATTTAGGGAAGAGGTCAAAGCTGTAGGTTTTCAAGGCCAACAAGCATTACAGAGACATGATCCCTACTCCTATGCTTCCGAGCAAGGGTGGAGAGATCATTCCAACTTCGGATTTGGCAATCAACATCAACAACAAAGACTATAACAGCCACAACCACACCCTTATCCTAGGCCCCAAGGCCGAGACTCGAGCTCTAGCATGTCCGCTGAAGAAATGTTAAATGCTTTAACTAAAAATGTGACTAACATGCAGGGTAACATGGTGCAGTTCCAAGAGGAAACTCGATCGAGCATCAAGAACTTGGAGAGCCAAGTAAGCCAAATTGCAGGAGCTGTAACCAAGTTAGAGGCTAGGGATTCAGTGAGGTTGCCATCCCAAACAGAACTCAACCCTAAAATGAACGTGAGTGCTATCACATTGAGGAGTGGAGCAAAAATTGCAAGCAAAGAGAGGTTGGTGGTTCGAGACAAAGAGATAATGGAAGAGGTGATCGAGCATGAACCGACAACAGATTGTAAATCATTGCCACCTCAACAAGAGGAGAATGTCCAAAAATCACCTTCTCCACCATATGAACCAGAGCCACCATTTGCCGAGGCATTGAAAGAAACCCCCAATGCAGAGCGCAACAAAGACATTTACGAAATCTTTCGTAAATGTGAGGTAAACATTCCCCTTTTTGATGCTTTAAATCAAGTACCTAGGTATGCTAAGTTCCTTAAAGAATTGTGTACTTCGAAAAGAAAGCAAAAACAAAAGGGAGTGCAAAAAGTGAAGGCTAGCGAGCATGTCTCTGCTATCTTTCAAAAGAAATTACCTCAAAAGTGCAATGACCCAGGCATGTTTACCATCCCATGTACTATAGGTGACACCATGTTTCCTAAAGCCATGTTAGACTTAGGTGCGTCAATTAATGTGATTCCATATTCATTGTATAAGTCTTTGAAACTTGGCAATTTGCATGAAACTGGTGTGGTGATTCAATTAGCTGATAGATTCAATGTTTTTCCTAGGGGTAAATTAGAGGATGTGTTAGTTAAGGTTGGGAAATTGCGATTTCCTACTGATTTTTATGTTTTGGAGATGGAACTTGATAAGCATGCCGCCCCCATCCTTTTGGGGCGACCTTTATTGAAAACATCTTACACTAAAATTGATGTTTGCGCTAGTTCTTTGACCATGGAATTTGAGGGAAAGGTAGAGGCGTTTAAAATCAATGATTCTAAGCCTTTGATTAAGGATGATAACCCTATTTGCTCTATTAACATTGTTGACTCTGTTTTGCATGATGTTCTTGATATTGAGCAGGTTGATGAGTCGATGAATGTTGATGATGTCTTGGTTGAGGATTGTGTGTCTCCTACTAACATGCAGGTTATGGTGCCGGAGTTGAAAGAGCGGAAAAAGCCTCCCCGATTTACCACCTTGTTTTGAAACCGTACTCACTAACGATGCATTGCAAGAGTTCTTATCAATTTGTTTTGCGGTACTTGAATTGGAGGTTGACATGGAGCCACCATTGTCACACATGGAGCACAAGCCCAATTTTTGAGATTAAGGTACTAAGTCGAGCTAAAGACTTTAAACAACCCGAGACCCCTCTTTATTTTCTTTCTTTTCCTTTATTTCTCATCAAATTTCCACCACCACAACAAATTTTCTTTCACCCACCGCTAACCCACTAAAAAGATCCACAACCAATCTTAATCCACTTGGAACCAAAATCCACAAAAGAAAACCCGTTGGGAGGACTTCAATAGCTAGGAGTTGGTAACACTAGAGGATTGAGATTGTTAATATATCTTTTCGATCTCTTAAGCTAGGTGCAAATCTCAAAAAATTTAAACAAAATTTGAATTTGTCATTTGTTTGAGTGATTCGAGGGAGAGGGTTGTGAGTTGAGTTATGAGATTTGAGTTGGTGTTGTTAAGAAATTTGAGTTTGACGGATTGCTTTTCATGAGTTTTGAGCATTCGATCTTCGATTTACCCGATTGTCGGTTTCCCAACCCATTTTCAGTTTACTTTTTCTTTTAATTGTCGACACATTGAGGACAATGTGTAGTTTAAGTAGGGGGGAGGGTATTCTTATTCTCATGTATCTATGTTGTATATATTACTTTTAATTTAAATAGAAAAAAAAAAAAAAAAAATTTTTAAAAAAGAAAATATATAAAAAAAAAATTGATGATGAAGTGAATCCCGCTGAGTTGAAAACCCGCAAGGGCGGGCGACTCAGGCAAAATTGGGGGCTCGGATAGGTCGAAAACCCGAAAGGGCGGTCTATGCAAAAAAAGAGCTAGTTGAGCGGGTGAGTTTTGTGAGCCGGAAAAAGAAGAGAGATAAAAAAATATTTGTGAGAAGCCAGGATGAAAACTCGAAAGGGCTCCTAGGCAAAATGAGAGATTAAGAGAGAATTATATACTTTGAAAACTCATTTGCCGGAGATGGTGTCGTAAGGTGGAAAGCGTTTTCGGGTAAGGTTGGTGAATTCATCCTTGATTTTGTGAAGATTTGTTTTGGCTTTCACATTCTTTTGGTTAATTGTTTGTTTTTGGGAGTAAGCATGGAATTTATCCCTTTTTGTCTTTGTTCCATGGCTTGCTATTCTAAGTTGGTTTTACTAGTAGTATAGTAGTAGTAGGTCATCTTTTGAGGTTTGGGAGAGCTGGTAGTTTAGTGTGTCGCGAGCTGACATTTTGATTCTTGTTGATGTTGCTGGTTATTATTGTTGTCGCGTCTGTATTTCTGATAGTAGCTTGAAGCTAAGTGTGGGAGAATCATCATCCTTTACGTTTAGGTTTTGAGCGGATGTTGTTAAGATGTGATGATGATGATGTAGTTGATGGAGAGTGTAGGTTGGTGTCGATAGCTTGGGTGATGATTTAATTGGTATTTCTCATTTTTGAGTTTATTCGAGGTCGAGTAAAGTTCATCACTCCACGCCTGATGAAGCGTGTCAAGACTACCCCCCTTCCCCAACATGTATGAAGTTTTCACCGAGTACATACCGTGCTTGGAATAAGCCCTGCATCGCTTCGTCCCTCCCGCCACGCCTACTAAGCGGGATTGACAAGTATGTTGCGAGCATCCGCCTCATTAAAAACTTCCTCCACCGGATCAATTCGCCATTCCCATGCTTCTACATTGATAAGATCCGCCACGAATTTTAGTCCAGGAACCTCCACACTCGTCACAAAGCGCCCCTCTTCTTTAATAAGCCATGGGTCTTGCCAAATGTCGATATTTGCACCACTCCCTACACGCCACACAATGCCTTCCTTCACCAAAGCTTTCGAACCCCAAATCCCCCTCCATGAATAATCGCTCGCATTGACCCAAATAAGAATAAAAGAAGTCGCACTTTTGGGTAATATTTGGCTTTCATTACTTTACCAAGAAGCGAGTCATGAGCCCGGATGAGGCCACAGGCTTGTCTACCTAGTAAAGCATCATTAAACACAGCTAAATCGCAGAAACCCATACCTCCAAGCCACTTGGGCGCACACATCTTTTCCCAACTTTTCCAGTGTGTTTTTCGAGCTTCACCATTTTGCCCCCACCAAAATCTTGCCATCAGAGAATGAATTTTTTGTATAACAAAAGCAGGCAACTTGTACACACCCATGAGATACGTTGGTATTGCTTGGATAACAGCTTTGAGGAGAACTTCCTTCCCCGCACGAGAGAGAAATTTTTCTTTCCAACCTTGAACCTTTTTTCCATATTTTCTCCAATAGAGCTTCAAAGATAACTTTCTTCGATCTCGCTTAGGATGGTCGGGATGCCCAAATACTTCTCATGTCTATCCACTTGTCTCATGTTCAAGCACACTCATCATAACCTCTCTCTGCTCCACACCGACTCCTTTGCTAAAAGATACTTCCGACTTTTCATAATTAATTTTCTCGTCCGGATGTCTTTCGCATCGGTTGATGATATCAACTACAATAGAGCATTCCTCGCCGGTTTGCTCTAGCAAAAGAGGAGGCCGTCATCTCGCAAAAAGAAGATGAGAGATGGCAGCCCATTACGGCTTGCTTGGGCTCCATGAATCTGCTTTTCCGAACCTTACATTGTAACATTCGCGAAAAAGCATCGCCCACAAGGATAAACAAATAAGGCGATAGAGGATCGCCTCGACGGAGACCCCGAGTTGGGGTGACCGAACCATATACTCCTCCGTTATTGACAAAGGAATACTCAACAGTGCTCACACACGCCATCACAAGGTTTACCCAGCGCCCATCAAAGCCCATAGTGAGCAGTAGCTTACGAAGAAAGCCCCATTCCACCCAATCATAGGCCTTGCTCATATCAAGTTTGAGTGCAACAATCCCCCGTCTCCCTTTTTTTCTTGTTTTCATTGTATAAAAAATCTCCAGTGCAATAAGTGCATTGTCTGTAATCAATCTACCAGGGACAAAAGCACTCTAATTCTCTGTCACTACAGATGGCAATATATGTTTCAACCGAAGCACAATCGCCTTAGAAACCAACTTGT
Organism: Beta lomatogona; assembly: GCA_947646795.1. Lineage (NCBI taxonomy): Eukaryota > Viridiplantae > Streptophyta > Magnoliopsida > Caryophyllales > Amaranthaceae > Beta > Beta lomatogona. Next base: position 1,096,753 of record CANSNZ010000357.1, read on the forward strand.
AAAGCACGTTGCACAAAGCAATAGGACGGTAGTGAGCAGTGGAAGTAGGTGATTTGATTTTAGGGATCATAACAATATACTTAGAACACTCATTTAATAATTAATATTAATAGCTTCATAAAACTAAATAAATAAATATATCACAACACGACAAATAAAAATCATACTCCACTCGAATAAAATAAGAGTATCCAAAGCATAATTAACTTAATAATTATAATTAGCTTTTAATGAAATCTTTTAAAAACAAGCCTATTACAGACGCATCAACAATTTTCCGAGGAACTCTTAGTTTTCATATGTCTTGGTCGTTATCATTGAGGTGATGAAGCATAATTGACACAAATGTAGTAACTAAGGCTGTTAAACTGTGTAGGTTTTAGTGAAATTATGGGGACATTAGCAAGGATCGGTTTCTTTGACACTGAAGCCCAATGAATTCTTACAAGTCCCGAGAGACCTACATTTGAATCATTTACACTTGAGCTTCTTGACGTTGAGAAAGAACTTTATCAGGCTATGTATATCACTTGGACATTGCAAACAGAAGACAACCGCTCGAAAAACGGCAAGGACAATCTTGTGAGTTTTAGGACTATTTATGTGCTTAAGATATCAAACTTGCAGGAGTCTAAGCTCGAGTCTACCTATATGATTCATAAACCCCCACCCCCTGGGAAATTACTTGTTTGGGCTCATTTGATCAGCAGCCCAATAAGGAGCATAAAAGTCTCCTAAAGTACGGGATAAGTGGCATTGTGGGTCCCACCCGAAAGTCGACCTAATCACCAGTATTTGGGAAACCTCTAAATGGGTGAAATAATCATTGCCTAAAAAGGTAACATGCCCATTGGTACCAAAAAGGCCCATCTGAACAATGTTTCCTATCTGGGAAATCCCCAACACTATAAAAACCAATTGCCTCATCAATGAACAGTATTCAATTCTCACCTAACAAACTAGAGCATCTCTCTCTGGACTTTACTTCTCTCTCTACCTCAATCACATCCGACTTGAGCGTCGGAGGGGCGATCCCGGAATCACCCCCCGGGTAGTCTAACCTTGTTTTGAAGGATTTCGGCGTACGGATATCGGAGCTCAGGCGATCGATCCTAGGGCCCACTTCACATATCTCACCCAATCACAACCCTTAATTTCTTAGCAGAAACAGTTTGGCGCCGTCTGTGGGGAAGTTACAATCAAAGTCGCTTCATCACCACTTAGTAAGATCAATTCTGCAATGGCCCCAGCCAAGAGTACTCGCACTCGCCGGCCCTCAAAGACAGCATAGAGATCCGAGAGGAGTCCATCCCCATCTCTTCGGCCGAAGGTCCGAACGGCCCAAAACACCGATCGTTCAAACCCTCGATCATGAAGAAGAAGAGCATTCCATAGAAAACAGGTAGGACCCTCCCGTCACTGCACCGCCGACCCCCATCCTATATCCACGGCGGATATAAACATGATAGCTGCTCAGCTCCAGCAAACCTTGCAACAGAGCCTGATAGATATGTTGACCAACCTACAGCAAGGACGCCCCCTTCAGCCCCCTAAAGACCAAGCCCTGGTCCTTTCCCTTCGGGCGGAGAACCACGGTTAGCCTAGCCGGCAGCAATAGGGGGCAAGGGAATACAGCCAGCCTGGTCAGCGCCGATAAAGGCAGGGAGATGGAGACCGGCGCGAGTCTAAAGGAAGATCGCCTAGGCTCGTGAAGAGACTCACATATCCAAGTCCCCTCGGGGCAACGCGGGTCACAAGCAAAACGAAGCCCGACACTTCCTCAACGAGAAGCGCCTCAGCAAGGGTTATGATGCGAGGCACATATTAAACAAAAAGGCCGCTTAGCGCGAGGGTCATGGTGATTCTGCTCAATCGAACCCCATTCTAATCAAAAGTGGGGAACTCAAGTTCATGGTCCCATTCACCAGGCCATACTCGAGGCACCCAACCCGAGAAAGGTCAAAACGCCCTCTCGTCGAACCATTCGCGGGCCCGACCGACCGGATGTGAAGCCACTTGGTGCCGCTTCTTTCCAACAACACTCAAAGGTCCGGCCCCGAGCTGGTTACAAGAGCTCCCCCGCGGGGATCATAATCGATTTCTCGGTCCTCGAAGACCTATTCATCCACCCGTTTGTTGCGGGAAAGAGACAAAAGAAAACAAGCCTCCATTTAATGGGGATTAAGCAGGAGAAGAATGAGAGCCTGGCCGACTACATTAAAAGATTCAACGAGGAGTCATTGAAAATCTCGGATCTACAAGATGCGGTGGCATTTGCCGCCCTAATGTCCGGACTCCGGCCTTGTCGGCTAAGATGGTCCTTGGCCGAAAACGAAGTCAAAACCTTCTCCAAGCAATGACTCGGGCTCAAAGATTCATCCAAGCGACAGACATATGCCGTCACTCAGACGACAGGAGCAAAAAGAGGAAGGATGAAGGAAATCACAGGGATCAGTCAAAGCAACAGAAGACGGGTGGTCGGTCAGACAGATTCAACGACCATGGCATCGACCCCCGGTTCAGCAAAAGCAGGAGAGAGATATACTTGGACATAAAAGACAAGGTCACTATCCCCCGCCCACCTCCCATCAAAACGTCAGCTGCTCGAAGAGATAAGAGTCTGTGGTGTGAATATCACAAAGAATGCGGGCACACCACTAAAGACAAGTAGGGAACTCAAGAAACCCCTCAACAACCTAGCTGACCAGGGGAAGCTGAACCGATACCTCAAGCATTCTCGGTTAAGAGAAGGGCAAGCAAAAGGTCGGTAAGTCCCACAAGTGGAGACACGGAGGGGTTCATCGGAGTCATAGCGGGTGGCTTCGGCGTCGGGAGGCCTAACCGCCGATCACGCAAAGCCCACCTCCAAAGCCTAAAGCATCAGGTACTCGATGTCAACTACCCGCGACCCGACTGCCCTATAATGACCTTTGGGGAATCCAGTCGGCCACTACATACGCCCCACGACGATCCCATGGTCGTCGAGCTCAAAGTGGCCAACACCAGAGTCAAACGGGTGCTAGTGGATAGGGGATCCTCACCGATATAATCACGCTGGAGTGCCTCAGAAATTGAAATACACCGAAAGGGATGTAACCCCACTCAATCGCCCACTCATAGGCTTCGGGGAAACTCGGTACACCCCCGTCGGATCTATAAAGTTGCCTACTCGGATAGGAGAGAAGGGCAAAGGAAGAAGCCTACCGATCGACTTCTTAGTGGTAGACATCCCTCTGCCATATAACATTATAATGGGAAGACCAACTCTTAACAAGGTCAAAGAAGTAATTTCCCTTTATCAGCTTCTTATGCAGTTTGAAACCGACGAGGGTAAAGTCGGAAAGATCCAAGGGGATCAGCAGGCAGCTAGAGAATGCTATGTGAACAGCTTGAAAATCAAGATCGACGTCCAAGAGGACTCGAAGAAAAGAAAGCGAGAAGATGGTCAGCCGTCAAGCGGCCTCGAGGTTTACATTACCGAAAATCCCAAGCAATACGAGCGCCCTCAGCCAGCCGAGGAGGACGAAGAAGTCATCATTGATGAGAAACATGGTCGGACTCTGAGAGTGGGCAAGGCCATGGACCCTCAAACAAGAAGGGATATCATTCAAGTTTTAACAGAATACAGAGACGTCTTTGCCTACGAAGCCAATGAAATGCCCGGGCTCGACCCTAAAGTGATGTGCCACGAGCTAAACATTAAAGAAGGGTTCAAGCCGGTCAAACAAAAGTTAAGGCATCAAGGCCCCGAAAGGAACGCCGCAGCAGCGGCGGAAGTTAAGAAATTGCTCGAAGCAGGGTTCATTGAAGAGTGCCAGTGCTCGGAATGGCTGGCCAATGTTGTCCTGGTCAAGAAGTCGAGTGGGGCGTGGAGAATGTGCATGGATTTTACGGCACCTAAACAAGGCCTCGTCCGAAAGATAATCACCCTCTCGCCCAAGATAGATAGGCCGGTCGACTCAACCGCAGTCACGCCCTTCGAGCTTGATGGACGCAAATGCGGGGTATCACCAAATCCCGATGGCTGAGCAGGATCGAGTCCACACCGCTTTCATCACCAACCAGGGGGTATGTTGCAATAAAATGATGCCCTTCGGGCTCAAAAATGCAGGGGCAACATATCAGCGCACCGTCAACAAAATCTTTAGCGACCAACTTGGCCGGAATATGGAGGTATACGTTGATGATATGATCGTCAAAAGCAAGGTCCAGGGCGATCATTCTTCGTACTTAAGAGAGACCCTCGGAACACCGAGGCGTTTCCGCATGATGCCGAACCCGAAGAAGTGTGTCTTCGGAGTAAAAGGGGGTAAGTGCCTCGGATTCCCGGGTCGATGAAAGGGGGATCGAAGCAAATCCCGACAAAATCAAAGCCGTAATAGAAATGAAATCTTTGAGGAATGTAAGAGAAGTACAACGCCCGACCGGCCTGTCCGGCCGCCCTCGGTCGCTTCCTATCCCGCTCGCCCGATAAGAGCTTACACTTCTTCAAAACTCTAAAGAGAAAAGAGTTTGCTTGGGACGATGAAGCCGAACAAGCCTTCACCTCCCTAAAGGAACATCTCCTTACCCTCCCAAAATTGATCTCCCCTGTCCGGGGAAACACTGTTCATTTATTTGGCTATCTCTCGAATACGCGCTCGCCGCTGTTTTGATAGCCGAAAGAGAAGAAAAACAACACCCGAATCAATTTCATAAGCCACGAGGAGCAGAGGCCAAGTACAACTAAGTGGAGAAAATGGTTTTTGCCTTAGTGATGGCTAGTCGGAAGCTCAAACCTTACTTCCAGACCCATCCTATTAAGGTCCTCACGAGTTAGCCGCTCAGGAAGCTCATTGAAAGCAGGAACCACTCTAGTCGGATGACCGATTGGGCGGATCAGCTGGCTGATTTTGGCTTGGAATATGAACCCCGAAGGGCGATAAACGCCCAGGCCTTGGCTGATTTCATAACAGAATGCACATCCAGGCCCCCAATCAGCAGGCAAGATAGCTGGGAGCTGCAAGTGGATGGCTCGTCTACCAAGACAGGTTATGGAGCCGGGCTGGTCATCAAACCCCCGGTCGGGGAAAAGATGGAATACGCCATCAAATTTGAGTTCTTAGGGTCCAACAATGAAGCAGAATATGAAGCCCTGATCCTCGGATTGGAGTTATGCATCTTGGCCGGGGCAACCGTGATTAATGCTAAATCCGACTCACAATTGATAGTGGGTCAGGTATCGGGTGAATATGAGGCCAAAGAAGACAACATGAGAATGTATTTGGCCAAGGCAAGGGATATAATCAAACAGCTATCTCAGTTCAACATCACTCACATACCGCGATCGGAAAATCAGCAAGCTGATGCTTTGGCCCGAATGGCCAGTTCGGCAGAGGAATAGGCTCCCCGAACAATCATGTGGGAAGTCCTTCGGAAGCCCAGCATCAATATCAAGGAACAACTTGTATTGAATCGAACATCTGAATGGATGGATGAGGTAGTCGGATATTTGAGAGACGGGAAACTGCCTGAGGATCACAAGGAGGCTGATCGGGTCAAACACAAGTCCGGATGGTTTCTATGGCATGAGAATCAACTCTACAAGAAGTCCTTCACCCATCCCTTACTTAAATGTGTCACCCTCGAGGAAGGAAATTATATTCTCAGGGAAATCCACCAAGGAGCTGGTAATAAAGAGATGTCCGTCCTACCAGATCCATTCGGACATTCCCCGAGCACCGACCACCCCCTTGACAACAATTCAAGCAGTCTTGCCATTTGATAAGTGGGGCATGGACCTACTCGGACCATTTCCCCCAGCCTCAGGCCAAAGAAAATTCCTGATAGTCGCCATTGACTACTTCACCAATTGGCTGAGGCCGAACCACTCTCCTCCATAACGGATAAACAAGTTCAAGCGTTCATTTGGAAGAACATCATCACCAGATTCGGAGTCCCCAGAGTACTGATGTCCGATAATGGACGACAATTCAACAGCGGCCCGACCCTGGATTACTGTGCTCGGTTCGGAATATGTACCAAATTCTCCGCAGTCTCAAGGCCGCAGACGAACGGGCAAGCTGAGTCTGCTAATAAAATAGTCCTCAAAGGAATCAAGAAATCTCTGGAAGCTGGCAAAGGGGCATGGGTCGATGACCTACCAGGAGTCCTCTGTTTGGCAAGAACCACTACCAAGGAAGCAACAGGACACTCGCCGTTCAACCTTGTGTACGGTGGTGAGGCGATCTTACCAGTAGAGATTGGCATCCCATCTCCTCGAATGACGTTCTATGAATTCGAGAGGAACGAGGAAGAGAAATCGGTCAGCTTGGACCTGCTGCCGGAAACAAGGGGCAGCGCGCTGCTGAAATCCACCAGTATAAGCAAAGAGTCACTCGGATGTTCAATCGTCGAGTGAGATCTCGTCCAGTTCAGCTCGGCGATTGGGTCGTTCGAAAAGTCCAGGCCACTGGGCTCTCACACTTGAAGGGAAAGTTGGGACCTAACTGGGACGACCCATACAAAGTCACAGAGGTCATTAAGCCCGGGACATTCCGACTAGAGTCCCCCGAGGGCATCCCCCTTGCCCGACCCTGGAATGGCTACAACCGTAAAAAATACTATGTGTAAGGTTTTGTTACTTGCAATAGGGGCATACATTGTAATAGCTCAATCATGGCCGGTCGGCATTTTGTTAATTTGAACTTAACCAGTCGAAACAATTGGAATTTTTCATGGAAGTTATGGTTGATCGGCAACTTGATTAAAAAACAAGCCAATCGGTATTAATTTAGACTTAACCAGTCCATGTAATCGGCATTCATGCACCTAGACTTAACCAGTCAAAATAGTTGGCATTTTGTCTGGAAATTACAGATTGGTCGGCATTTTTTAGCAAGTCAGTCGAAATTTAAAAAAGTTGGGCAATATTACAATCAACAAACAAGAAAAGGAAAGACAAAATGACCAAGTTTCATTAAATAAGGTTGGGCAATACAAAGGAGGAACCATTACAAAAACGACTAAGTACAAAGGGCATCCTAAGAGCTAGGGGGAGGGGGAAGGTCAGTCACACTCTCGGCATTTGCTTCAGTGTTGTCGCCGACTAGCTCCTCCCCCCGACCGACAGGGTTAGCCGCATCAGCTTCATCATCATCATCATCGCCGTCGACGACATTGACGTCGACTCGGCCCTCATCCTCCTCCTCTTCATCGTCATCACAGCCAGCCCCCTCCGCTTTGAGCTTAGACATAATCGCGGCATTGTCAGCATCATCCGACATCTGATAGCCCGACCAGATGTCAGCCCAGACCAAGTTAGGGTGGGACTCGGCCAAAACCTTCTTCAGCCGATCGAGGGCCTCGTCCTCCCCCATCTTGTGCGCCGTGCTGCCTACCTCGTTGGCATAGGCTTCGGCCGCTTCGAATTCTCCCAATCGGAGAACCATTGCTCCTCGGCTTTAACTTGGCCCTCTAACTCACCCAACTTGGCCTCAAGATCGGCCACCTTCGCTCGGAATTAGTTAGCTTGGTTAGGGCATCATCCCTAGCAATCCTAGCTAAGTAACGGGCAAGAGTAAGGTCGGCGTTCTCCTTCGCCCATTTTTCTCGCTCCACAGCAAAGTCCTCTTGGTCCTTCTTTATAGCGTTCTCCGCATCCTCGAACTTGGACTCGGCAATCCGCTTCGCCTCCTCGGCCTGATACACCTCATCAAAGTGCTTCTTGGCCTTCTCTTTGAGGACAGCTACTTCCTCGGCCAGGCTCACCCGATTTTGAGCAACATTGGCCATCCGAGCAGAGAACTGGAACAAAAGAAAAAGGTTGGTCAGAAATAGCAAAGTAAAATATGAGGAAGTCAAATAAAAAGCGCTCACCTCGAGCCAAGAGCGAAAGAGCTCGTTGGTCTCGTTAGAACCATGGGTAACCTCGATATACTCCCGGTCAGCAGAAGTGTAAATGTGTTCGAGGGCCGTGGTCTAGCGCCGATCCTTCTCTTTCCTACTTAGCCCCGTGAAGGGAACGGTCGGCCCTACCACACCCCTCGAGCTATCCCCGGGCAGTTCTTGGAATGGAGACAAAGGAGTGTATTGCGGGCTCCCGACTGGTCGAAAGTCAGATGAGTGAAGGGAGATATCACCCCCGTCGGCCTGCTGTGTGAAGCCCCTCGGGCTAACGACCTCCACCGACTTGCTCCTCTTGGCCTCCGCAAGTTCGGCTTTGGCTCTCTCCCGCTCGGCCTTCGACCGAGCCACAACTTTCTCAGTATGTGCCACCTTGTCGGAAGATCGTTCCTTCCTCTTCTTGGTCTTCGGTTTGGCAGGATCCTGGGGCAAGAAGTAAAAAATTAGTAAATAGAGCTAAATGAATGGACTATCAGCTAAAAGTAGAAGTAACAAGGGTGTTATTCTCACCTTGGGAGGAGCGGGGACTTTCATAGTTTTCGCCGCAATCTCGGCTTTCAGCCGAGCCGCTCTCATGGCCACTCCGTTAAGCTTATCAACCATGACGGGGTCTACTTCCTCTATATAGGCTCGGGCGGGCTCGCAAAACAAAGCATAGAAAAGAGTTAGTCAAATTAAAAAGCCGGAGTCAAAAGTTGTGATACCGATTACCCCCCAAACCACCTCCTCGGCTAATTACCCTTGGGGAAGGTTGTACTCGTGCCCATAGCCGAGAGGAAGTGCTCATCCTTGAACAGGTTTGCGGTCGGGCAGCCATTGGCCGGTACGAAGACCTCGCCCCGTCGACGATCCTCGACTCGCCCGCATATAGCAGGCCGTCGCACCTTCCTCATCGTCCAGCCTCCCCCACTCCGGTAGTTCGTAGCGAGGATCGGCTCATCCGAGGGCGGAACCGGGGGAATACCCCAATCACCGCCAAAGTAGACAAAAGCAAACTCCCTACGAAATCCTTTCGAGAAGTAGGGAGATTGAGGACCGTCCGATAACCCGGGTCGGACTTGGAAGCTCCACCCCCCGAGTCCATTTTTTGCGGCCATAACCTCGACCAATCGTAGAGGTGCCTCCACAACTTGAGGGTGGGTCGGACACGCATTAACCGGCATAGAACTTGGAAAGCATTGATGCCACCCAAGGAGTTGGGTGATACTTGGCAAATCGCCAAGTGATAGGCATTCAGCAGCCTCCTTAACGAAAGGAGTCAAGGGAAACCGAAGCCCCATGTCCATTGACTTATAGTACACTCGCTATGCAACCAAGGTGGGGGAGAGATAAAGGTATGGTGGGCCTCGGGTCGGACCAAATAATAGGGGTCTTTTATTTGGAACCTTGTCGCTGTACCCCTAAGGTCCTCGGTCAAAGATTTAATCACCCCAGGCTCGGGAAAGAATGAACCTGGACCTCCTTTCGGATCAAGATCGGGATACTCCAACTCCCGACCCGACGTGGATGCTTCTCCTGCTCCCCTCGGCATGGCCCTCACTACATCAGAAGATAGATACTCATCTAAGTAACTCCTTGAAGGAGGATAGGCCAATGAAACCTCCCAAGGGAAGGGAATGACTCCCTCGGCCTCATCCTCCACCGAAGAAGACGGACTCGGGAGAGCAACCGCGTCGGGCACACTCGAGGGGTCGGGACAGCTTTATTGTCGTCGACACCGGCGTTATTCCCATCCCTCTCACCTCCTCGGACAAATTGTAGGGAGGTGAAGCCGGAGGTGTCGACGACTCGGACGAAACTCCCATTATTTATTAACAAGGGAGTCGGCCGAGGTTATTCGAAAGAAAAAGAAAGGGAAAGAAAAACTTAAAAGAACAAAAGCGTACCTGGTCGGACGGAGAAACTGGGAGAAGAACTTGGGAAAATGGAGAAGAGTTGGAGATCTTTGAGAGAGAGAGAATGAGGAAATGAACAAATGATCCTCAACTTCTCTATCCTCTCATACATATATAGGAGTATCTCGGGGGATGTGCAACGCAAACCCCCCCGTCGCCTAAATGGGCTTCTAATTAAGGCCCAATGGACCTACTCAACCCCTTTCGTGAAAGGTCCAAGCAACTCGAGCCAAAAATGTTCCAAACCCAAGGAAGTTGAAGCGTTAAAGGTCCTCAGGGCGCCCCTCCAGCTCGGCCAATACACAGGGTCCCAACATCCCAAGTATCAAGAGGGGCCATGTGGCCTTTTAGGTCGGACATACACGGTCGGGCAAAATGGGCGCAGCCACATCACCCGAAATGCAGAGACCCACTCGGACCAACTTGGGGCTCATCAGCCCCTCATCCAAGTGGCATTGTACCCTACTCGGCCAACAGGAGCTCCCCTCCTTTGCCGAGTCGCTTCTATACTCGGTCAAGTATGACCAAGTATCAGCTAGCACCCACTCGGACCAACTTGGGGCTCATTAGCCCCTCATCCGAGTGGCCTTGTACCCTACTCGGCCAACAGGAGCTCCCCTCCTTTGCCGAATCGCTTCTATACTCGGTCAAGTATGACTAAGTATCAGCTAGCACCCACTCGGACCAACTTGGGGCTCATTAACCCCTCATCCGAGTGGCCTTGTACCCTACTCGGTTAACAGGAGCTCCCCTCCTTTGCCGAGTCGCTTCTATTCTCGGTCAAGTATGACTAAGTATCAGCTAGCACCCACTCGGACCAACTTGGGGCTCATTAGCCCCCCATCCGAGTGGCCTCGTACCCACCCGGTCGGACTCATCTCCCTCAAAGAAGGGATGACCGGGTCGGTACTCCCCCTTAACCAGGGAATGACCCGGTCGGACTCATCTCCCTCAAAGAGGAGATGACCGGGTCGGTACTCCCCCTTAACCAAAGAAGGACCCGGTCGGCCACATCTCCTTCAAAGGAGAGATGACCGGGTCGGCATTCTCTCTTCACTAGGGAGTGACTCAGTCGGCCACATCCCCTTCAAATGGGAAATGACCTGGTCGGCACTCTCCTTTCTCCAGGGAATGACCCGGCCGACCACATCCCCTTCGAATGGAAAATGACCTGGTCGGCATTCTCTCTTCACCAGGGAGTGACTCGGTCAGCCACATCCCTTCCAGGTGGGAGATGACCGGGTCGGCGCAAGGGAATGACCCGGTCAGCCCTATCCCCTTCAAAGGTGAGATGACTGGGCCAGCACTAGGGAGTGACCCGGTCGGCCCTTGCCCCATTCAATGGGAGATGACCGGGTCGGCACTCTCCCTTAACCAGGGAGTGACCCGGTCGGCCCCCTCCTGGTCCATTGAGATGTGACCGGGTCGGCACCTATCCCTCAGCAGGAAGGGGACCCGGTTGGCGTTCCTCCTTCCTGCAGAAGGTAAGCCGGTCCGCGTGAACCTCATCTGTAAGGACGAACTCTGTTGGCGCCATGGCCCGTTCCCCCTGCCTACTCAAGCCGGTCGCCAACCAGTCGGAAGTGAGACGGTTGTCATTCCGCCACAGACGGGCATCCCTCCAGTCAGGGCTCCGCGATCTCCATCTCTGGCGTGGGGCTAATTGTTTGGGCTCATTTGATCAGCAGCCCAATAAGGAGCATAAAAGTCTCCTAAAGTACGGGACAGGTGGCAGCTGTGGGTCCCACCCGAAAGTTGACCTAATCACCAGTATTTGGGAAACCTCTAAATGGGTGAAATAATCATTGCCTAAAAAGGGAACATGCCCGTTGGTACCAAAAAGGCCCATCTGAACAATGTTTCCTGTTTGGGAAATCCCCAACACTATAAAAACCAACTGCCTCATCAATGAACAAGTATTCAATTCTCACCTAACAAACTAGAGCATCTCTCTCTAGACTTTACTTCTCTCTCTACCTCAATCACATCTCGACTTGAGCGTCGGAGGGGCGATCCTGTAATCACCCCGGGGTAGTCGAACCTTGTTTTGCGGGATTCCTGGCGCACGGATATCGGAGCTCAGGCGATCGATCCTGGGGCCCACTTCACATATCTCACCCAATCACAACCCTTAATTTCTTAGCAGAAACATTACTAATCACGGAAATTATTTTCTTTTTAATCGACAAGATTCCTAGGACTTAACGAGCAAAACTTAATTCCATGTCTCAAAACAGAAACAGAATTAACGAATTAAAGAAATGAGGACTTGGTAGTGCTTTGGTCACTGTAGTCACAAGAATCATCACGTATTAGCAAAATGAAGATGCAAATGATATCCAATGGTGAATTCTAGGTAGTTCTCCGTAAGTTTTCTAGGTAAATTAAGACCCTCCCACACAATGAAACTTGTTTTACCCAGCTTGTTTGTCATGGTAGGTTAGCTACTGCTCTCACCCTTACCTCGATTGTTCTAACTTCTACAAAATTATTTTCTATTTTCTAAGGGGACTCTCCAGGAAGAAACTTATTCTGGAGACTCTTATTTCCTGATGCCTTCTGTAGTTGTGATCTCAAAATATGGCTCGAGATCAAATGTCTCTTAACCAGCCCAGATCAAGAAAATAACTATACGTGCTCTCTTTTTCTTTACCATCTAAGAACATGGAAGATAAAAGAACCTTTAGCTCTACAAAAACAAATACATCACTCTTAAGCAACAGGTAGAGGTGGGCATGGGCCGGGCCAGCACGCGGGTCGGCCCGGCCTGTTGTCCGCTACATGGGCCGTGGGCCTGTCATGGACAAGAAATTTTATTTCAGGCCCGCACTGGCACGAGCCCGCCTATATGGCCCGTGGGCCGAACGCCCCTTTCCTTTGTTTTTTAGCCTAAAACTGTCAAGAGTCCAAAAAACCAACATAAAACACGGGTCAGGCCCGCAGGAGGCACGAGCCCGGCCCGCGGGCCCGTGGACAAAATCTGAAAATTCCAGGCCCGGCACGGCACGGCCCGCTACTCACGGGCTCGGGCCTGGCCCGGCCCGCCATTTCCCCAAGCCCGTAAACAGGCCCGGCCCGGCCCATGCCTCGGTCTAGCAACAGGTCATAGCACCTTGGTGTAATGCTCAATACCTTTGATCACCTGCAACTAGAAAAATTCAAACATTGATACCAAAACTTTACTAGCTAAATAGTCATGGCCTCTGGTTGGTTACTCAGCAGTTAGCTCTGGTGGTTGATTGCAAGGGCAACAAGGTCAGGAATTCACATTCATCACTCGATAAGTTTTTTTTTCTTTGCTATCCAAGTATACAGGTCCCCTTTGCATCAGGAAAGGTAAAGAAGGAGAGATTAGAGAGAGAGAGAAATGAGGACATGGTAGTGCTTGGGTCAGGCTTGTGTGGCAGGGGGGAGGACTTAACGAGCAAAACTAAAACATGAAGATTATGCAACAAAACAGAATAGAAGGCCATGACTGTTTGTGTGGAAAGGTAATTTGGAGCTTTTCGGAAGGTGATTTGGAGCTTTGGGAGGGTGATTTGCAACATTATAAGGTTGAGGTGCAGCAATAGAAGGCTGGTCTGCAGTTTTTTGAGTGTCACCTGTAGCAGATTGAGGTGGAATAGAAGCTTTCCGAGGCTGTTGTACAGCTTTAGGAAGCTGATTTGCAGCTTTCCAAGGCTCCCCTACAACTTTGGGGGAGTTGTTTTACTCTAAACAAAGGCTGATGTGGATTTTTTAGAGGCTGTTGTGGATTCTTAGGATAGGACTTTGATGGCACAGAAGGAGATTGAGGCATAATTTCTGGTGGTGCCGCCTTAGAGGCTAATGAAGTAACACTTAGGGAACTTTTACTAGTAATGGAAGGCTTCTTTGGTGGCTGTAATGAACCAACAAGTGATTGTGATGCTCCAAGTGTTGGAGGGCCAAATTGTCCCCATTTGTTGGTAGATGAGTTAAATGGTTTAGCTGAAGATCAGGCTGATGGTGCAAAGCTTGACTCTAGAAAATTTGATGGTTTAAGAGATGATGTAGGAGCTGCAATTTTTTTCTTTGGTTCCTGAACTTTTGATGCATCTTGACTAGTAGATACAAAAGTACATTTGCTTAGGCTGCAAGTAAGATGAAAAAAAACAATTACACACTCGTGACCCAAAATATATTTCAACAAACCGAAAATATAATATAATAGGTACCAAAAACTCTAATATAGTAAAGTGAAAAGAATTAGAAAACTCAATTTTAGTAATCACAAACAATTAAAACGGGCAAAGAACTCACCTAATAAGTGAAATATATAGATGAATGAGAATTTAGTGTAATAGGTAGTATTTAGCTCCAAGTGGCAAAAGTATTCTTTAAGTTCAACATGAATTTATAATCTGAATCAAAGATCATATATGACTTCATTGACATTGAACAACTTCTTTTACACGCTTTCGGGGAGAATAAAAGAAATGTGAAAACAGGAAAGGCTATAAATTAAACTACAGAAAAAAAAAGGAAACAGAATTGGAACCCTGTCACTATGATATAAAGCATGCCACCTAGATTCACATGTACTAAACCAAACCAATAATGTGATATCATGATTCTTAGTTTTATTTGAACATATACGATTCATTGCGCTTCTAGAATACTAATGTTAGGAAAAAGGAAGATATACAATGTCGTTAATAGTATTGGCGCATAATAAAATAATGAAAATGAAGAATATATAAGTTTAAATTCTATATAATAAAAAATAATAAACTAACTCAAGATAGTATTCAAAACAAAATTATCCAAAGAAAATACAAAAATAAAGGATCGCAAAGCAGCAGTTCACCAAACAATTAAGCTAAATCATCGCCAAAATCAATCAAGTCTCTAGGCTTAGTCTTAACAACATGCAACCATCCTTTTTGTATCTCATCTTCAACATAGAAAACTTGTTTTTTCTTGAGATGAGAATACAAATGGATCATCCTGCAAATTTCAACTAGTGTGCATTAATTTTGAGAAATTAACACGGACAATCGCCGTTTGGACATGTTTTAACACCCCTATGTAAATCCACCCAATCGCAACGAAATAATACAACTATAATTTCCGAAATAGTTCAACTCAAAGATTTCTTTCACTTTTCCATAGTAAGCTTCTCCATATGCTTCAACCATAATTCCAGAAACCTTTCAACTTTCTACCATAACAATTCAGACCATGTGCCAAAGCTTTTGTAAGCTTCCCTTCCTCGGTGCTTTCATCTATGTGGTGTACCTACCATAATAGATGATTTAATCAAATAACCCTTTTTTCCTCGAAAAACTCTTTCACAATATTAAAAACAAAAATAACCCGATTCGTAGCCACTCTCCGATTCATTGATGATCCGATTACTTTCCTCACTTTCAGTGATTTGATTTTGTATGTTACTTATATGTCGCTTTTCATATAAAAATTACTTCAAGGACAAAAAAAGGTAAGCATAGAGCTATCTATAATAAAAATAAAAATATCTCAATTAAAATCTAATGTATAACTTACTCGAGAAGTTCTTTCATCTCATCTAAGTGAAGTAAAACGTAACGATGTGCTTGTTTTAGACTTTTGTCATCTAAGCGGACATTGACCTCCTTCCCAATCCCACGACCACTAGAATGATACAAGTAATTACTGAAATCTCCAATGTCGTCGTCAAATCTTTTGGGTTTATAAAATATAGTTTTAACCCCTTCCGAAATCTAGAGCGAGAACATTATTGTTTCCTCTAAAATAAAGCCTTCGCAATATATCCTTCAGGTTGGGCTTTATTTGTCACATATGCTTTCAAATGGCCCAAGTACCTTAACAAAGACCCGTTTCACTTAACAATACTGAAAAGTTTTAAAATTATAATAAGAAAATATAATTCAAACATCATTTGATACTAATCTCTCAATTGGATACATCCATCTATATTGGACCGGTCCGCCAAGCTTAACCTCATCTACTAGGTGAATAAATATATGAAGCATGATTGTGAAAAACGGAGGCAAAAACACCATTTCCATCTCACAAAGGGTCATAATAATTCTATCTCGATGAGTATCTAACTTATGTGGATCACGAGTAGTGGAGCACAATTTCTTGACAAAAGGAAGACAAACTAGAAAGCACGTTAATCACTTTTGTAGTATTAGAAGCTCTTAAGGCAACATGAAGGATGTCTTGCATTAGGAGATGGTTGTCATGACTCTTAAGGTTTATCAGCTTTTGTTGCTTCAGATTTACACATCTAGAATGATTAGATCCATATCCATCAGGAAATCTCAGTTTATGTAGGACTTTTAGGAACCTCTCTTTTTCTTCTATAAACATCGTATATGAAGCAGGAAGCATAAATTGTTGTCCATTATGATGAGATTGAAGCCAAAGGTGTGATTTAATGCCTCTCTCTTTAATAACCTCTCTAGCTTCCACGTTATCTCTACTTTTCTTATCCATGTCTAGTTCCCAAGATATTGTCACACACATTCTTTTCAATATGCATAACATCTAAATTGTGCCTTAATAGATTGTGCTCCCAGTATACCAAATAAAAAAATATGCTTTTCTTTTCGCTCGTATCAGCATCCTTGTTACTCTCTTGACCTCTTTCTTTTTTTTATCCCGATTGTTTTACCCTTTCCATAGACATACTCTACTTTTTCCCGGTGCCTTAAAACATCACTCCTAGTAGCACGAATTGGAGCATCATCATACTTTTTAGTGCCATCAAACTTTTCACCCTCAGTTCGATATGGATGATTTGAAGGTAACCATTTCCGATACCCGCAATAACAAATTTTCCCCCAAATCTATAAGGAATTTTGTCAATGCATAACGGACATGCATAGTAAACTCTAGTAGCTAAACAAGATAACATTGCATAAGCAGGAAAGTCATTAATAGTCCAAAGTAACGCTGCTCGTAAATTAAAATTTTCTCCAAAGAAAAGCATCATATGTATCAACTCCTTTCCATAACAAATTTAATTCAAGCACCAATGGTTGTAAATAGACATCAATATCAATTCTTGAACCAGATTTTCCGGGAATAGTAATAGACAAAATAAATGATGATGGTTTCATGCATAACAATGGTGGAAGATTGTAGGAATCAACACGACCGGCTATGTACTATGATTGGTATTCATCAGACGATAAGGATTAAATCCATCACTAGCAATGACCTAATCGAACACTAAGAGGATCTAAAGCAATATCACTATATCTAGAATCCATTTACTTCCATGCTAAGCCGTCAGAAGGATGCCTTAGCATCTCATCGTCCTTGGAATGTTGATACATATCATGCCATATCAAATCTTCAGCTGTTTTAAAAGACATATAGATCCTTTTCAATCTTGGGATTAGAGGGAAATAACTCATCACCTTAGCTGGCAGACCATTATAATGATCACTTATGTTGCCCTTCTTACCTTTTGCTGCCACCCATCTTAATGTACCACAAATATGACAAGTTGTCATTTTCTGAATATTCACCCCAATACAAAATGCAATCATTTGGACAAGCATCAATTTTTTCATATCCAAGGCCTAAGTCTTTTATCATTCTCTTACTTTGGTAATAAATCATCGAAAACTAGCTCCATTATTTGGGGAAATGCACTTAATAGAAGCTTAAGCAACATATTAAAAAACTCAGAAGACCAATGATTCATACATTTCAAGTGAAACAAGTGCAGTAGAAAAGATAATTTGGAAAAAGTGGTACACCCTTCATAAAGTTTCTCATAAGAAGCTTCAAGTAACTTCTTATATTTAGCCCCTTCTTCTGATGTGGAATCACCACAAACATCCATTTCACAACTGATGGGTTCTTCAAGCTCTTCATCATTTACTTGTACATCACATGACTCATTTGAAGCTATATCAACTCCAAAAGCCGATCTGAGTAGCCGTCCCATATCATCTTGCCCAACTAAACTTGTTTCATTGCTGATGGATCCTACACTAGTGCTCCCTTCATTACTCCCAAACATACGCTCAAAGTAAGTTCCCACTACCATAAAAAATCCAATTCATATAAGACTTATAAAACCCTTTGAACAAAATATGCCTTTCTACTTCATTTAAAGGCAACCATTTATCCACTTTACACTTCTTACACGGACACCGGATTTTCCCTTCTATCACATCTTCCTTAGCAAACTCAATGAATTTCATACAACCATCAACATATTCAGGGTAGCCAACGGGTAGTTCGATCCAACTTGTGTCCATTTCTATATATAATGAATACTTTTATTAGAAAAATAAATATGTACCCGTAGATACATAATTGTGTCTCCCCATTTAGTACCCTATGATGACTAATACCCAGCTCTAATTGGTCAGCATCGAGGAAAGAATAAAGAACGAGTCTAAAATAAAACATTTTAAGTCCAAAACCATTTTCTAACTCTTTTTATTAACTCATTTCCGAAAACCTTTTTATAAATAGTTTTACTAAGCCCATTTCCTAAAACGTTTTAAAATAACAATTTTTAAAAGCCCATGTTTCGAAAACCTTTTAAAAATAGTTTTTATGAAAGCCCAAATTTTAAAACCCCTTTTTTAGCTCAATTTAATTAATAGAATTTATTAATTATATTAATTGGTTTTACTGATAAAAATATCTTTTATAAAAATAATCTTTCTCCAAAGTGTCTTTTCTAAAATCTTTTTAAATAATAAAAATCTTTTCGAGACCTACTAGATTTCGATAACCTATTGCATCCCAATTACCTAAACATATATAATACCTTCCATCTCTCAAAACAAATCTCCACGGCATAACCTCCTACAAACAATACACGACTACCTTCATCTCTCAACCATCTCACGTTACCGCCTAACATACCAAGGCCTAAATTAATTCCCATACAAACCCCACGCCTATATTCATCCCTCATAATCCTAAATTTATCTGACAGCACTTCGTCATCTCCCTCAAGCCAAATAACACCATCATCATCATACTACACCTGCACTCACGACACATCACCCAATTTCGTTATTCATCATCATCATTCAACAACACTTAAACGAAATACACACGCACAACACATACAATCATCAATCGTCAAAGCCATTCATCCTACGAAAATACTAATACTCCACACATAATACAACGCAAGATACAAATCTTTTTTAAGGATTGGTCAACTTTCGTTCCAAGATCCGTACAAATCAACGGCCTGCAGACGGTGGTATAATTTCGAAGGTCAACTAAATTGACCACCTTTATTTTATTTCTTTATTATTTTTATTATTTTCTTGAAGTTACTAACATTATATTGATGATGTAGATCGTTAACGTATTCCTGCGACTGTAAGTTTTGTATATATTATACTAACTCCCTGCAATATTTATTTTCTTATTTTTATTTCTTTTCATGAACATATTATTTTTTATGCCTGATTGTAATATTTATCACCTTGTATTTATTGCTAAACAAAGACCTAAGGAACCGTTCTAACTAATTAAGTTAATTTGGACAACCTGCTAGGTACCTTGTAATATTATTGCTTAATAGCTTGTCACTAAAAAAAATAGTCTTTTATGTGTTTCCTGAACCAACTTAGACTAATATTTTTAGGGTGCTTAAAACGTTATATGTTATTTTTTTGCATAAAACTATGAAATGAATCGATATTTAGTAAAGGACAGGAATGGGCGAACTTGGTTCACTATGACCATATTCGTAGCCTCACGTCCGAACTCAATCTATGGTTCAATGACCATCTATGGAGTCAGGACGGGGAAATCTACATTGGATATGTCCCTAAGACGTCCCTACAATTTTCAATATCCAATTAGTTTTATAAGTTTTCATTTAAAGACTTGTTGACGACTCAAAACAAATTTCAATAAAACCTTAAAAATGGGGTAGTCAAATACGCACTCACACCGCGGTAGGCGAAAATAAAATTACGCCTAAAATTTGGCGACTACACTATGGAAGATTTTAAAAAAATTTATTTTTTAAATGAGGGGTGAAACTTGAAAAATACGATTCATTCTCTTTTTATGCCTTAGAATAACATACTCCATCCGTCCCAGAAATATCTGAACACTTGTTGGGACACGTAGTTTAAGGTGATAAGTTGTGGTGTGGTTTTCAAATGTTATTTTATTTAAAAAGTAAATGTAATAGGAGTTGGTGGGGTATTTTTTATTAGAGAAGAGAGAAAGTTGGGTAACTTTTATTGATAAAAGGTAGAGTGTGGGCCAAAGATGTGTATAAGAAATAATATATTAATGGTGGGACCATGCCAAGAATGTAAGTGTTCAAACTAATTTGGGACAAACATAAAAGGAAAGTGTTCAGACTGTTCTGGGACCGAGGTAGTATTATTTTGCATATGCATGGCTATTGTTCAGCCATCATAAGGACAATCTACATTGCCTCATTTGCACATATTTTATGTGTGAGGCCACCCCGGGGGGTTTGCGCTTTGTCCTTCCAAAAATCTTCCTAAGCGATAGTGTTGGATCTTAGTCATAAGCAAACCTACCCAACCATGGCATTATTCTCTTGTTCCTGAGTTGAGAACT
Source organism: Beta lomatogona (assembly GCA_947646795.1). Classification (NCBI taxonomy): domain Eukaryota; kingdom Viridiplantae; phylum Streptophyta; class Magnoliopsida; order Caryophyllales; family Amaranthaceae; genus Beta; species Beta lomatogona. Next base: position 1,117,095 of record CANSNZ010000357.1, read on the forward strand.
GGAGGGCGTCTTAAATGTGGCCACCTCTTTAAGCAGGGTTACGAAGCGTGGGATCAATCTCTTAGTCATGGACCCTTTTCAACCTTAACCTAAACCTGACCATTGTTAAAACGTAGAACTTGACTTTAGATTGGAACTTTGTATATCATTATCCTACTTGTGCATATTTGTGTGTGTGTGCCATTAATTGTTTTGTGTTATCGATGTCTCGAATCAAAAAAAAATTGCAAACGAATTTACTCGATCAAAAAATGATAAAACGAACTTCTCCGCGTCTGCGCGCTGCGTTCTAGATAGCGTCCCGCGTACAAAGTATTGCGCACCACGCAGAATTCCGCGCCCAGCACAACCTCTTCATGCATTCAGTCTGCGTGTAGCGCCTAAGTTCTGCGTGTAGCGCTTATGATCGGTGTGAAGCGCATTTTCATACTCTCCTACATTTCATTTGCGTGGAGCGCAGGCCTGTCCTCTTTCATCACGAACTTTGCATAATTTCCTTGGCTCGAATAGGCCTTTTTCTTACCAATATCTAGGTCCTAGGATGATTAGAATTCTTTTGTGATTCCTTTGCTTCTCCTATAATCCTTCTTCATCAACAAAAAAAAAAAAACATTTCCATCCTTTTTTTCAATCTTTAATCTCCTATGAATTTAGAAAATTCTATCCCCATCCTTTACCAAAATATATCTCCCATCTTTTTTTTATAAAAAATGATCTCCCATCTTTTTGAAAATTCATCCCCATCTTATTTTCAAAAATCATTCTCTTATCTTTTTCAAAATTTCATCCCATCTTCAATCTCTTATCTACTTCAAAAATTCTATCTCCACCTTTTAACAAAAAAACAATCCCTATCTTTTTTCCTATCACATATCCTTTTTTTAAAAATTCATCCTTTTTTCTCTGTCCCATCATTTCTATGTATATCATCTCATCTTTTTATGTACATCATTTAGGATTCCTCTTAGTGTCCATCTTGTTGTAAAAGTCTCATCCACTTAGGAATTCTAACTGCATTAGAAGTCCATTTAGCCCATATGCCTAGGTTCATCCAGTTTCACTCCACTTAGAGTCCTTAACCTCATCGAACTCTTTTCATGTTAGGAGTCTTAGCCCCGTCTAGGTTCACCCATCTAAGAAGTCTATAGGTTTGTTAGAGTTCTTACCATCTAAGGAGTCTAAAATTCATATAAGTTCATGCATAATAGGAGTTTAAATCTATTAGGAGTCCTAATCTCGTCTAAGTCTAGGGTCATTAGATTTCTTACCATCTTAGGAATCTAGAATCCATAGAAATCCATGCATAGTAGCGTCCATCTTAGGAGTCTAGGTCTACTAGAGTCTCATGCATATTAGGAGTTTAACATCCTTGAAAGTTCACCAAGTCTAAAATTCTAAAGTCATTAGAAGTATGTCAAGTCTAGGATGTCGTATCCATTAGGATTGCATTCATACTAGAATCCTTTTGCATTGTATAGTTGTAGACACATAATCGTGTCTCCCCATTTAAGGGTCCAATGATGAAATATACCGCGGTTTTAGTTGGCATGGCCCAATGGAGGAGCAGTCCGAATAACCAGACAATGTGTGTTTTAAAATAATATTTTAAAAGCCCAACTGAATATTTATTATTCATGAATATTTTTCTAATATTTATTGTTTTGATAAATATTTTCCTAAAAGCTTTTATTATTATCTTTTACCCATAAAACATATTTTCAACCCGAAAAATTCGATCTCTGGATTTTTCGGGATAAAAAAGGCATCTTAAAAGCACGTGTAACATTAAAAAAGGAATATTCTCGAATATTCCGGATTTTGCGCCGGACGCGGCGGCTGCGCTCAGCGCGCCACGTGCATCCAGCACATTGGCCGTATTGTGTCAAGCACTCCAATGAGCGCCTAACACCTGGACTTGTGACTCACACAGAGTCCTGCGCCTAGCGCAAGTCTTGTGTGAAACGCAACGTAAAAATTTATCTTTTCAAAAACGCGTTTCCATGTGCAAAGTTTTAATTGGACGGACCACGTCAGGAGGCCAACCTCCGCCTGACGCGTGTCGTCGCGCCTGCCACGCAGGCTTGCGCCAGGCGCAGGGTGTGCATCAGACGCACCCGCTTCTTTCCTTATAAATACGGGCTGATTTCCCGAATCAAAGACAGCTTCGAATTATTATTTTTACGCACTGAAATACTCTTAAAAACTCCGAAACATACTTCGAATACAAAACATACAAAACACTTTTGATCTTCTACATTGATTCTGGTTCCTGATTCTACTATATTCCTGGTTCCAAGATTACTTCGACTGAAGGTCACTACGCTCTTCGATCTAAACCGCATAGGTATAATCCTGAGGGCTCTTGAATAATCATAATGCTCCTGTTATTTTGATTGTCTTACATGCTTTTATCACCCATATATTATTATGCTAAACAAGACCTAAAGAACTGTTCTAATTAATTCAGATAATTTGGACAACCTATTAGGAACCTTGTAAAATGATTGCTTAATAATTGGTCATTAAATAATTAGTCTTTTGTGTGTAACCCTGAACCCTTCTAGATTAATTATTTTAGGGTGCTTTAAAATGTTATATGATTATTCTTTGGCATAAAATCTGTTGTGAATCGGTATTTAGTAGAGGCCAGCAATGGGCAATATAGTTCCTGACTAAATTGTACCCTCACCCCCGAACTCAATCTTTGGTTCATTTTGACCATCTATGGAGTCATGACGGGGAAATCTACATTGGATAAGTCCCTAAGATGTCCCTTCCGTTACAATATCCAATTAGGTTTACGATTCTTCTTCTGAAGAATTGTTGGCGACTTCAAAAACATATTTTTAATAAAACCTTAACAATGGGGTAGTCAAATAAACGCGCTCACACCGCGTGTAGGCGTTAAAGGAATTCAAAAATCCACGCCTACAACTTGGCGACTTCACTTGGGAGGATTTTTAAAAAAATTATTTTTTTTTGAAATGAGTGGGTGACACTTGAAAAATACAATTCACTCTTATTTTTATGCCTTAGAATGATATACTGTTTTGCATGTGCATGGCTATCAGCCATCATAAGGACAATCTACCTTGCCTCATTAACACATGTTTTATGTGTGAGGTCACCCCGGGGGGTTTGCGCTTTGTCCTTCCAAAAGCTTCCTCAGCGATAGTGTTGGATCTTAGTCATAAGTAAACCTACCCAACTATAGCATTATTCTCTTGTTCCTGACTTGAGACTGGAGTGCGTCTTACACATGGCCACCTCTTTAAGGAGGGGTACGAAGCGTGAGATCAATCTCTTAGTCATAGACCCTTTTCAGCCTTAACCTAAACCTGACCAATAGTTGAATGTAGAACTGGACTTTAGGTTGGAACTGTTGCATCCATGTTATATGACATTTGCTTGTGATTGCAATTCTTGCCTGTGGTTATCCTGTCAAATTGTCATTATTATGCATTGTTCCTAAAATCGCGTCTAAAATAGATCGTCATTTTCGTCCGAACTCTCGTGAAATTACCAATACGCATGCTGCAGAGCAGTGCGCCAAACACATTAATTTGCGCCTGGCGCACTGTTCCTACGCCAGACGCAAAGTCTGCGTGCTGCGCGCATCAATTGCGTGGCACACAGTCTATTTGTCCCATGCTTATTGATCCTTTGACCATTGTTCCAAGTCAAAAAAAAAAAAAAAAAAAAAAAAGATTTTCAATCTCTAATCTCCTATCTATTTCGAAAATTCTATCCCCGATCTTTATCAAACTATATCTCCCATCTTTTTTTAGAAAAAATGATCTCCCATCATTTTTAGAAAATTCATCCTCATCATTTCTTAAAAAATTATTGTCCTATCTACCTCAAAAATTCTATCTCCACCTTTTTTCTTTTCTTTTTTTTAAAAAAATCTCCATCTTTTTTCCTATCACATATCTTTTTTTTAAAATAATTCATCCCTTTTCTCTATCCATCCTTTCATGTATATTATCCATCTTTTCATGTGTATATCAATTAGGATTTCTTTTTTTTTAGTGTCCATCTTGTTGTAAAAGTCTCATCCGCTTAGGAATTCCAACTGCACTAGAAGTCTGTCTGATCCAAATGGCTAGATTCATCCAGTTTCGCTCCATTTAGAGTTCTTCACCTCATCTAACTCCATCCATGACAGGAGTCTTAACCCTGTCTAGGTTCACCCATCTAAGAAGTCTAGGGTCGTTAGAATTCTTGCCATCTTAGAAGTCTATAATCCATAGAAAGTCCATGCATTATAGGAGTCTAAAATCCATTAGAATTCTGTCCATCTTAGGAGTCTAAATCCGTTAGACTTCTGTTTGTCTTAGGAGTTTTGAATCCATTAGAGTTCCGCCCATAATAGGAGTCTAAAGCCATTAGAATTTTGTCGATCATAGGAGTCTAAATCCGTTAGAATTCAATCATCTTAGGAGTTTCGAATCAATTAGAGTTTCGCTCATATAAGGGTTTAAATCCATCAGAATTCCATCCATTTTAGGAGCCTAGGTCCACTAGAGTTTCATACATATTAAGAGTCTAGCATCCTCGAAAGTTCGTCGAATCTAGAATTCTAACGTCATTAGAAGTCTGTCAAGTCTAGGATTCTTAAGTCAGTAGAATTTCATGTCAATTAGGATTGCATTCATACTAGAATCCTTTTGCATTAGATAGTCCATCATTCATACACTTCATGCACACCTAGAGTCCACAAGAGTCTCATTGCATCCATACTCTCCATGTCATTTCATGCATTCCACATTTAGTAGTCCTGAACTACAAGCGATCTGATTCCCTCTTTTGGGATATGTAGGCAGCCTTTACAGGTTCGAACGCATAGATTGAGTCATGCATACATGCATTAGGTCTAGGTGCATCCAAAAAAAAAAAAATATTCATCATGCATTTAGAATATTCAGATCCGTTCCTAGAAGCTCAACTTTTTTAACAATCATACATTCTTTCATTCAAGTTCTCTCTCCATCATCATTCTATCTCTAAATCTCCTTTGATAATCTATGTAGAGATCAAGCGATATTGAAATAGGCGGTCCATCGAATAACGAGCAACAACTCGCTGAAATGGTGGCTAGAGCTTTTGTCTAAGCTGTCTAGCATGATGGAAGAAATAGCTATAAGGCTTGAGAAGATCGAGTCTGGTGAGTCTCCTGGATTCAACAAGACAATGGAGAGTGTTGTTCATAGGGTAACTAATGCAAATTCCTATTTTGAGCCCATTGATAACACCAAATTGAAAGGAAAACTTCCTGAAGAGTTCTCTATAACTGACATCCCTAAATTTAAACCAACCGATAATCCAAAATATCATTTAAGGAATTTCCGTGTAACCATGATCATCAAATCGGTTGACTCTGAACTTTACCCAATGGTATTCCCAATGTCGTTGGACCTAATATGTCAGAATTGGTTCTATTCCCTAGACCCCAAGCAAACTGAAACATGGGAATGCATCACTATTGCTTTCATGAAACAATATGAGTCGAACGCACAAATGCAAACCTCCCTTAGAGAACTCGAGGTTCTTAAACAAGGTGAAAATGAAGGTTTTACCACTTATCTGAATAGGTGGAGAGAGAAATCAACCCATATGGTATCAGGCCTACAAAAAAAGACTTGGTACGAATATTCGTTTCTAACCTCCTCCCTAAATACAAAAACCACCTCAAATACTTGGGTCTTGATAGCTTCGTAAGAGTATATGATGTAGGTATCCAGATTGAGAATGATTTGCTGAAAAGTACTGAAGATAATGACCTCAATGTCATAGAAGTAGACATATCTCCGAGCCCAATCACTCATTAAGACATTTGGACTCGCTTAGGTCCAATCAGCACCAAAAAAATAAAATACACTTCTTCTCTTTTCATGTAGAAAGAGACCTCATGAAGATGGAAACAATGAAGTTGCCTCGTCACGTGACGTAGGTGTCTAGACTTATAATTTCATTTTCTGTTTCATTTCTCTTATATTTTTTTCCAAGTCTAATATAGGATTTTCCCTTTTATTGCATGTACTCATAATCTTCAATCAATAAATGAGTATTTCTTTTCTAACCTTGCACTAATGAGCATCAATGAAAATCACGATTGTCGCCTTAAAAGAAAAAAATTCCTAATTCTCATGACTATTCTAATAAATGCAATGAACAACTGGCATATATAAAAGAGGCATTCCTCCCCTTCCCGCAACGATTTCCCCAATCCTTATCATGCATAACACCCGTCTACCTTTAACCTACCTCATGGGAAGTACAATTGACAACAATACAATGTAAAGGGCAAGTAAAAAAAAAAAAAAAGAGCAATAAAACGAAAAATCAAAGCAAAAGCAAAAAAAAAAAAAATCATATATATGAAAAAAAGAAGTGTTGCAAATGAGCCCATCAATAGCTTTGTCAAAGGTATTTCTTTCAAAACCTTTAACCTTCAACCAAAACTTTAGCCAATCGGCCCTGACCTTAATAACCAAAAATCTTTACAAACCAAATCATATATCTGACAAACCTTCCCTCAAGCAATCCATAACCATCCATGTCGCATCCCCATAAGCCGTAAAAGACAAACCAATGCCCGCTAGGTCGAAAACCCAAAAGGGCGATTTAGGCAAAAGTCAGGGCATCTTCTCATTCATCAGCCTGAACTACGAATGTTCTGATTCTGCTAAAGATACGTAGGAAACCTCACCTTGAGGTCCGACCTCTTTAAACCAAACATACATCATTATCCACCCTTGCCAAAGACCTCTTCCAATTCGATGCTTAATTCAATGCCTAATTCATTGCAAATGGCTCCAAAGCAAAATGTTAGGCCACCGAATGAAATGTTAAGAGCTACGATTGGCCTGATTCCATCATGGATACGTAGGCAACCTCTTTCGAGGCCCGGCCATTCTAATTCAAAATACATTATTAAGGCTCGTCTAGGCTCATGAGAAAAGCGCGATCTCCCAAATCCTGAATTTTCAATGCTCATCCCTACTTTTAGAACTAGACTGCGATTTAAACCTGCATCATTAGCTTACCTCATTGCGTGAGTCGATTCATTATGACTCTGCCTTTTCTTATTCTAATCACTTCCTTTTTCTAAGCCGCATTATCGCTTCTAAGCCAACCTTAGCATAACCTTTCAACACTTAGCACTATGACCGCGCCTTATCCTTTAAGTGTTCCTTTCTTTGGCCTTTCTTGACTTTTTCACCTTAATTAGGAACCCTATATGGAATCTTTGGCCGAAACTTCCGCTAAGTGTGACGAGATATCTTCAAAATCAAGCAATCCAGTTGGACGCTTCATCAGCTCCATTTTACTGGGGGCTTCATCACTGGTCCATCTAGAAAATCATAGGCTCCAAGTCCAGACCTATTAAAGGACTTCATTACGAGTCCATATATAACATCTTGGGTTTTAAACCCCGCACAAATGCAACATTGCACCTATTCATGGGCTCACTTAGGCCCTTAATATACAAACCTCGAACCACATTCAACTCAAGCGCTATAAAAGCTCGTTCTATAACGTACTCCAAATCGAATATATAATCCATTGACTGCATAGAAGATCATTAGGCTCCATTGATCAGGATTTCATTACGAGTCCATACAAAATATTGGGGGCACCAGACCCATACGAGATTATAATTGTTTTATGGGCTCACTTAGGCCCGTAACAACTACAACACATATCGCATCAAACATAACTTACATGGATCATCCTTGGGGCTTCCCCTTTCTTCTGTTTCGAAAACAGTTTTCTAAACCGAAAATTTAAGCTTCTAATGGAACAATCAAATCATCAAATCATGTCATCTGCATTAGTGTCATACCTCTGCATTAGTGTTATATCTCTACATTTGCATTACATATCTGCATCGTCCAAACATTGTGTCAAAGCATTGCATCCTTCGTCCTTAGCCATAGGATTCTAGCGTCAATCATCGAGTCACACATACACACATATGTATGCACACACGATAACACCTTTAAGTCTATAGTACTAGAGGTCGCTCTTTATAGGTCAAGTCTTTTTCTATCCATACACTAACACCCACATCACAGGAAACATGCATTGTTTGTCTGTATATTTGTGTATTCTTTGTATTTACAAGTGCCCGACATTGAACAACTCTATACGAGTTATATTCTGCCAAGGTATGCGGACCATTACAATTTAACAACAGAAGCCAAGTGCTATATACATGGTGCGTCCAGCGCACCGACAACGCTGTGCCACAAGCAGCAGACTGAGCCCAGCGCAATATCCCACGCCAAGCGTAGGCCTGTGCGTATGGCGCACAACCCTTTACAACACGCTTGGGGGCTTATTAGCCATGTGGAGCCACATGCTCAACTCCTTATGAATTCAAATGTTCACTATGACATTGCACGCAGCAAACTGCGTCCAGCGCAGCATCCCACGCCAAGTGCAGGCCTGTGCGTCTGGCGCACAGTCCTATACAACACGCTTGGGGGCTTCTTAGCCAAGTGCGGCCCACACTCTCAACTTCCAATGAATTCAAATATTCGTTACAATTCGACATCGCGCGCGACAAGCTAATAGATTTTCAAATCCGCTACAAAAATACAATTTTGCCATTCCTCCAACATGCTACACTATACACAAATCTTGCTCAAGAGGCAACGAGTACTTCAAAATATTAACAGCGGAAAACACACCGTTAGGTCTGCGGACCATCATCACAACACATTACCCAGGAGCGGGACCATTAATAGCTCTATCCCGTCGTGAGCCGGACCATTAATAGCTTCACAAATTATATATCCCGTCATGAGCCGGACCATTAATAACTCTATCCCGTCGTGAGCCGGACCATTAATAACTCTATCCCGTCGTGAGCCGGACCATTAATAGCTTCACAAATTATATATCCCGTCATGAGCCAGACCATTAATAGCTCTATCCCGTCGTGAGCCGGACCATTAATAGCTTCACAAATGCCGGACCATTAATAGCTCTATCACGTCGTGAGCCGGACCATTAATAGCGTCACAAATTATTTATCCCGTCATGAGCCGGACCATTAATAGCTCTATCTCGTCGTAAGTCGGACCATTAATAGCTCTACAAATTATCTATCCCGTCATGAGCCGTACCATTAATAGCTCTATTCCGTCATGAGCCGGATCATTAATAGCTCTATCCCGTCGTGAGCCGGAGCATCAATAGCTCTACAAATTATCTATCCAGTACTGAGCCGGACCATAATAGCTCTACACATCATCAACACCCTGGAGCGGGACCATAATAGCTCTACACATAATCAACACCCTAGAGCGGGACCATAATAGCTCTACACATCATCAACACCCTAGAGTGGGACCACAATAGCTCTACACATCATCAACACCCTGGAGCGGGACCACAATAGCTCTACCCATCATCAACACCCTGTAGCGAGACCACAATTGCTCTACATGCCATCAACACCTCGTAGCGGGACCATAATAGCTCTACACATAATCAACACCCTAGAGCGGGACCATAATAGCTCTACACATCATCAACACCCTAGAGCGGGACCACAATAGCTCTACACATCATCAACACCCTGGAGCGGGACCACAATAGCTCTACCCATCATCAACACCCTGTAGCGGGACCACAATTGCTCTACATGCCATCAACATCCATAATCGTGTCTCCCCATTTAAGGGTCCAATGATGAAATATACCGCGGTTTTAGTTGGCATGGCCCAATGGAGGAGCAGTCCGAATAACCAGGCAATATGTGTTTTAAAATAATATTTTAAAAGCCCAACTGAATATTTATTATTCATGAATATTTTTCTAATATTTATTGTTTTGATAAATATTTTCCTAAAAGCTTTTATTATTATCTTCTACCCATAAAACAGATTTTCAACCCGAAAAATTCGATCTATGGATTTTTCGGGATAAAAAAGGCATCTTAAAAGCACGCGTAACATTAGAAAAGGAATATTCTTGAATATTCCAGCTTTTGAGCCGGAAGCGGCGGCTGCGCTCAGCGCGCCACGTGCGTCCAGCACATTGGCCGTATTGCGTCAAGCACTCCAATGAGCGCCTGACACCTGGAGTTGTGACTCACACAGAGTCCTGCGCCTAGCGCAAGTCTTGTGTGAGACGCAACGTAAAAATTTATCTTTTTAAAAACGCATTTCCATGTGCAAAGTTTTAATTGGACGGACCACATCAGGAGGCCAACCTGCACCTGACGAGTGTCCTCGCGCCTGCCACGTAGGCTTGCGCCAGGCGCAGGGTGTGCGTCAGACGCACGCGCTTCTTTCCCTATAAATACGGGCTGATTTCCCGAATCAAAGACAGCTTCGAATTATTATTTTTACGCACTCAAATACTCTCAAAAACTCTGAAACATACTTCCAATACAAAACATACAAAACACTTTTGATCTTCTACATTGATTCTGGTTCCTGATTCTACTATATTCCTGGTTCTAAGATTGCTTCGACTGAAGGTCACTACGCTCTTCGATCTAAACCGCATAGGTATAATCCTGAGGGCTCTTGAATAATCATATTTATTTCATTTAAGTTACTAACTCTTTTCTTGTCATGATGTAGATTTTAAATTAATAATCGTGGTCCTTTTGTAAATTCTAACCTCTTTTCTTATATTTTCTGTATATAATGCTCCTGTAATTTGATTGCCTTACATGCTTTTATCACCCATATATTATTATGCTGAACAAGACCTAAAGAACTGTTCTAATTAATTTAGATAATTTGGACAACCTATTAGGAACCTTGTAAAATGATTGCTTAATAATTGGTCATTAAATAATTAGTCTTTTGTGTGTTTCCTGAACCCATCTAGATTAATTATTTTAGCGTGCTTTAAAATGTTATATGATTATTCTTTGGCATTAAATCTGTTGTGAATAGGTATTTAGTAGAGGCCAGCAATGGGCAATATAGTTCCTGACTATATTGTACCCTCACCCCCGAAGTCAATCTTTGGTTCATTTTGACCATCTATGGAGTCATGACGGGGAAATCTACATTGGATAAGTCCCTAAGATGTCCCTTCCGTTTCAATATCCAATTAGGTTTATGATTCTTCCTCTAAAGAATTGTTGGCGACTTCAAAAACATATTTTTAATAAAACCTTAACAATGGGGTAGTCAAATAAACGCGCTCACACCGCGTGTAGGCATTAAAAGAATTCAAAATTCTACGCCTACAATAGTCCATCATTCATATACTTCATGTATAACTAGAGTTCATAGGAGTCTCATTGCATCCATACTCTCCATTTCATCTCATGCATTCCGCATTTTGTAGTCCCGAACTACAAGTGATTTGATTCCTTCTTTTGGGATATGTAGGCAGCCTTTATAGGTTCGAACGCATAGATTGAGTTATTTATACATACATTAGGTCCAAGTGCATCAAAAAAAGTCATGCATACATGCATTAGGTCTAGGTGCATCCAAAAAAACAAATTTTAACAAATATCATTCATTTAGGAGTTAGGAGATGCTAGTTTGTTTCTAAAAGCTCAACTTTAAAAATGAAATTTCTTTTCAAAATATATATTCTTCCATTTCATTCCTTTCCCTCCACCATCACTCCATTTCTAATCTCCCGCTTAATGATCCATTGTAGGAAATACACAATATGTCAAGCACACTCCAAGATTGTAGCACGTGTCGTTAGACTAGAGGCACACTACATTGTTCTTCAAGAGAATCGTAGTGCAAATTACAAGGCACCAGATAGTTTTGCTGTAATAGCGACTGACCGACAAAGGATCAATGAACTACATGACATCATACAACACAATCCGCTGATAAATCCTTCCATCAAACCAGTCTCTGAAAGCTCACCTCTTTCCAGAGGAGGCAAAAGAATTATTGAAGATTCACCTAACGCCCAAGTATCTACGAAAACAAAGGAAACCTGTGAGATACATTCCAAACCTGCATTAACTCTTACCAGACCTCGAAGAAAATGCAAGAGAGAATATACCTCACTGGGTATAGGTTATGGAACAGCTTTTGACTGCCTTCGCGCAAAAAGTGCACTTTCCCCTCTTGGGCCTACTCCATATCCAGACGAAGAAAAAAGAGGGCCAAATTGGGACAAAGATGTTTATTGCAAGTACCATAGAGGCCATGGGCATAAGACTGACAATTGCTGCCCATTGTGAGTCCTTATTCAGAACATGATCGATAATGGGAGATTTCCAATTTCTCCTACTACAAAAAGGCCTTAGATTTAAGATCACTTGTCACGTGACGTTGGAGTCTAGACTTAGGATTTCATTTTATGTTTCATCTCTTTTTCTTTTTTTTCCAGTCTGATATAGGATTTCCCTTTTTATTGCATGTACGCATGATTTTCAATTAATAAATGAGTGTTTCTTTATTTTCTCTCTAACCTTGTACTAATGAGCATAAATGGAAATCACGATTGTCGCTTTAAAGAAATGAATTTCTAATTCTCATGACTATTCTAATAAAGGCAATGAACAACTGCATATATAAAAGAGGCATTTCTCCCTTCACTACAACTATTCCTCCACTTCAACCTAAATACATAACATCCCTCTCCCGTTAACCTACCACATAGGCAGTACATTTGACGACAATTCAATGTAAAGGGCAAGTAAAAATAAAGAGCAACAACAACAAATCAAAGCGAAAAAAAAAACCAAAAAAAGTGAAAAAAAAAAATTTGAAGAAGTGTTAATAAGCCCATCAATAACTGTGTTAAATGTACTTCTTTCAAAACCTTCAACCTTCAACTTTAACTAATCAGCCTTGACCTCCACAACCAAAAATCTTTACAAGCCAAATCATATTTCTGATAAACATTCTCATAAACAACCGACAACCATGCACATTGCTTTCCAATAAGTCATAAAAGACAAACCAATGCCCGCTAGGTCGAAATCCCATAAGGGCGACTTAGGCAAAAGTCAGGGCACCTTCTCATTCATTGGCCTGAACTACGAATGGCCTGATTTTGCTAAAGATACGTAGGAAACCTCACCCCGAGGTCTGACCGCTTTAAACCAAACCAAACTTGCATCATTATCCACCCTTGCCAAAAACCTCTTCCAAATTAATGCCTAATTCATTGCAAACAGCTCCAAAGCAAAATGCCCGGCCACCAATTAAAATACTTAGAGCTACGATTGGTCTGATTCCATTATGAATGCGTAGGCAACCTCTTTTGAAGCCCGACCATTTTAATTCAAAACATATTTTTTAAGGCTCGCTTAGGCCCATGAGAAAAACGCGATATCCCAAATCATGAATTTTCAATGTTCATCCCTACCCTTAGAACCAGACTGGGATTTGAACCTGCATCATTAGCCTACCTGATTGCGTGAATTACTTCATTGTGAATCGTGCCCTTTTCGTGGTCTTATTCCCTTCCACTATCTCAACTGCATTATCGCATCTAAGCCAACCTTAGCATAACCTTTCAACACTCAGCGCTATGACCGCGCCTCATTTTTTGAGTTTTCCTTTCTTTGGTCGTTCTTGTCTTTTCACCTTAAGAACCCCATATGGAACCTTTGCTCGAAACTTCCACTAAGTGTGACGAGATATCTTCAAAATCAAGCAATCAAGATGGGTACTTCATCAAGTCCATCTTACTGGGTGCTTCATCACTGGTCCAACCAGAAAATCATAGGCTCCAAGTCCGACCTATTGAAGGACTTCATTACGAGTCCATACATTACATCTTAGGTTTTAAACCCACATGGATACAAGATCGCACCTATTTGTGGTTCACTTAGGCCCTTGGCATATGAAACTCGAAGCATATACAACTCAAGCATTACGAGGACTCGTTCTAAAACCAAATTTCAAATCCAACATCATCCATTAGCTGAATAGATCATCCTTGGGCTCCATGTGTACCTTGATAAGGACTTCATTACGAGTCGATACAAAAAATCGTGGGCTCCAGACCATACGAGATCTTAACTGTTTTATGGGTCACTTAGGCCTGTAACAACTACAACACGTTTTGAATTAAACATAACTTACGTGGATCATTCCTGGGGGCTTCCTCATTTCTTCTCTTTCGAAACTATTTTATTTTAAATGAAAATTTGAGCTTCTAAAAGAACGATAAAAGCATCATATCGCTGCATTAGCATTAAACCATATCATCTAGATTAGTATCAAATCTCTTCATTCGCATTACATATCTGCATCATCTAAACATTGTGTCAAGCATTGCATCCTTCGTCCTTAGCCATAGGATCATAACGTAAGTAATGGAGTCGCACACACATGTGCACACATGTATGCAGACACGATAACACATTCAAGTCAAGTAAAATCAAGTTAAGTTAAGTTAAGTCAAGTCATGTCCTATCCACACACTAGCACCCACATCACGGGACACATGCATGTCCCCTAGTTGTTTGCCTATATATCTGTGTATTATTTGTATTTACAGGTACTGCAAATTGAACGACTCTATACGAGTTACATACCATCAGGTCTGCGGACCATTATGAGTTAACAACGAAAGTCAAGCGCTAGGTTTGCGGACTATGCTTTAGAGAATCGACCACGTGGAGGATCTAAACAACAGTCTTCCGACGCATCTGGCACACCGACAAACCAGCGCCACGCGCAGCAACCTGCGTCTAGTGCATTAAGTTGCACCAAGCGCAAGATTTTGCGTCCTGCGCACAAGCTTGTACAATGCGCTTGGGGGCTTCATAGCCAAAATCAACGAGAAAGGCGGAGGACTCCGTCAGATCTGCGGAGCATCATCAACTGTAAGGCGGAGGACTCAATCAAGTATGCGGACCATCATCAAATCGTAAGGCGGAGGACTCCGTCAGGTCTGCGGACCATCATCAACAGTAAGGTGGAGGACTCCTTTAGGTCTGCGGGCCATCATCAACAGTAAGGCGGAGGACACCTAAAACATTTTAAAATATCTTTTTAAAAGCCCATATTTCGAAAACCTTTTATAAATTGTTTTTTAATGAAAGCCCAATTTTTAAAACCCCTTTCCTAACCCAATTTAATTAATAGAATTAATTAATTATATTAATTGGTCTTATTGTAAGAATATCTTTTATGAAAATAATCATTCTCCAAAGTATTTTTAAATATTTTTTATCTAACTCTTTTCTAAAATCTTTGTAAATAATAAAAATCTTTTAGAGACCTACTAGATTTTGGTAACCTATTGCATCCCAATTGCCTAAACATATATAATACCTCTATCTCTCAAAACAAATCTCCACGGCATAACCTTGTAACAGCCCGATTACCGAGTTGCTAGCTTAACTCGCTTAGCAATCTCAAATCTCAATTAGCACTAAAATAATACTAATCACTTACGAATTAGATAACATTCGCAACGGAAACAACCTGAAATAGACGATCCTGGGCCTGTGGGTTATGGGCCCACTAAACAATATCCTTTAACTACACCAATAACTCGACTAAAATCCCAAAAAAATTATATACAATGAAATATCAGTAACTAAACCTGAATCAACTATCTAAAATACAAACTCAATCCTTAATCCACAAGACATCTTTATCATGCTTCACTTCCAATTCCGAGCTTACAACACCAAACCTGCAAATTTAGGGAAGAAATACAAAACAAACAAAATTCCAAAATGAGTGGAAAACTCGTAACCTTTACTTCAGCCCGTTATAAACATTTTATTTATCAAATCATTTCCTTTTCGTTACAACGCTGGCATAGCTCATTCTCTTAAATAAATCAGTGGCAAGTACGGGATTCGGACAAACGCTGCCTCCAAAGTTCGTTATGGAGCTCAGCAATACTACCCCCAAGGTTCATTATGGAGCGTAGCCGACCATACCAGGTCAAAAGAGTAACCATCCTCCACCCATACCTTGCCCACTTTCTATTTTCAGTTCATAAACTAAACCAGCAAAACAATTGCATATTCATATAATCAATGACATTTCATCATCACATTCATATCTATGGCCATAGTACGAACTTAATTATAAAAAAACAGAACAGAGAGATTCACACATAGAAGGGCATGAGTAAATGATTTTACTGAACATAAAAGTTACCTGAACGCATTCCAAATTTCCAACAATACAACCTCCTTCATTTTGATCTCCAAACGATACTCAAATTCATAATCATTCTCCAACAATTTACCTCACAACAATAACAATAATTAATAAACTCCTCACTACATGAGAAACTAATCTAAATAACCTGCTTTCTTAATACAAGCTACTATACTAACCCAACTAACATACTTTCAATGCCATCCAACTAGATTATCTCATAAATCATTCAATAACAGTAGCTATATCACACGACTAGCTTCCCCAAATCACAATCATAATTCTAAGTTATAGAACTAAACTAACTAAACTTAACTATCAAACTTAATTAAACAAATAAGAAACTCATTTGGCTACTAATGATATTAAAACACTCCTAAAAACAACAGCAGCAGTGTTACCAACAACAACACAATCGTAGCACAACAACAACCACATCAACAATAACTACAACATATAAGAAAAGAAGAAAATACCCTGGTGCTTTGCAACCACCAACACACGACCACCACCAGAGGTGGCAGCACCACGAAGCAGCAACAACACCGCAGCAACGACACAACGACAACAGCAACTCGAGCAGAGAAGAACGACAGTAGAGCAGCAGCGACGGCAACCAACGGCAGCAGTGCCAGCACAACCAAAATAAAGAAGAGAGAGAATAGTGGTGAGGAGCACCACCTGCAAGAACGCACCGAATCAACAGCAGCAACAATGACACAACAACGATAATAACACCGCGAAGCCTAGCGGTGGTAGCGCCGATAGCAGCCGCGCAGACGGTGGCGAAGAGCTAGGCTCGGCCGAAAGCAGAGGAAGGAGGGAAGAGAGAGAGCTGTGAGGAGGAGAGAGGGTGACCGAAGCTTGAGAGAGAAATCACGGGTCAGAGACACGGGGTTGGGGTTTTTGGGTTTCTTTGGGGTTTCTCTTTTCGGTGATGATGAGGATGAGGGAGTGTAAGAAAGAGCCACGACATATTGGGAAAAATATAGAATTGAATTGGGTTTTGTTGACAAATCGCCAAGGGCCGAAAGAAATGGGCCGACTTAATTTCTTATTTGTCCAAACACCACTCAATTAACTTCAGATATCTAAAACCCAAAATAATAATAACTTCAAAATTTAATAGACACATTACAACACGACAAATAAAAATTCGTAGTCCAAACTCAAATAAAATAAGAATTTCTGAAACATAATTAACTTAATAAATTTAATCAGCATTTAATAAACGCTCTTAAAGAATAAGGCTCTCAAAGGCTTTCTAACTTATCTATTGGTTCTCAAGGATTTCTTCACCTCTAAGAATGATAGTGCTTATCCACAAGCTTTCTTAACCCTAAGAATATTAGAGCTTATCCACTTGATTTCTTAACCACTAAGAATGTTAGAGCTTATCCACTTGCTTTCTTAACCACTAAGAATGTTAGAGCTTATCCACTTGCTTTCTTAACCACTAAGAATGATGGTTCTTATCCACTTTTGTCCTAGTATGACGTTGGAGAGAATTCTAACTACTTAAAGGACCAAAGCCTGATGAAGACTTAATATAGCTAACAAAATAATTGAACCTGCTTAAATATTCAGGCTATTACAAACCTCTTACAAACAATACACGCCTACCTTCATCTCTCAACCATATTCAAACAATGACCATATGATATGAATCGATATTTAGTAAAAGCCAGAAATGGGCGAACTTGGTCCACTATGAGCATATTCGTACACTCACCCCCGAACTCAATCTATGGTTCAATGACCATCTATGGAGTCAGGACGGAAAAATCTACATTGGATAAGTCCCTAAGATGTCCCTACAGTTTTCAATATCCGATTAGGTTTATCAGTTTTCCTTTAAAGACTTGTTGGCGACTTCAAAACGAATTTCAATAAAACCTTAACGCTAGGGTAGTCAAATACGCGCTCACACCGCGGTACGCACGCCTAAAGTACCAAACATTAACAAAATTTATAACTATATAAATACACAAAGAAACTAGGTTATCAAATATACTTAATCTTAGAATTTTTAAGATCATGCCATGATGAAGTGAACTAAAAGAAATAACAATTTTTAACATGATAGCACTAGCTTTGATTTCTTTTTATAGAGTAAGTTCCATTACAAGAAATTCATTGGAATTGAAACATAAAACCAACATGATAATAGAGCACAAATATATTAAGAATTTAAGTATGAATCCATTTGTCATTAGAAAGACTCGTTGTATGTGTTCATATCTTTTCAATCACCTTAATATAATAGAGCACAAATATATTAAGAATTTAAGTATGGTAAAGTTAAAGCAAGGCTTGCAAAGATTAAGGAGAAATCAACCCTTGTATTATATTTAGGTGTTAGGACTTTAGCTAGTAAAATGCACTCACTGAAAGCTCCTATCACTAAAATATCTCAAACCCCTTGTATTAAATGTGGCGCTACTGATTAGTGTGTAGAAAAAAAGGGCATATCCCTGCATAATACCAAGTAATTACACTTTTAAAAAAAATAAACCATGTGCTGTTTACTTGATCTATTTGACGTAAAATTCAATTAATGGTCTCAGCCAATAGTATATATATATATATATATATATATATATATATATATATATATATAGTGACACTTATTCGCACTGGTAATGGCAGTTAAGTTTAATTAAACTCCAAACAAGAAAGCAAAGGCAGTTCATGTTCAGAACTCATGAAGACAACATATAAACTCACTCTTAAACCCAAATCATAACATCAAAAAAGTTTACAAACCATAAAGCACAATTAGTTAATAGCCAAAGGTGGAGAGTGACATGCATGCTAATTTTGAGCTAATTTTACGTGTTTGGGAGTGAAGCAGATTTGGGTGTGTGGCCCCCATATAGGACTTCTCTCATAAGCCAAATGGTAAAGTATTATTTACCACCCTTATGTCTAATTTATAAACATTTAGTAACATTAGATTGGAAAACAATAAGGAAATAAGATAATCAAACATGGATTTAATAAGAGAATTAACCTGAATACTCTTCACCTGCCCAAATATGTAAAATCCAAGAAAATAAACCATGTAGAGCTTCTTTGTTCTGCTACCTTCACTAATGGTAAATTCTTCTACATATCAAGATGATAAATGGTTTACAATTAATCCACAAAGGTTTGCTATCAACTATGGAACACCAATAACAATACAATGCAACACTTCTAAAGATTCGTTTTCCTTGGGAGTTAAAAAGGACTAACCACAATCGATCAAATAAATAAAACGGCTTTGTGGTCCAAGCTACAACATATATGGTAGAAATTACGTTACAACTGAATGAAGGAGTGTTTCATATGGAAGACAATTACACTACAAATGATAAACCTCCTAAATCTAACAAGAGGGAAAAAACAGAGATATGAAAAATGTCTGCCACCAAATACTATCATTAAAAATTAATCCGAAGATAATTAATCATAGAATACACAATAAATTATAGGCAAAATTTCAAAAAACTACCTTTTATAACTAACTTTTTTCAAACAACTACCTTTTATAAATTTTCTTTCAAAAAACTACCTTATATAACAAATTCATTTCAATTTACTACCATTTTATGTTTATATTTAATAATAATCGATAAATGACAATCGCCGTAGGTGTTGCTGCCGGTGGGGTAGCGAGAAAAGAGAAAAGAAACGAGAGGGGAAGAAAGAAAAGCAATTTATGGTGACTTAATTATTAGTGATTAAACCCCATTAATGGTAAAATGGTAGTATATTGAAAGGAAATTTGTTATATAAGGTAGTTTTTTGAAAGAAAATTTTTAAAAGGTAGTTTTTTGAAAAAAGTTGATTATAAAAGGTAGTTTTATGAAATTTTTCCTAAATTATATTTAAATATCTTTGATTAATTATATTTTGTATATGAATTTGAACAATAAATAAATTTTTTGCACCCGTTTTTCTTTTAAAAAAAATATGATTTTCGATTTTAACAGGAAAGAATTTATACAGGTTTGTAAAAATAGTCAAGGTTCAGAATACAAAAAACAAGGGATAAAACACATACAAGCAAAATCTCCTTCCTAATAACAAGGATATATGATGGTAGCATCTCATAATTAAGTGCATATAGACAGACTTACTGATCATTTTAGATAGATAATTGATTGATAGGATAGAACGAACATGTGTGTTTTCTATAATTTTTCTTTCATCGACAGAGAGATTATGGGAAGCAAGGAATATGAATTTGAATAATAAATAAGTTTATCCTAACAATAATCATTATCATTAATTATCCAAGTAATGATCTTAGAAAACCCCATCATACCAAGGTGGACTGCAAATCTACATTTCCTAAGAACAAGTGGTCACTACGACTACTCAGCTAGGCCATTGCAACTGCACCTGATCTCGTTGATTGTCCAAATGATGAAAAGAAGGATTAAGTATCTATAATTTCGTATAGCTTGAGAGCAGGGAGGTACAGTTGATGTCTAACAGAATTTCAAAAGTAAGCTCCATACTGCTAAGTAACTATCAACTGA
Source organism: Beta lomatogona (assembly GCA_947646795.1). Lineage (NCBI taxonomy): Eukaryota > Viridiplantae > Streptophyta > Magnoliopsida > Caryophyllales > Amaranthaceae > Beta > Beta lomatogona. The sequence continues at coordinate 1,137,715 of CANSNZ010000357.1, forward strand.
CCAATATTTTCAAGTGGAATGCTGCATCAAAACCCACCTTTTCATCCTTATGGAATGCTGCATCCACATTTAGCTTCAATTTACCTGCCCTAATGGTGCCCAGTCCCTCCCTTCCCCCACTTCCTCCTCCTTCTCAACTGCACCCACTTTCACAGCTAGCTTATACTCCTCCATCACGCTTATTGCCTTCCCCATCCTCCCCACCATGTATCTTATCAACTCCATCACGAAGCATGCATATTTCAGTAATGATTATTTTTATCATCCAAATCCATATAAAAATCCAATCTTTTCACAAAAGAGTAATGGAGTATCTATGAATTTCACCAAAATCATAACAACAATATATATATATATATATATATATATATATATATATATATATATATATATATATATATATATATATATATATATATATATATATATATATGTTTCTGCTAAGAAATTAAGGATCGTGATTGGTTTTTAGGTATGATGTGGGCCCCTAAGAGTGTTCGCCTGAGCTCCGATGTCCGTACACCTGAATCCTACAAAATGATGTTAGACTACCCCGTGGGTGTTCCTGGGATCGCCCCTCCGACGCTCAAGTCAGATGTGATTGAGGTAGAGAGATAAAGTCTAAAGAGAGATGCTCTAGCTTAGTTAGGTGAGAATTGAATACATGTTCAATGATGAGGCAGTTGGTATTTATAGTGTTGGGGATTTCTCAGACAGGAAACATTATTCAGATGGGCCTTTTTGGGAGCAATGGCTATGTTGTCTTTTCGGGCAATGATTGCTAGGGATCCTCTGAGATTAGGTCAACCCTATGGTGGGACCCACCATTGCCACCTGTCCCGGGGTTTGAAGGCTTTTGTATCTTTATTGGGCTATTGGTTAATTCGGCCCAAATAATTAGCCCCACGCCAGGGATGGCGGATCATGGGGGCCTGACTGAGTGATTCCCGTCCGTGGCGGAACATCTAATACCGCAACCCTGACTGACTTACTGTCCATCCAAAAAGGACCGACTGAGTATGCCTTGACACCGATCGTGCCGCTTTCTGTTGAAGAGAAGGGGACCGATAAGGTCACCTCCTAGCGGAAAGGATGGCGCCGACAGAGTCGCTTCCCTTTTAAAAGGGAAACGCCGACCAGGTCCTTCCTCATGGGAGAAATGGGCACCGACCGGTCGCCCCCTATTGGAGAGCCGATCGGGTCATTTCTCTAGGGTGGCTGACCGGGTCACTTCCTGTTTGAAGGAAATACGCCGACCGGGTCCTTCCTCATGGGAGAAATGGGCACCGACCGGGTTACTTCCCGTTGAGGGTCATTACTCTTGGATGGCCGACCAGGTCACTTCCCGGTTGAAGGAAGGACGCCGACCGGGTCACTTCCTATTAAGGAGGAGTGCCGATCAAGCCATTCCTTTATGGGGGGAGAGGGCCGACTAAGTCCCTTCTTGTTGAAGGAAGAGGGCGACCGGGTCGTTTTCGTATGGAGGGGGAGAGCCGACCGGGTCATTTCCTGTTGATGGAGGAGAGCCGACCATGTCCTCTTTCAATGAGGAGAAATGCGTTAACTAGGCTATCCGAGTGGGTGCTAGCTGATGATAGATGATACTTGACAAATTGTAGGAGCTACTCGGCACGGAGTGAAGCTCCTGTTTGACCGAGTGGGTCATGAGGCTACTCGGCTGAGGGGCTAATGAGCCCCAAGCTGTCCGAGTAGGTGCTAGCTGATACAAGGTAATACTTGACCAAGTATAGAAGCGACTCGGCGAGGAGTGAAGCTCTTGTAGACCGAGTGGGTCATGAGGCTACTTGGATGAGGGGCTAATGAGCCCCAAGCTATTCGAGTAGGTGCTAGCTGATACAAGGTCATACTTGACCAATTATAGAAGCGACTCGGCGAGGAGTGAAGCTTCTGTCGACCGAGTGGGTCATGAGGCTACTCGGATGAGGGGCTAATAAGCCCCAAGCTGTCCGATTAGGTGCTAGCTGATACAAGGTCATACTTGACCAAGTATAGATGTGACTCGGCATGGAGTGAGGCTCTTGTTGACCGAGTGGATCATGAGGCTACTCGGATGAGGGGCTAATGAGCCCCAAGCTGTTCGAGTAGGTGCTAGCTGATACAAGGTCATACTTGACCAAGTATAGAAGCGACTCGGCAAGGAGTGAGCTCCTGTTGACCGAGTGGGTCATGTGGCTACTAGGATGAGGGGTTAATGAGCCCTAAGCTGTCCGAATGGGTGCCGGTTGATCTTCTCAGTTCCTCTGACCTTGAACGCCACATGGCCGCTTTTGGTACTCGTATTCTAGGGGACACCTCTTGCTGGTTTAGCTGACTAGGCATTGCCTGGGGTCTCGGCGATTCACATTCTTGGACAATGTTGGACCCTTAGTGAGGTGAACTGAATAGGTCCAATTGGGCCTCCTTTGTAAGCCCATCAAGGCGACGCGGGGGGGTTTGCGTTGCACATCCCCTAAGGCGCGCCTATATATACGAGGGAGGAGAGAGAGTTGGGGATCATTTGCTCATTTCTCCAACTTTCTCTCTCTCAAAGATCTTCAATTTCTCTCCATTTTTCAAGCTCTTCTTCCAGTCTTTTCGTCCGACCAGGTACGTTCTTACTCTTTTTAAGTTTTTCTCTTTTTTTCTTTTCTTTTAAATAATCTCGGCCGACTCCCTTGTCCATAAATAATGGGAGATTCATCCGAGTCGTCGACACCCCCGACCTAACCTCTCTACAAAATGTCCGAGGAGGTGAGGAGGATGGGAATAACGTTGGTGTCGACTATAATAAGTTGTCCTGACCCCTCGGCTGTGCCCGACGCGGTTATTCTTCCGAGCCTGTCTTCTTCGATAGAGGAGGAGGCCGAGGGCATCATTCCATACCCCTAGGAGTTGTCTTTAGCCTACCCCCCCTCGAGGAGTTATTTAGACAAATATTTGTATTCTGATGTAGTGCAGGTGGCCATGCCGAGGGGAACAAAAGAAGCGTCCACTTCGGGTCAGGGGCTTAAATACCCTGATTTGGATTCGAAATGGGGTCTAGGGACTTTCTTTCCCGAGCCAGGTGTGATAAAATCTCTGACCGAGGACCTCAGAGGGATGGCAACGAGATTTCAAATAAAAGACCCGTACTACCTTGTCCGACCAGAGGCCCATCATACGGTGCTCAGCCCTCCTCCTGGATGCATAGCGGCTTACTACAAATCGATGGAGATGGGGCTCTGCTTCCCCCTGATCCCCTTTGTTAAAGAGTTGCTGAATGCCTATAATTTGGCAATTTGCCAAATTTCCCCGAACTCCTGGGGAGGAATCAATGCCTTTCAGGTGCTTTGTGATATGATCCATGTCCGACCGACCATCAAATTATGGAGGCACATGTATAGGTTGGTCGAGGTTATGGCGGCAACGAATGGACCTGGCTGGTGGAGCTTTCAGGTCCGACCGGGGTACCGAACTGTCCTTAACATGCCTACCTCGCAGAAGGGGTTTCGGAGAGAATTCGCCTTTGTTTTGTTTTGGCGGAGATTGGGGGATTCCCCTTGTTCCTCCTCCAACAGAGCCCTTCGTCGCCCAAAATTTCCGAGTGGGTGAGCGTGATGACGATGAGGGTGCGGCGGCCTGCTTCATGCTGGCCGAGTCGAGGATTATGGACGGGGGCGAGATATTCGTACCCGGCCAGTGGCTTCCCGACTGCAAACATTTCAAAGACGAGCATTTCCTTTCGGCTATGGGTCTCAGCTCGACCTTTCCGAAGGGTAATCTGCCGGGGAGATGGTTTAGGATGGTTGGTATGATGAACTCCAATTTTTCTGCTTTTTGACTAACACTTCGTTTTGTCTTTTTGCAGAACCTGCCCGAGCCTATATCAACGAGACCGACCCCGCAATGGCTGATAAACTGAATGTTGCAGTGATGAGAGCGGCTCGGCTCAAAGCCGAAATAGCGGCGAAGACCATGAAGGTCCCCTCCCCACCAAAGGTAAGATTTCCCTCATCTCGTTGCTTCCCGTTTTGGCCAAGTAGCTATTCATTTGGCTCTTTTTGCTAACTGTTTTCTGCCTTGCCTCAGGATCCGGGTAAGCTAAGACAAAGAAGAGGAAAGAGCGATCATCCGACAAGGTCGCTCAGACCGAGAAGGCGCTCGCGAGAGCTAGAGCGGACCGAGAGAGAGCTGACAGGGAGAAGGAGGCCAAAAAGGCCAAGTCCGTTGAGGTAATCAGCCCAAGGGGGCCGCCACAGCCGACTGATGGCGGCGCTCTCTCCCTTCACTCGTCGGATTTTCGGCCAATTGGGAGTCCTCAATACACTCCCACGTCTCCGTTCTCCGAGTGGCTTGGGGGTAGCCCGGTCGAAGGTGCGACGCTCGGCGTGCCATTTACTGGACTTAGTCGGGCTGAGAAGGATGGGCGTTGGAACAAGGCCATATAGCACATATATACTCCCGCTGACCAGGAGTATATTCAAGTAACTCATGGTCATAACGAGACCAACGAGCTCTTCCGCTCCTGGCATGATGTAAGCCCACTCTCTTTTGTCGAGTATCCTCCCATACTTTCATCGTACTTCTATTTATTTCGTTTGTTCGATTTTCTAACTCTTTCCTTCATTTTAGTTCTCTGTTCGGCTGACCAATGTTGCCCAGAACCAAGTGAGTCTGGTTGAAGAGGTGGCCGACCTTAGAGCGAAAGCGAAGAAACACTTTGAAGAGGTTCATCGGGCGAATGAGGACAAGCGCATTGCCGAGTCGAAGCTCGACGATGCTGTGAGGGCCATAAAGCAGGACCAAAAGGATTTCGAGGATAAGCGGGCCAAGTGGGACAAAGAGTGGGCTGGCCTCATTCTTGCTCGCGACTCGGCGGAGACGGTCAAGGATGATGCCCTTACCAAGCTGAAAGAGGCCGAGCAGAAGGTGACCGACCTCGAAGCCAAATTGACCGAGTTGGAAGGCAAGGTGAAGACCGAGGAGCAATGGTTCTCCGACTGGGAGAAATCTGAGGCAGCCGAGGTCTACGCCAGTGAGTTGGGTAGTGCAGCTCACAAGATGGGGGAGGACGAGGCCCTTGATCGGTTGAAGAAGTTCCTGGCCGAGTCCCACCCTGATTTGGTCTGGGCTGACATCTGGTCGGGATATCAGATGTCGATTGACACCGACAATGCTGAGATCCAGGGTCGGCTGAAGGCTGAGGGGGCCGGAACCGACGAGGATGATGAGGAGGATGAGGAAGATGAGGGTCGAGTGGATGTCAATGTTGTTGACGGCGACGACGATGATGATGATAATGCCGATGAGACCGCTAATGCTGATCGGGGAGAGGAGCGGGTCGGTGATAACACCGAGGCTAATGCTGAGAGTATGACTGATCCCCCTTCCCCTAACTCTTAGGACTTATGGCTTGGTACTTAGTTGTTTTCTCAGGTTTATTTTCACCACCTTTTGCTGCGTTCCCATGTAATGCCCGACCATTCTAATGGAACAACTTTTGGCTTGACTTTTCGTTGTGTTTGTTAATTGTAATATTGCCCGACTAGCTTCGCTGATTCCAACTGACTTGTATGTTAATTGATTGACATGTTTTGAGTAGCTGATCTATTTTCTGATTTTTGACTTAGTCTTTTTGTGGCTGACCAAGTCTTCAACAGATTGGTAAAATTTTGCCGAATCGGATATCTTAGTGACTGGTTAGGTCCTGATTATAAAAGATGCCAACCATTTTGACTGATTAAGTTCAATGGGCTGACTTTGTTACATAAATGCCGACCAGCTGTGATTTAGCTATTATTTACAAAAACGCAAACTATTTCTAATAGGCTTTGGTACAAAATATGCGGACCGACTGCGATTTAGCTATTACATTGTATGCCCCTATTGCAAGTAACAAACTTTACACAAAGTATTTTTTGAGGTTGTCTGCATTCCAGGGTCGGGACCAGGGGAATACCTTCTAGGGACTCTAGTCGGAATGTGCCAGACTTGATGATTTCTGTTACTTTGTAGGGGCCATCCCAGTTAGGTCCTAGCTTTTCCTTTAAGTACAAGAGCCCAGTGGCCTCTACTTTCCGAACTACCCAATCGCCAAGTTGGATTGGTCTGGACTTCACTCGGCGGTTAAACATCCTAGTGGCTCTTTGTTTGTATCGAACGAATTTTAGCAGCGCATTGCCCCTTGTTTCTGGCAACAAGTCTAAGTTGATCGGTTTTTCATCCTCGTTCTTTTCGAACTCATAGATGGTCATTCGGGGTGAGGGGATGCAAATCTCAACTGGTAAGACCACTTCGCTCCCGTACACAAGGCTAAATGGCGAGTGCCCTGTTGCCTCCTTGGCAGTAGTTCGAGCTGACCAGAGGACCCCAGGTAGGTCATCGACCCATGCTCCTTTGGCAGTCTCCAATGATTTCTTGACTCCTTTGAGGACTACTTTATTAGGCGACTCAACTTGTCCATTTGTTTGGGGACGGGACACTGTAGAGAATTTGGTACATATTCCGAAACTAGCACAATACTCCTGAGTAGGGCCACTGTTGAATTGGCGTCCATTGTCGGAGATCAGGACCCTAGGAACTCCGAATCTGGTTATGATGTTCCTCCAAATGAACATTTGAACCTGCTTATCTGTTATGGAGGAGAGTGGCTCGGCCTCAGTCCATTTGGTGAAGTAGTCGATGGCGACTATAAGGAACTTCCTTTGACCGGAGGCTGGGGGGGAATGGTCCGAGTAGATCCATACCCCACTTATAGAATGGCAGAACTGCCTGAATTGATGTTATGGGGGTGGTTGGTGCTCTTGGGATGTCCGAATGGATTTGATAAGATGGACACCTTTTGACCAGCTCATGAGCGTCTGATTTCAGAGTTGGCCAGTAATAACCTGCTCTGATAGCTTTTCCGGCCATGGTTCTTCCCCCTTGATGACTCCCGCAGGCCCCTTAGTGGATCTCCCTGATGATGTAATTCCCTTCCTCAGGAGTGACACATTTGAGCAAGGGGTGGGTGAAGGACTTTTTGTAGAGCTGGTCCTCGTGCCATAGGAACCATCCAGACTTGTGCTTGACTCGATCGGCCTCTTTGCGGTCTTCTGGCAATGTTCCGTCTCTTAAGTACTCAACCACTTCTTTCATCCATGTGGATGTTCAATTTAATACCAGATGTTCCTTGACGTTGATGATGGGCTGACGAAGGACTTCCCACATAATTGTACGAGGGGCCGACCCTTCTGCCGAGCTGGCCATCCGACCTGCTGGTTTTCCGACCGGGGTATGTGGGTGATGGTGAACTGAGACAACTGCTTGATTATATCCCGGGTCTTGGTTAAATACATTCTCATATTATCTTTTTTGGCTTCTTACTCGCCTGACACTTGACCCACTATCAGCTGTGAATCAGACCTGGCGTTGATCCCTGTAGCCCCGGCCAGGACGCATAGCTGAAGTCTGAGGATGAGGGCTTCGTATTCGACTTCATTGTTGGATCCGAAGAACTCGAATTTGATGGCATACTCCATCTTTTTCCTGACCGGGGGTTTGATTACTAGTCCAGCTCCACACCCTGTCTTGGTGGATGAGCCGTCTACTTGCAACTCCCAGCTATCCTGCCTGCCGACCGGGGCCTGGTTGTACATTCCGTTATGAAATCGGCCCAGGCTTGGGCTTTGATCGCCCTCCTGGGTTCATATTCCAGTCCAAAGTCTGCTAGCTGATCCGCCCAGTCGGTCATCCGACTAGAGCGATTCCTGCTTTCAATGAGCTTCCTGAGCGGCTGACCTGTGAGAACTTTAATCGGATGTGCCTGAAAGTAATGCTTGAGCTTCCGACTGGCCATCACTAAGGCAAAAACCATTTTTTCGACTTCGCTATATTTGGCCTCTGCTCCCCGGAAGGCGTGACTTATGAAGTAGACTAGGTGTTTCTTTTCTTCCCTCTCAGCTATTAGGCCGGGCCGAGTGCGTATTGCGAAACTGACCCAAATAAATGAATAGCGTTTCTCCGGCAAGGAGAAATTAACTTAAGGAGGGTTGATAGATGTGTTTTGAGGGAGGTGAAGGCCTGTTCGGCTTCATCATCCTAAGTGAATTCTTTTTTCTTCAGAGTTTTGAAGAAGTACAAGCTCTTATCTGCTGACCGGGATAGGAAGCGGCTGAGAGCGGCCAAGCAGCCGGTTAGGCGTTGTACTTCTCTTACATTCCGGGGAGACTTCATCTCCCTCACGGCTTTGATTTTATCCGGGTTTGCTTCGATTCTTCTTTCGTCAACCAGGAATCCGAGGCACTTACCCCCTTTTACTCCGAAGACACATTTCTTCAGGTTCAACATCAAGCAAAATCGCCTCAACGTGCCGAGGGTCTCTCTTAGGTCTTAGGGGTGATCGCTTTGGACCTTGCTCTTGACGATCATGTTATCTACGTACACTTCAATGTTCCGACCCAGTTGGTCGTTGAAAATTTTGTTAATTGTCCGCTGATACGTAGCCCCTGCATATTTGAGCCTGAAGGGCATCATTTTGTAACAATACACCCCTTGGTTTGTGACAAAGGCGGTGTGGACTCAATCGTGCTCGGCCATTGGGATCTGGTGATACCCCTCATTTGCGTCCATGAAGCTTAGGAGAGCATGACCTGCTGTTGAGTTGACCAGCCGGTCAATCTTGGGCATAGGGTGGTTATCTTTCGGACAGGCCTTGTTCAGGTCCATGAAATCCACGCACATTCTCCATGCCCCGCTCGACTTCTTGACCAACACAACATTGGCCAACCACTCTGAGTACTGACATTCTTCTATGAACCCTGCTTCAAGTAATTTCTTGACTTCTGCGACGGTCGCGGTGTTTCTTTCGGGGCCTTGATGCCTCAACTTCTGTTTGACTGGCTTGAATCCTTCCTTAATGTTGAGCTCGTGGCACATGACTTTGGGGTCGAGTCCAGGCATTTCTGTGGCTTCATAGGCAAAGACGTCCATGTACTCTATGAGTACCTGAATGATTTCCTTTCTTGTTTGAGGGTCCATGGCCTTGCCTACTCTCAAAGTCCGATCGAGTCTTTCGTCAATAATGACCTCTTCGTCGTCCTCGGTTGGGCCGAGGGCGCTCAAACCTGCTGGGATTTTCTGTTATGTAAACTCCGAAGCCACTGAGGGCCGACCCTCTTCCCGCTTTCTCTTTTTCGAGTCCTCTTGGACGTCAACCTTGCTTTTCAAGCTGTTAACGTAACATTCTCTAGCTGCCTGCTGGTCCCCCCTGGATCTTTCCGACTTTACCCTCGTCGGTTTCAAACTGCACTTGTTCAAAGTTGGTCTTCCCATTATGATATTGTATGGCAGGGGGATGTCCACCACCAGGAAGTCAATCGGTAGGCTTCTTCCCATACCCTTCTCTCTCATCCGAGTAGGCAATTTTATAGATCTGACAGGATGTACAGAGCTTCCCCCGAAGCCTATGAGTGGCTGATTGAGGGGGGTTACATCCCTTTCATTGTATTTCAGCTTCCTGAGGCACTCCAGTTTGATTGTAACTTCCCCACAGACGGCGCCAAACTGTTTCTGCTAAGAAATTAAGGATTGTAATTGGTTGTTATGTATGATGTGGGTCCCCAAGAGTGTTCGCCTGAGCTCCGATGTCCGTACACCTGAATCCTGCAAAATGATGTTAGACTACCCCGGGGGTGTTCTCGGGATCGCCCCTCCGACGCTCAAGTCAGATGTGATTGAGGTAGAGAGATAAAGTTAAGAGAGAGATGCTCTAGCTTAGTTAGGTGAGAATTGAATACCTGTTCATTGTTGAGGCAGTTGGTATTTATAGTGTTGGAGATTTCCCAGACAAGAAACATTGTTTAGATGGGCCTTTTTAGGAGCAATGGCCATGTTGCCTTTTCGGGCAATGATTGCTAGGGATCCTCTGAGATTAGGTCAACCCCATGGTGGGACCCACCATTGCCACCTGTCCCGGGCTTTGGAGGCTTTTGTATCTTTATTAGGCTATTGGTTAATTCGGCCCAAACAATATATATAGAACGGATTAGCTATAAATTTTCACCAAAATTGTAACTATGTATAGAAAAGAAGATTGATCTCACCTGTATTAATATGCAATGCCGAACAAGAGCGACATTACCGGAGCTAAGTAGATGTCGGATGTAGATACAATTGCGTTGTGTCCGACGATAGGCGAGACTTCTACGAGTTCTTACGAGAATTAGGGATTAAAGCTATTTGTATGAGAATTGTAGAACTGAAATTGACGAGAATCAGAGGTAAAAAAAAAACCAATGAATTTGTAGAGTTTGTGAGCAATTAAGAATTAGGGATTCGTAAAATTTGAATTATTAACAACTATCAAGGTGTTTCAGCTTGCTGGATTGTAGGTGGTTCGGTTGATTGTACTGTGGAACGGTTGGAGAGAAATATGGGATCGTGAGGGAGTGCCGGTGTGGACGCGGGCATATTTTTTCGAAATTGTCTAAAATCCCGCCCATATAAACCTATTTTGTGCGAGATCACGTGATTTTTTATGCCAATTGTGACACCTTTAGTAGTCGAAATAAATATTGCCCCCGGAAAGTGTCACTATGTGTTTTATCTAATTCGCGCACATGTATTTTTTCTGTCACGCTTTTTAAAACGCTGAATGTATAGAGTCACTATTGGCCGCACTTTCTTTTAGTGTATGAAACTAAGGGATATTACTCTCAGATCACGGTTAATAGTATGATTAAACACGTCTCAGTTGTTTGATTTAGGTTTACTACTCGAGAACCAATTAGTTAGCTCACGCTCAACTCATGCAATGGATGCAAATTCTTTAATGCCAAAACTAATTTTTATTAATGAATAACAAAGCCTTAAATAGGTGTGTAAAACAAGACCCTAAGCATACTACATTAGGAAGCTAAAAAAGAAAACTAAAACAAACTAACTCATACTTCAACTAGACTCCTAATGTGCTTAAAGTAAGAAAAACATATTCCAAATAAAATAGTAAAAACTTACAAGCAAAAGACTCCAACTACTACTATAAGAGGACCAACATTGGTGATCTCCAAGTTGCTCTCCAAGGAGCTCTACAAGGAGAGAGAAAATGGAGAGCCAACTCTACCCTAACATTGGTGCTCTCGAGGTGCTCTTCGTTTGCTCTCCATGGAGAGGACTTGGAGAAATGCTCTCCCCCAAGAGCATTGATAGAGCATGCTCTTGGCATAATACAACGACACATGTCATTGATAATTAGGTATTTTCCTTTTTTTTGCCTTTTGATTTTTGGAGAGCTCATTGGAGAGTAAATACCATTGTTAGCAATTTTTTAAGGGGTGCTTTTGGGAGTATCTTGATGAGAGATGATAAAATTGAGAGATGTAATTTTGTGTTTTTGTGTGTGTTTTCTCCTGCCTGTTTACATCCTAGGAATCTCAATATATATGTCTAAAGTCCAACCGACCTAGACTTTTTATATCACCAAGGAAACCACATGCCAAAAGATATGTGGGCCATATTTACAGTAATTGAGATCAAAACAAATATCCCAATATAGGAAACAAATATGGCAATATTCCAATAAGAGAGAAAGTAAAAAATGGGTTGGAGAGTAATGTTGGAGAGCTATACCAATGTTGATCCCACTCCAATTAGGAATCCTAATCCAACTAGGATTTGGATTTCTAACTCAACTAGAATTAGAAACAAACTAAACTATAGGAGTTCTAATCCTAATAGAATTAGGATTTCGTGAGTCTTATTCGTACTAGACTTAGGAAAACAACACAAATCCAAACAGAACTAGGATTTGTAGAAAATGATCATTTCTCATATGGATCATATTGCATTTGATAGTTAAAATGTTGCATATTAGTGGTGCAAAATTCAAAACAAGTGCTGCATTTGTTAAAAAATGTTGCCTAACACATACAAAAAAATGTAGAAAAGTGTTGCATATATTAAGCGAAAGTATTTCAGTTGTTTTGTGCAAAAGTATTGCACTAGATTAACAATAGTGTTGCAGTAGTAAAGCATTGCATTTGGGATAGATCTGCAACACTTCTACAAAGTGTTGCATTAGCTGAAGATAAGTGTTGCACTAAGATAATGCAATGGGACCTAAAGCAACACTACATAAAATGTTGCATTTGTCTTTATGCAACATTTTAAGGGTCTGACTCAACACTTTACCAACGTTGCATTAGATTCAATTTGATCCTCCGCTTCAGAGTGAGAACGAGAAGGTGATTTTGGTGGAGAAGGAGTATGTTCTTTTGCCTTTTTCTTTTGTGAAGGAGTTTTTGTGGTGGATTTCAGAGTTTTTGCAATAGGGGTTTTCTTTTGAGGAGCTTCAATTTCTTCTTCAACAATTTCTTTTGATTTATTCTTTTTGTCCAAAGATGGAGAACTGATCACAGGGGATTCTTCACCCACCTCCTTATGCAAACAAGTGCTTCTTCTCTTTGACATGGTTGAGAAAAAGTGAGAGACAATGAGATTGAATTCTTTTCTATGAAAAAATCTCAAGAGTATGAAGAATACGAGAGTTAGAGAGAGAATTCTAAGACAAGGGAAAATGAAATTAAGTGAGAGAGAAGAGAGAAAAAGTTTCGAGTGTTTAAACATAGAAGGATATGAAGTGATCGAAATATTTTAGAACAATATAGAGACAACTTACAACAGATTTACAAATTAGGCAATAAAGATCATGTAAGATATGGATCGGAGTAAATAACCCGTCAATTAGGCGAGTTAAGAAGCGCCTCCATTCGGTTGCCATAATTATATGCAACCGTAAAATCAAATAATTGTTCTGTCTCCCTGTAAGATACTTTCCAAAAATAAAATTTTCAAAAATTTTAAATTTTAAAAAGTAACCGCCTCAAAGGACTAGTCACTAGGTGGTACATTACTAGTCCGTGCAAAATATCAATTAGGGCATCAATACTTGGCAACTTAGAGAATCAACAAGCTGAAAAGCATATAATAAGAACTTTGTGAATTCTTAACAAAAGAGTATGTAATGCTAAATAGTCACACAACTATATACACAATACATGATCTATTTCCTAATCAAAAGGGGAAAATGAAGATTAGATAATTACGTATCTAATTTTGACCCACCATAAGAGAGTAAGAAGCCTGACAAACACTTCCCTAGACAAGGGCTTTGTAAAAATGTCGACCAATTGATCTACTGAGTTCCAATTCAACATTACCATTCTCCACATTGTCTTTGAGAAAGTGATGCTTTATCTCAAGATGCTTAGTCCTTGAATGTTGAACATGATTTCTAGATATGTTAATGGCACTTGTGTTATCACAAAGGATAGGAACGCTACCAAACTCAATCCCAAAACCCATCATTTGAGTCTTGATCCACAACAATTGTGCACAACATAGTGTAGCAGCAATGTAATCAGACTCGGCTATGGATAAAGCAATAGAGTTTTGTTTCTTTAACCCCCATGAAATTAAACAAGGGCCCAAGAAGTGAGCCATACCATATGTGCACTTTTTGTCCACAATAAAACCTGTAAAGTCCGCATCAGTGTAACCAATTTAACATATACTCTCACCTTTTGGATACCATATGCACGTACAAGTCATTTATGCCATTGAGATGTCTGAAAAATCTCTTCACAGCCTTGAGATGGGACTCTTTAAGCTTGCTTTGAAATCTAGCACACAACCACAGAGAACATTGTATATCTAGTCTGCTGGCTCTCAAATAAAGCAATGAGCCAATCATTCCCCTAAATAGCTTACCCTTGACATCATTTCCTATCTCATCGAGACTTAGTATGGCTGAAGTAGGAATAGGTGTGCCATAGGATTTGCTATCTTGTAGATTATACCTCTTGATCAATTCCTTATACTTTTCTTGATGGATCATAATTCCATCACCACCTTGTTTGATTTGCAAACGTAAGAAGAATCCAAGGTCTCCCATCATGCTTATCTCATATTCACTCTTCATAAGATCTCGCAAACTCATCACACAAGGTCACTAGTGGAATAAAGTTCAACAGTTGCGGTCAAAAGATATACTTGGACCACTAACTGACCAACTTCGTTGGTTTTCAAGAACAAAGTTTTTGTCAATTGAACCTCTCTTGTACCCATTATCAATGAGAAAACTAGAGAGTATCTTATTCCAGGCTCTAGATGCTTGTTTTAAGCCATATAGAGCTTTGTCCAACTTGTTTACATGATTTGGAAATTCAATGTTCTTTAAACCAGGAGGCTTGCTCAACATACACATTCTCATTAAATTAGACATTAAGAAAGGTCGTCTTAACATCCAGTTGAAAAAGCTTCATATTACAATGAGCAACAAAAGCAATCAAAATTCTAATTGCTTCAAGTCTAGCTACTTGGAGCAAAGGTTTCTTCATAATCAATTCCTTTCGTTGATTAAACCATTTAACCACTAGCCTGGTTTATTTCGACTATAATTCCGAAGTCATCAAATTGACCAAGTCTTGAGACCTCAACTTGTTTAACAGTGACAAACTTACATGACAAGTCTCTTATGCCAAAGCCATTGATCATCCTCAATAACACTAAGACAAGTTGCATTACTTTTGGGAATTTGAGTCAAATATGTTATATAAACATTATTGTGTCTAGTTCCCTAACAGATTAGTTCCCCTGTCTCAGTGTTCACTATAAGACAAAGATTTGATTTGAATTCAACCTGATATCCTTTGTCACATAATTGTGAAATGCTCAAAAGATTATGCTTTAGGTCGTCAACATAGTAAACATTATCAATTCTTTGTAAACATTATCAATTGCTTGAGATAATGACTTACCTATATTACCTATTCCTTTGATAAGTCCTTTGTTGTTATTGCCAAAGGTCACACTCCCTCCTTCAAAGGCTGCTAGTGAAAGAAATTGACTTTTATCCCCGTACATGTGTCTTGAGCAACCACTGTCAAAATACTAGAAATTTCTTCCTTTGACCATAGCCTGCATAAAGCGATCAATCTTTAAGCTTAGGAACCCATACTTGTTTGGGTCCCTTATTCTTAATAACAAGTTCATTTCTCAAACCATTTTTGGTTGCCGAACCAGGTGGCAATTTGGTCTTAGGAACCCTGACTTGCTTGAATCTTTTGTTCCTGGAAAGGGGTTTATTTCGCACACCATTCCTGGTAGCCAAACCATATGACAATTAGTCTTGGGAACCCATAGTTGCCTTACATGTGTTCTATTCTTTTTATCATGTTTTTTTCTTGGTCCGATAATTTTCAATTTTATGATCATTCTTACCACAATAAGTGTGCACATGCATGTCTTGACTAGTAATATACTTACCCTTCCTGAATTCTGTTATCCAAGTATTATCTCTGCCCAAACCTATCCTTTGAGATGAAGACTCACTTTAGTGCCCTAAACTAAACCTTTGAGGATTTCCAGTTTGAGATGTGAGATGGTTCAAGGTACTTTGAGCATCAAGCAACCTGTTCAAATTTCTCATACAATTTGACATATCTCTTCCTTAGTTTCAAGCTTCTTCAATTGAATTAAGTTGTGCTCAATTTGAAATGGCAAAGTCTAACGTGAATTTGTTCAATTCATCTCGAAGGCTTGAAATTAAGTATGCATCGGTCTCGTAGTGGTATCACGAGTCTTTTAATTTTAAAACCTGTAATTCGAGTGAAGATGACACAAATTACCATCATATTCATTGTGAATTTCCTCAGCATTGACGGGGGAACAGTAGAAAGAGTTGGTTGCATTAGAGGCTTTCATAGCAAAAAATTCTCTATACAGATCTTTGTTGTCATCTGCAACAATTCTAAAGCAAGTCAGCAAATCATATCTGGACAAGGTATTTGTAATCTCTTTAATTGAATCAATATCAATATCACAAGAATTCTACATCCACTGTTTTCATTTTCCTCAAGATTTTCAGATTTTATCAACTCAAGTTCAATTTCGATACTGTCTAATTTAACCTCCAATTATGAAAGTTTTTCTTTGAAATCAGTACACATTTGCTCTAATTCGGCATTTATGTTTTCAATGGTGATAAGATTTTGCTTCAATGACTTAATCTGCCTTTTTGACTCTCTATAAGTAGCTCCAACTTTCATACATTGATAAATAGCAGTGTCAACATAGTCAAGCAGTTCATCTCTGTCAAAGAAATACATGTCACGCTTGACTTTATCAAAGCTTACCTTGGAGGTATCAGATGAACCCCTACTACCAGCCATTAGGCACAGAACAGTCTCCTTGTTTGCACTGATCTGGGTCGGTTCACTTCTTCTCCTATAAAAGCAGTCAGACACAAGTTTGCTTTTTGTGACTTCTGTTCATCTTATGAATCAAAGTCACCCCACACAGAGGCTATCATAGCCTTTTTAAACATCTTTTCTCCAAAATATCTTGACTTTGATTTCTCCTTCTTCCGGTCAAGAAATTTCTTAATCCTATGACTCGGATCACCACACTTGAAACAACCAGAATTAATAGTAGCTTTCTTGGAGGAATTAAAAGAATTTTTACCTCTTGAAATTATTCCTTTAGACTGAGTCCTTAGGTACTTTTCAAATCGTTTTGCAATGAGGCTTATTTCATCTTCCAGTCTAACTCTTCTACCTTCAGCGTAATACTTCTGGTCCTGGCAGTGGTTTCATCCTTAGAATCAACCATATTTCATGGGTCGTGAATGATTCAATCATTTGTTTTAAAGATAGAACAAATAACTCCTTGGCTTCTTGAATCGATGTTAACTTGGGTAACCATTTTCCTGAAAGACTTCTCAATAGTTTTCTGACAAGATCCTCACGAGTAAATTTTTTTCCAAGTGATTTCAACTCATTAATACTAGTCATAAAGCGAGTAAACATATCATGAATGTTCTTTTCTTTAGACATATTAAAAGATTCATACTTAGTCATCAATAAATCAATCTTAGAACGTCTTACCTCGTTTGTGCCTTTATAAGCCAATTCTACGATATCCCATATCACTTTGGTAGTAGAACATGCACTAAAGAAAAAACGCTAAATGTCACAAGAAAACCGCTGCGGTCCTTAAGAATACCGCAGCGGTAAATCGTCGAAAAATTTGGGGGGAAAAGGGAGAACATAAACCGCTGCGGTCTACAGAAAACCGCAACGGTTAAAAGAAACTGCTGCGGTTGTCAGTTAACCGTTGCGGTTTTCTGAACTGATGCGGTTGGCAGTTAACCGTTGTGGTTTTCTCGAACCGCATCGGTTAAGTTATTTTTTTCCTAAATCCGCGTATGGTCGAGTTCATTACAATTTTTGTGCGAACACTCCTTGCACTCCCCTCCTTCCTTAGGTTCGAAGTTTGAACTCCCTCCTTCCTTCTCAATTTCCTCCACGCTTCATCGACGCACCACCGCCGCACCTCCACACTTCATCAACAACAAACCCTAGAAGCTCCCTCCCTTTATTTTCATCAACAACAGGAATTGCCGGTGTTCTTCTCCCGCGACTGCACCGTGCGTCTTCCTCCGCGGCTGCACCGTGCCCTAGAAGCTCCACCGCCGCACCTCCACCGTGCCCTTAGCACCTACATTCCTCCTCCTCTTCTTAGGTACCTAAAATTTCTCAACTTTTATTGAATCTCATATTTGAAGCTTCAAGTTTTATAATTAATTGTAGTTTTATGAATAATTGTCAGTGAAATTAGGTTGTATTATAGTTAAAGGGTGTTAATTTGATTGATTTGAGTTTATTTGATTTTATTTAAAGTAGTTAGTTTGATTTTTAGGTTACAAAACTAGGGCTTTGTTGTGGTTGTTGTTGTAGTTGTAGTTGTAGTTGTAGTTGTAGTTGTAGTTGTTGTAGTTGTTGTAGTTGTTGTTTTTTGTTGTTGTTGTTGTTGTTGTTGTTGTTGTTGTTGTTGTTGTTGTTGTAGTACTTACTAACTACTTAGGGTTGAACTTTAAACGTTGAATATGATTATTGGTTTAGCTATTTAATTAGTTTAGTTTAGTGTTGTTTGATTTGCTAATTTATACCAATCTTAACTTTATACTTTGTTGTTGATTATTGAAGCTAGCTAGTGACGGAGTGTTGAGCTTGATTTCTCTATTGACAACCTTGATATTGGTATGTTATCACTCATATTTAACTTTCTTTCATAGTAAATTGGTTTATATGTGCAAATGTGTATATATTTATCGTTGAATTGAGATTAGATGTAAAATGTTTTGTTGTTTTTAAAAACCTATGTTTGCGTCATCATATCATATGCCTAGATACCCGTTCGAGACTTACTCATTAGGAGTAAGTCTTGAACGATCCCGGTTTGGGATCTGTTCTTAGATGTTTAATCTCACTTAGGTGGTGAATATATGTCTTTAGTTCGATTCTAGAGGAAAATCTTGGCTCGTCGTTTCCCTACTTTTGTTCTCTGGGTACATATGTAGATATAAATAACTATATATCTACATCGTGTACATGGAGAACTGTAGGGAAATGCTGCCGGATTTTCCGTAGATTCGAACTGAAGGCAATACATTCACTAGTGAGATTAGACATCTAAGTATGGGTTAGGTTGGAGTGATAAGGACCCTTGGAAAGCATGCCTAATTCCATTAAATATATATCGTGTATAAACTCTAATAATGTAGTGAAGTTCGTCATTGACATGGGGTACTTGTTGCTTGTGTTTAATTAGAGCTAGGTTTCATTGAAATGAATTGTGCATGGATGTATGGTAGTCGTGACACGTGCGAATTCGTGGATGGGGTCTTTGAATTTTGTGATGCTGCATTAAGTCATCAGGCTGCAAAGGGAACTGAGGGGTTTTTTGTCCTTGTGTTGATTGTAGTAATGTGAGCATCGTTAGTAGCATTTAGTCGCTTAGGGAGCATATCTTTCGTCGCGGGTTTAGACAATACTACTATGTATGGGTTTGGCACGGTGAGGAGGGTATATATGATGGTCGAAATGCCATTGTTAACGATGTGCATGATGAAGGTGAGTTTGATGTCATTGATAATGACAACATCGATGATGAATATGAGGATATTGAAGTAGAGGATATGATGATGAAGGGGATCATATCGAGGAGATGATGGCGGGGGTAGATCATTTTGGCAAACGGCCTTGTATTTTTGAGTGCGTGGACGAGGCATCTCGGCAACCGTTGTATCCCGGTTGTACGAGGTACACCAAGCTGACGACAGTGATAACACTCTTTAATATCAAGACGAAAGCTGGTATAAGTGACTCTTGTTTCACTTCCTTGTTGCAAGCATTTGGTGATATGTTGCCAGACGACCATGAACTACCCAAGTCGAACTACTATGCTAAGAAACTGATGTGTCCCTTCGGTTTAGAGTACCAGAGGATACATGCTTGTCCAAACGATTGTGTGCTATATCGAAATGAATATGAAAATACGGATGAGTGTCGATGTGGGAAGTCGCGTTACAGGCGCGTAGGGGATGGTGATAAGAAAGGTCCTCCAGCAAAGCTGATGTAGTATCTTCCGGTTATACCACGATTCAAGCGCATGTTTTCAATCAAAAAAGATGCTAAGAACTTCAGGTGGCATTGCAGATCGAAGGAAAAAGGACGGTTTTATCAAACATCCGGCTGATTCTCCTGAGTGGAAAGGTATCAATCATTTTCGTAAGATCTTTGGTGCCGAGGACAGAAATTTGAGACTTGGCCTATGCACGGATGGAATGAACCCATTTGGCACTCTTAGTTCTCCACATAGTATGTGGCCGGTTCTTCTAGTTATATACAACTTGCCTCCTTGGTTGTGCATGAAACGCAAATACATCATGTTGTCGATTCTTATTTCAGGGCCGAAACAGCCTGGAAACGACATAGATGTCTACCTCCAGCCACTTGTTGATGATTTGAGAAAAATGTGGGATGAAGGAGTTTCTGTGTATGACGCACATGCTGATGAGGTATTCACATTGCGTGCCATGCTTTTATGGACTCTTAAAGACTATCCTTCTTATGGGAACTTATCCGGGTACAAAAACAAAGGGAAGAAAGCATGCCCGATTTGCATGGACGACATAGCATCTAAATACATTACTACTTGTCACAAAGAAGTTTATATGCGGACCCGAAGGTTCCTTCGACGCGACCATCCTTATCGTAATAAGAAGAAGGCATTCGATGGAACAGTTGAGGATGGGGTTGCTCGTAGGCCATTGACTCGTATTGAGGTTTTTGATCAGGTTAAGGGTATTGCAACGATATTCGGCAAAGGAGCGAGTGATGGTGCTAAGGGACTTTGGAAAAAGGACTCTATTCTGTGGAAACTTCCATATTGGATAGATCTAGAGGTTAGACATTCTCGTCGTCATGCACATAGAGAAAAATGCATGTGACGCCATTCTAGGGACACTTATGAATATTCCACATAAGACAAAGGATAGCAAAGGGGTGCGACTATATCTGGAAAGTGAGGGGCTTCGACCAGAACTATGGGCGCAAAAGAGGGACACAAAGAAAAGAAAGAAAAAAGAGAAAGTGTCTGGAAAAGGAAAAGGAAAGGGAAAAGAAAGGAACATGAAGAAGGGTCGCCTCCAAGAATTGAAAGAAAAGGAAAGAAAACGGTGAAGGATGATAATAGAAACTATTTACCTCCGGCTTGCTACACTCTATTTAGAGCTGAGAAGCGCCTTTTTTGCGAGTGTTTGTACAACATTAAGGTTCCATCAGGGTACTCATCGAACATGAAAAGATTTGTTACGTTAGACGGTGAGTTGAAATTATCGAGCATGAAGTCTCATGATTGTCCTGTAATGATGCAAGTATTCTTACTGATTGCAATTCGAGGGATATTGCCGAAATACGTGAGACATACCATAATAGAGTTGTGTTCTTTTTTCAATACTTCATGTAGCAAAACGTTACAACCCTCGAAGCTTGATGCTCTGCAGGCTAGCGTGATACAGACTTTGTGCAAGTTTGAGATGTACTTCCCATCTGCTTTCTTCGACATTATGGTCCATTTGGTTGTACATCTATTTCGAGAAATTAAGCTATGTGGTCCGGTGTTTTTGAGGTGGTGCTATCCCTTTGAGAGACATATGGGCTCTTTGAAAGATAAAGTAAGGAATCTAGCGCAACTAGAAGGAAGTATAATTCAGGGGATTGTGAGTGAAGAGGTCGGTAATTTTGTGGCTGAGTTCTTAACTAATGTTGATCTAATTGGACTTCCTACATCTCGACACGAGGGTAGACTCGCGGGTAAAGGTACACTTGGCTCCGAAATGATCGTACCTCCTGTTGAAAGGCGCATACAAGCACACTTATTGCAGCATATGGTACGAGTCCATCCGTACTTGGATGAGCATTTGGAGGAGTTGCATGACCAGAATCAAGGTAAAGGGACTAGAGCATTGATGCAGTTGCATAATATGAGTTCCAAAACCGAATAATGCATGAAGTAGATTCCAATGTTTTTGAAACTCTAAAGTGGCTAGCATTTGGTCCTCGAGAAGCTGTGCAACTCCTATGAGGGTTATGATGTTAACGGATATACGTATTGGATAGATCGTCAAGATCAAAAGCCGAGATCTCTCCAGAATAGTGATGTTTCAGTAGAGGCATCATCTACACAATATGCAAGTGCCAAAGACAAGTCTCCTATTGATGCTAGATTGTTATACTATGGGCGAGTTCAAGATATATGGGAGCTTGACTACTCTGGTTTAACGGTCTGCTTATTTCGATGCAAGTGGGTTGAGTATAACTGGCGTTACATAGGAAAAGATGACCCTTGTGGATTTACTCTTGTAGACTTGGGTCGGTTGCGTGATAGTGAAGAGCCATTCGTGCTTGCATCACAAGTTAAGCAAGTATTCTACGTAACTGACCCTTCTGATAACAAGTGGTCAATTATTGTCCCGGGAAAAAGAAATATTGTAACACCCCGTCCTTCTACTACTAGGATACTAAACCTTATTAATTGAAGAAATACTAAAATGACGTTAGCGGAAATAACGTCGGGACGGTATGCTACTCTAAAACAATAAATAAAGATAATAACTCAAAATTCATAGCTTAAAAAGGGAATAAATCTCCAAGTAACATCATGGTTCCAACATAAAAGAAGTATCCCAATTGTATCATACTAACAAATCCAAAATACCATGAGACATGCAAGTCTCCCAAAATAAACTTAAATAACACTAATATCCTTGAAGGCAATCCAAAAATTAGTCTCCCTATGACCTATATAAAGTTCATCTACCAAAAACAAAACTAAAAGCTTCTTCTCACAACCAACTCTCACACTGCTAGCCCAGGCAGTCACAAGCCTAGCAATCATTTCCATCTGTAAGATTATAATACATATTTCCACAGTCAGTGGGGAGTAACTAGCAGTTCTCCCAGAACAATAGCAATCAAAGCACTATTCAGAGGTAGATTATTAAGAAAGGAATAGCATGCAATTCATTACATCATATCATGCACATAGAAATCATAAAGCTCATAGATAAATCGAGAGATCATTAACAATGAGTAAACATAATATAGTGAGTGACATAATTCCAATATAAATAAATACTAACTTGGAGAAATGCCTCTTCACAATCCTCAGACCAGATGAACTTGCAGTCCTTGCGCATCAAGCGAGTCAGAGGTTGAGCTAACTTGGAGAAATTTTGAACGAACCTCCTATAATAACCAGCCAGACCCAGAAAACTCCGAATCTCGGTCACATTCTTAGGACTCTCCCACTCGACAACAGCCTTGATCTTAGCGGGATCTACCTTGACTCCTTCCTTGCTGATTACATGCCCTAGAAAAGCAACTTCCTTCAGCCAGAACTCGCACTTAGACAGACTTTGCGAACCACTTTTGCTTGCGCGGGAACATCCAACACCAGTCTCAAATGCTTCTCATGCTCCTTCTCGTCCTTAGAGTAGACGAGAATATCATCGATGAACACGACCACACAAGTATCCAAGTACTCGTGGAAAGAGCGATTCATTTGATCCATGAAAATCGCAGGAGCATTCGTGAGACCAAATGGCATCACTTCAAATTCATAGTGCCCATATCTGGTGCGAAAAGCAGTCTTCGGAATATCCTCCTTCTTCACGGGAATCTGATGATATCCGGATCTCAGATCGATCTTGGAAAATACCCCAACACCTTTTAACTGATCAAAACAGATCTTCAATGCGAGGCAACGGATATTTATTCTTGATCGTTACCTTATTCAGCTCACGGTAATCGATGCACAGACGCATACTCCCGTCTTTCTTTTTGACAAACAAAACAGGAGCACCCCAAGGAGACACACTAGGCCTTATGAAGCCCTTATCTATCAACTCTTGCAATTGAGTCTTCAACTCTTGCAATTCAGACGGCGCCATTCTATACGGAGCCTTGGATATAGGAGCAGTACCCGGTACTAAATCAATGCAGAACTCCACATCTCTTTCAGGAGGAATACCTGGCAACTCTTCAGGAAATACATCAGGATAATCCCGAACTACTGGAATACTCTCGAGCTGATCTTCGGATGACAAATCCTTCACCATGCAAAGGTATACCACATCACCTTTTTGACGCATCTTCCGCATTCTCAGAGCGGAAACCCACTTAACACCCTTCTTCACTACAATGCCCGAATAAGAAATCCTTTTCCCCTTAGGATCTCTGAGCACCACCTTCTGATCACGGCACTGAATGCAGGCATGATACTTCGATAACCAATCTATTCCAAGGATCACATCAAACTCTGACATAGGAAACTCCTTAAGATCGGCTGGCAACTCGGAACCCGGGAATACTAACGAGGCACGCCCTTAAACTCGGAATGACGGGGATAATTCTCACCGGACGGAAGAGAAATTAGGGACTTAATAGGAGATCTAGAGGAAAGATTAGCTTTTCGAACAAAGGAATTAGCAACAAAAGACACTGTAGCACCAGTATCGAACAGAACAAAAGCCGGGATATTATTTATAAGAAAAGTACCAGAGATGACATCGGGATGGACATCGGCTTCGACCAACGTCATCACATAAATCCCGTTCTTCGGAGGAGCAGAAGAACTAACTGGCTTAGCAGGACCAGCAGAAAAAGACGGAGCTCTAGGATTCTTAGCACACTGAAAAGACTTGTGCCCCACTTCCTTGCAATAGAAACAGACAACGGTCGATCCATCACAGCTTCTTCCCGGATGAGCAGCTTTACCACGTATTCGGCACTTGCTCGGATCAAAACTCGGACGAAATCCCGATCCGTAACCCCGTTGATAACCCCCCCTCGACCCGGCCGGCTCATACCTCGGCTTCTTAGCCGGGAACCGAACATAGGTAGCAAGCAGCTTCTTAGCAAGCAGCAGCCTTAGCGAGAATCTTCCTCTTTCAAAGAGGCATGAATACTCGTAGCTATCTCATAGGCTCCCTGGAAAGTCGAAGCTCCCGAACTCGTAACATGGGTCCTCACCCCGGGATCCATTTTCTTGATATACCTCTTCACACGCTCGCCTTCAGTAGGGTACAACCGAGGTAGCAAACCCGGGACGGCTCGGTGAATTTGTCAGGTGTACTCCCGCACACTCGAGTACCCCGAGACAGAGTTAAGAACTCTTCCTGTTTTCTGCAACGTGAGCTCATCAGGATAAAACCTCTCCTTCGCCTTAACACGAAAATCATCCCATCCAAATCCCGGTGTAGCCATGCAGCTTGCACGAACAAGTACTCCACCGGTTATCGGCTTCCATCTTGAGATAGTAGGTACCAATAGGCACCATTTCAGCAAAGGGGCATCCAAAAGTAGCAAAAAACGGCTTCTCCATCTCCCTTAACCACCCTTCCAAAGACAACAGATCAAGTCCCGTCAAAAGTAGGCGGACGGTGACGGTCAAACCGATCAAAAACAGTTGCCCACTAGGCGGAGCGGAAGACCGGTTAGCCATAGCTATGATGGCGTTCTCAAGTGCTTGGCGCCTTTTCCCGGCAGCCTCCTTTCTAGCACTAGTCAAACCTCGAGGCGGCATTCTACAAACACAAGTTAAACATTCGTTACTGAACACGTTATTAGTTGTAAATTAACAACTTATCACATCAAAATAAGAAAAATATTTTCCCGTGGTTTCCTACCCAAGTGACCCTCTCACCACTACTTTTCTTGAAGCCTAAGATTCTAATGACCCTATTTACTTCAACTATACATTTCCCGGGAGTTTCTTAGTGGCTAAGTAAGGGTCTCGGGTAACTTTGCTCTGATACCAACTGTAACACCCCGTCCTTCTACTACTAGGATACTAAACCTTATTAATTCAAGAAATACTAAAATGACGTTAGCGGAAATAACGTCGGGACGGTATGCTACTCTAAAACAATAAATAAAGATAATAACTCAAAATTCTTAGCTTAAAAGGGAATAAATCTCCAAGTAACATCATGGTTCCAACATAAAAGAAGAATCCCAATTGTATCATACTAACAAATCCAAAATACCATGAGACATGCAAGTCTCCCAAAATAAACTTAAATAACACTAATATCCTTGAAGGCAATCCAAAAATAAGTCTCCTATGACCTATATAAAGTTCATCTACCAAAAACAAAACTAAAAGCTTCTTCTCACAACCAACTCTCACACTTGGTAGCCCGGGCAATCCACAAGCCTAGCAATCATTTCCATCTGCAAGATTATAATACATATTTCCACGATCGGTGGGGAGTAACTAGCGGTTCTCCCGAACAATAGCAATCAAAGCACTATTCAGAGGTAGATTATTAAGAAAGGAATAGCATGCAATTCATTACATCATATCATGCACATAGAAATCATAAAGCTCATAGATAAATCGAGAGATCATTAACAATGAGTAAACATAATATAGTGAGTGACATAATTCCAATATAAATAAATACTAATAATGAATCAAAATACAACAGGTTATTGAGTCAGAAACCGAACGCCAGTGATTCGCAAATCACTTCCTAAGGTTTGTCGGATCGCAATCTCCCGGGTCGGTCTATGGGCTTACGTTCCCCCTTGCCTGTGTCTAAGAATGGCCAAACTCCCGATGAGGGTAGAACACGCGAACCCCCGACCTCTCGGACGACAACAATTAACCCAGGTGTACCCCTAGTTCGCAAACCAGGTGGTTGGCATGTTCTTAACCGGGGACTACATCTATCCCACCGGATATTCTTATCTCAAAATACAATCATGCATACAAACTAAGTATCATTCATCAAAAATATTCGTCAAAAAGGGATGCCACCCGGCCTTATACCCACAATTCATCAAACAGGTTCTTCATAATTCCTCAAAATAAATCACTTATAAAATATTCAACAAATAACTCTCACAATAACACTTGAACATTCCCAAACATCAACAATGACAATATACTGGTTTTTACAGCAACCACACTCAATCACAAATACATCACCAATTAACTCTAAATCATATTCATTAAAAGAGTAATAACAATTAAATCATTTTATTCCATAAATCAAACCTAAACATGTGGTTACTCAAATGATGCATACTGTATACTACTGAAAATCAGCAACCCAGAATATATTAAATTATAAATTATATCTGATTTACAAGCCCTCAAACAATTTAATAGTGTGTCCTCAATTTCATCACAAAAACACCATAATAATTATGAAACTAACAAATTCGAGCAGTAAAATCACACAAAAATTATCATATAACCCTAATAGCTCTACTGACATGGTACAATTTTTATTTATAATTTTCGGACTCAAAAAGTATTTTTAACAGTTAATATACAGATTCCTCAAATAAGCCATTATAATAATTAAAAATATAAACAGACGCCCAAAAATTACCAAAAATTCACATAACATGTAAAAACTCACGGAAATACATATTATCCAAATAAATTAATTTTTCTGCCACTATAAATAATTTTAATGAATTATTTACTGACTGAACAGAATTTACAAAAACAGATATATCAATTAATTAAAACAGTAAACAGTAGATAAAAATTATTCCAAGGCATGGAATACATTATACGCATGTAACATGATCTAAGAAAAATGATTTCATCAATTTTAACAGTCGTTCAATAATTATTATGAAATTTAGCCAAAAACGCACAAAATACTAATTAA
The DNA here is from genome assembly GCA_947646795.1 of Beta lomatogona. NCBI lineage: Eukaryota > Viridiplantae > Streptophyta > Magnoliopsida > Caryophyllales > Amaranthaceae > Beta > Beta lomatogona. The sequence goes on from CANSNZ010000357.1 coordinate 1,164,767, forward strand.
ATCAAATAAATATTAAAAATCATGCAAAAATTATTTTTCTCTACACAGTATTCACATAGCATGTGTCACGTATGTTCATGTAAAATTTCATCAAAAATATCATTCAAAAAGTATTTTAGATAATTCCTAACGTATTAATCTAATATCGAATACTACTCTAATCACTATGTTTCTAGGATAACAACTAGTTACCTGGATCGTCGGAGGCGAGCTGAAAACTTCTGGAAATCCCCACAGTAGGCGTGTGACCCTCTTCTTCTTCAACTTCCAAGCACCAAGTATAAGGAAAAAGCCACAAAAACAATTCACGAACAATTATCAAAGAGAAGAAATGAAGAAAATTTGAGAGAATGAAGATGGTGATGATGGTGATGATGATGGACGAAAATATGGAAGAATGACAGCCAAAAGTTCTGATTTTCTAATCAGAATTTGAAGTGAATTAAGAGGTTTAATGAGGTTTAATTAAAGAAATCATTAAGGGGGGGGGGGGTTTTGGGGGTTATAAGGCATCAAAGAGTCTTAAGGAAAACAAAAGAGAAAAGAAAAGAGAAGGCTCTCTTATCTCCTTCACTTGGCCGGCTGCCCTAAGCCCACACACCCATAAAAACTTTCGGCCCAAATTCAACAACGATCCATGCTCCGAAAGCCCGATACGCGATAAAACGGTTAATTCCTAAATCGCGCCTAAACTTTGAAAATACTTAATAATAAAAATAATTCTAATAAATTATATTATAAATATAAATGAAATAAACACATTGACACGCCATAAAAATAAAAATGATAATACGGCTCCCAAAATTATAAAATAAAAATAATTAATTTAGGGAAAATAATAGTTTTAGAGAAATTTCTTGCGAAAAAGCTAGGAGCAAAATTATGGGTTGTTACAAGTATACTTGGAGTTGGTGATGTTGAGGATGAGGAGGAGTATGATGCATTTGAAGACACCCCGCCTTTCACCATTCCCAACTCCGATGTCACTAATGCGGAGTTAGCGACAAGTTACATGCGTGCAGATCACGGGGAAGGGATAATGGTTGAAACTTCAAATGAAGGTGGCATAAGTAAACAATAGGCTCAACTTCTTTGGTTCCAATTCCGGCTTTCGGCTTTGCAAGGTCATTTTACTTTATTTTTCACTTTTAGCCGCATGTAGTGTCATGTATAGTTTTTATTACTATATATATATGTATTTCAATCGACTAAACTCGCTTCACATGTATTGAAACCCATTTTGGGTAAGTGAATGTCATTTCGGGCCAATTTCGGCTTTTCAAGCTCAATTAACTTAATTTCTAGCTTTTATCCACATGTAGTGTCATGTATAGTTCTTATTAGTATATATATATATATATGTATTACAATGAACTAAACTCGCTTCACATGTATGGAAACCCATTTTGGGTAAGTGAATGTCATTTCGGGCCAATTTCGGCTTTTCAAGCTCAATTAACTTAATTTCTCGCTTTTAACCTCATGTAGTGTCATGTATAGTTCTTATTAGTATATATATATATGTATTACAATGAACTAAACTCGCTTCACATGTATTGAAACCCATTTTGGGTAAGTGAATGTCATTTCGGGCCAATTTCGGCTTTTCAACCTCAATTAACTTAATATTTCTCATTTTGCCGCATGTAGTGTCATGAACAGTTCTTATTAGTATATATATATATATGTATTACAATCAACTAAACTCGCTTCACATGTATTGAAACCCATTTTGGGTAAGTGAATGTCATTTCAGGCCAATTTCGGCTTTTAAACCTCAATTAACTTAATTTCTCGCTAATTCGCGCATGTAGTTTCATGTATAGTTCTTATTAGTATATATATATGTATTACAATCAACTAAACTCGCTTCACATGTATTGAAACCCATTTTGGGTAAGTGAATGTCATTTCGGGCCAATTTCGGCTTTTCAACCTCAATAAACTTAATTTCTCGCTTTTTGCCGCATGTAGTGTCATGTATAGTTATTTTTAGTATATATATATGTATTACAATCAACTAAACTCACTTCACATGTATTGAAACCCATTTTGGGTAAGTGAACGTCATTTCGGGCCAATTTCGACTTTTGAACCTCAATTAACTTAATTTCTCCCTTTCTGCCGCATGTGGTGTCATGTATAGTTCTTATTAGTATATATATATATATATATATATATATATATATATATATATATATATATATATATATGTATTACAATCAACTAAACTCGCTTCACATGTATTGAAACCCATTTTGGTTAAGTGAATGTCATTTCGGGCCTATTTCGACTTTTCAACCTCAATTAACTTAATTTCTTGCTTTTAGCCGCATGTTGGGTCATGTATAGTTCTTATGAGTATATATATATATGTATTACAATCAACTAAACTCGCTTCACATGTATTGAAACCCATTTTGGGTAAGTGAATGTCATTTCGGGCCTATTTCGGCTTTTTTCAACCTCAATTATCTTAATTTCTCGCTTTTTGCCGCATGTAGTGTCATGTATAGTTCTTATTAGTATATATATATTTATTTATTACAATCAACTAAACTCGCTTCACATGTATTGAAACCCATTTTGGGTAAGTGAATGGCATTTCGGGCCTATTTCGGCTTTTCAACCTCAATTAACTTAATTTCTCGCTTTTAGTCTCATTATAGGTTACGTATAGTTCTTATTAGTATATGTATCACCATTAGAGTCACTTAAAGTCGGGTCACATGATTTGAAAACCGAATGGGTAGATGAATGTCGTTTAGGGTGTAATTATGGATTGTTTGGGGGGGGGACTGTGCAAGGGATGTTGTCCAAGCCGGGGTGGGACAGCAAGGGGGCTGCGCAGGGGGTGGGACAGCGGGGGTCCGCATTGGGGGCGGTGAAGGAGGGGGGAGTGCAAAGTGGGTTTGATGTGCAGGGTGGGGAGGGCGTGGGCGGTGCAAGGGGTCCGGTGTGCGAGGGGGGAAGGCGTGCGGGGCGTGCAGGGGGTAGTGAAGGGGGCAGGAAGTGGGGGCGTGCGGGGGAGTGAAGGGGGGGTTGTCTTGGGGGAGTGTGCGGTCCGGGGGTCAATGGTATAGGTGGGGGACAGTGCGGGGGGTGCGGGGGGTGAGAAGCGGTGAAGGGAGGGGGGAGTGCGGGGTGGGGCGAGTTAAGGGGGCTGTGCGAGGGGGAATGTGCAGGGGGAGGTGCTTGGGGGGTCGGGGTTGTGTGGGGGGGCGTGTGCGGGGGGGGGGAGTGTGCGGCGGGGCAGTGTCAGGCAGGGCAGTGTGCGGGGGCAGTGTGGGGGCCGTGTAAGGGGGGGGATGTGCGTGGGGCGTGTCGGGGGCGTGTAGGGTGGGGGGATGTGCAGGGGGCGGTGAAGGGGGCTTGTGCGGGGGCAGTGAAGGGGGGAGTGCAATGAAGGGGTTGGGGGGAGTGTAAGGGGGGTGTGTTTCTAATTTCTTTCATATTTTTGTTTAATTAATCTTGGCGTTTCTAATATTGTTTTTTAAAATTTCAGGAGTTTCAAACATGGTCCGAGATGATGTGATTGTGGAGGAAGAAACCGATGATGATTATGATAAGTCATTGGATGATGATGATGAGTATGATGCGGAGAAGGAGGACGATAAAGGTGAACCGGAAGCCATAGCGCATGAAGAGGAGAAGCGTTTGCGTGATAGGGAACTTCGCTTGGCTGAAATAAATGAGGAGCTAGCCGATAAGGCTCCGCCCATTGACAATAATGCTAGGGAAGATTATCCTTGTATTTCATCCGTCATTGTGCCACACAAAAATGCGGGGAAAGAGGTTCTTAGTACCATCAAAACTCCAAGTAAAGTTGCAACAAAGAAGCGGAAAGATAAAGGTACTCGACCCAGATTGAATTATAATAACACCCCATGACCCCCATCGGAGGATGATGTTACCGGTCACCAACTTTGTGGTTAATGGCGTAAAAAGTATGGGCAGCATTTAGGGTTAAGTGTGCCGCAACCGAGCGATTTTGTGGGGGTGGAAAGATGTGCCCAAATGGAATGAAGAAATCATTATGGGAAGACACTTGTGTAAGTTTACTTTTTAAGCTGGAATTACATTTATTTTCCGCATTTAGGGGCATGTTAGGTCATATTTAGCTCCAATAGGTACATATATAACTATAAGAGTCAATAAAACTCCACTTATATGCTTTGAAACACATTTTGGGTAAATGAAGGCCATTTCAGGCCGATTTTGGCCTTTAAAATTCAATTCACTTAGTTTTTTGCATTTAGGGCATGTTAGCTCATATATAGTTCCAATAGGTACATATATAACTATAAGAGTCAATTAAACTCCACTTATATGCTTTGAAACACATTTTGGGTAAATGAAGGCCATTTCGGGCCGATTTTGGCCTTTAAAGTTCAATTCACTTAGTTTTTTGCATTTAGCCGCATGTTAGGTCATATATAATTCTACTAGGTACATATATAACTATAAAGAGTCAATTAAAACTCCACTTATATGCTTTGAAACACATTTTGGGTAAATAAAGGCCATTTCGGGCCGATTTTGGCCTTTAAAGTTCAATTCACTTAGTTTTTTGCATATAGCCACATGTTAGGTCATATATAGTTCCAATAGGTACATATATAACTATAAGAGTCAATTAAACTCCACTTATATGCTTTGAAACACATTTTGGGTAAATGAAGGCCATTTCGGGCCGATTTTGGCCTTTAAAGTTCAATTCACTTAGTTTTTTGCATTTAGCCGCATGTTAGGTCATATATAGTTCCAATAGGTACATATATAACTATAAGAGTCAATTAAACTCCACTTATATGCTTTGAAACACATTTTGGGTAAATGAAGGCCATTTCGGGCTGATTTTGGCCTTTAAAGTTCAATTCACTTTGTTTTTTGCATTTAGCCGCATGTTAGGTCATATATAGTTCCAATAGGTACATATATAACTATAAGAGTCAATTAAACTCCACTTATATGCTTTGAAACACATTTTGGGTAAATGAAGGCCATTTCGGGCCGATTTTGGCCTTTAAAGTTCAATTCACTTAGTTTTTTGCATTTAGCCGCATGTTAGGTCATATATAGTTCCAATAGGTACATATATAACTATAAGAGTCAATTAAACTCCACTTATATGCTTTGAAACACATTTTGGGTAAATGAAGGCCATTTCGGGCCGATTTTGGCCTTTAAAGTTCAATTCACTTAGTTTTTTGCATTTAGCCGCATGTTAGGTCATATATAGTTCCAATAGGTACATATATAACTATAAGAGTCAATTAAACTCCACTTATATGCTTTGAAACACATTTTGGGTAAATGAAGGCCATTTCGGGCCGATTTTGGCCTTTAAAGTTCAATTCACTTAGTTTTTTGCATTTAGCCGCATGTTAGGTCATATATAATTCTAATAGGTACATATATAACTATAAGAGTCAATTAAAACTCCACTTATATGTTTTGAAACACATTTTGGGTAAATGAAGGCCATTTCGGGCCGATTTTGGCCTTTAAAGTTCAATTCACTTAGTTTTTTGCATATAGCCACATGTTAGGTCATATATAGTTCCAATAGGTACATATATAACTATAAGAGTCAATTAAACTCCACTTATATGCTTTGAAACACATTTTGGGTAAATGAAGGCCATTTCGGGCCGATTTTGGCCTTTAAAGTTCAATTCACTTAGTTTTTTGCATTTAGCCGCATGTTAGGTCATATATAGTTCCAATAGGTACATATATAACTATAAGAGTCAATTAAACTCCACTTATATGCTTTGAAACACATTTTGGGTAAATGAAGGCCATTTCGGGCCGATTTTGGCCTTTAAAGTTCAATTCACTTAGTTTTTTGCATTTAGCCGCATGTTAGGTCATATATAGTTCCAATAGGTACATATATAACTATAAGAGTCAATTAAACTCCACTTATATGCTTTGAAACACATTTTGGGTAAATGAAGGCCATTTCGGGCCGATTTTGGCCTTTAAAGTTCAATTCACTTAGTTTTTTGCATTTAGCCGCATGTTAGGTCATATATAGTTCCAATAGGTACATATATAACTATAAGAGTCAATTAAACTCCACTTATATGCTTTGAAACACATTTTGGGTAAATGAAGGCCATTTCGGGCCGATTTTGGCCTTTAAAGTTCAATTCACTTAGTTTTTTGCATTTAGCCGCATGTTAGGTCATATATAGTTCCAATAGGTACATATATAACTATAAGAGTCAATTAAACTCCACTTATATGCTTTGAAACACATTTTGGGTAAATGAAGGCCATTTCGGGCCGATTTTGGCCTTTAAAGTTCAATTCACTTAGTTTTTTGCATTTAGCCGCATGTTAGGTCATATATAGTTCCAATAGGTACATATATAACTATAAGAGTCAATTAAACTCCACTTATATGCTTTGAAACACATTTTGGGTAAATGAAGGCCATTTCGGGCCGATTTTGGCCTTTAAAGTTCAATTCACTTAGTTTTTTGCATTTAGCCGCATGTTAGGTCATATATAGTTCCAATAGGTACATATATAACTATAAGAGTCAATTAAACTCCACTTATATGCTTTGAAACACATTTTGGGTAAATGAAGGCCATTTCGGGCCGATTTTGGCCTTTAAAGTTCAATTCACTTAGTTTTTTGCATTTAGCCGCATGTTAGGTCATATATAGTTCCAATAGGTACATATATAACTATAAGAGTCAATTAAACTCCACTTATATGCTTTGAAACACATTTTGGGTAAATGAAGGCCATTTCGGGCCGATTTTGGCCTTTAAAGTTCAATTCACTTAGTTTTTTGCATTTAGCCGCATGTTAGGTCATATATAGTTCTAATAGGTACATATATAACTATAAGAGTCAATTAAAACTCCACTTATATGCTTTGAAACACATTTTGGGTAAATGAAGGCCATTTCGGGCCGATTTTGGCCTTTAAAGTTCAATTCACTTAGTTTTTTGCATTTAGCCGCATGTTAGGTCATATATAGTTCCAATAGGTACATATATAACTATAAGAGTCAATTAAACTCCACTTATATGCTTTGAAACACATTTTGGGTAAATGAAGGCCATTTCGGGCCGATTTTGGCCTTTAAAGTTCAATTCACTTAGTTTTTTGCATTTAGCCGCATGTTAGGTCATATATAGTTCCAATAGGTACATATATAACTATAAGAGTCAATTAAACTCCACTTATATGCTTTGAAACACATTTTGGGTAAATGAAGGCCATTTCGGGCCGATTTTGGCCTTTAAAGTTCAATTCACTTAGTTTTTTGCATTTAGCCGCATGTTAGGTCATATATAGTTCCAATAGGTACATATATAACTATAAGAGTCAATTAAACTCCACTTATATGCTTTGAAACACATTTTGGGTAAATGAAGGCCATTTCGGGCCGATTTTGGCCTTTAAAGTTCAATTCACTTAGTTTTTTGCATTTAGCCGCATGTTAGGTCATATATAGTTCCAATAGGTACATATATAACTATAAGAGTCAATTAAACTCCACTTATATGCTTTGAAACACATTTTGGGTAAATGAAGGCCATTTCGGGCCGATTTTGGCCTTTAAAGTTCAATTCACTTAGTTTTTTGCATTTAGCCGCATGTTAGGTCATATATAGTTCCAATAGGTACATATATAACTATAAGAGTCAATTAAACTCCACTTATATGCTTTGAAACACATTTTGGGTAAATGAAGGCCATTTCGGGCCGATTTTGGCCTTTAAAGTTCAATTCACTTAGTTTTTTGCATTTAGCCGCATGTTAGGTCATATATAGTTCCAATAGGTACATATATAACTATAAGAGTCAATTAAACTCCACTTATATGCTTTGAAACACATTTTGGGTAAATGAAGGCCATTTCGGGCCGATTTTGGCCTTTAAAGTTCAATTCACTTAGTTTTTTGCATTTAGCCGCATGTTAGGTCATATATAGTTCCAATAGGTACATATATAACTATAAGAGTCAATTAAACTCCACTTATATGCTTTGAAACACATTTTGGGTAAATGAAGGCCATTTCGGGCCGATTTTGGCCTTTAAAGTTCAATTCACTTAGTTTTTTGCATTTAGCCGCATGTTAGGTCATATATAGTTCCAATAGGTACATATATAACTATAAGAGTCAATTAAACTCCACTTATATGCTTTGAAACACATTTTGGGTAAATGAAGGCCATTTCGGGCCGATTTTGGCCTTTAAAGTTCAATTCACTTAGTTTTTTGCATTTAGCCGCATGTTAGGTCATATATAGTTCCAATAGGTACATATATAACTATAAGAGTCAATTAAACTCCACTTATATGCTTTGAAACACATTTTGGGTAAATGAAGGCCATTTCGGGCCGATTTTGGCCTTTAAAGTTCAATTCACTTAGTTTTTTGCATTTAGCCGCATGTTAGGTCATATATAGTTCCAATAGGTACATATATAACTATAAGAGTCAATTAAACTCCACTTATATGCTTTGAAACACATTTTGGGTAAATGAAGGCCATTTCGGGCCGATTTTGGCCTTTAAAGTTCAATTCACTTAGTTTTTTGCATTTAGCCGCATGTTAGGTCATATATAGTTCCAATAGGTACATATATAACTATAAGAGTCAATTAAACTCCACTTATATGCTTTGAAACACATTTTGGGTAAATGAAGGCCATTTCGGGCCGATTTTGGCCTTTAAAGTTCAATTCACTTAGTTTTTTGCATTTAGCCGCATGTTAGGTCATATATAGTTCCAATAGGTACATATATAACTATAAGAGTCAATTAAACTCCACTTATATGCTTTGAAACACATTTTGGGTAAATGAAGGCCATTTCGGGCCGATTTTGGCCTTTAAAGTTCAATTCACTTAGTTTTTTGCATTTAGCCGCATGTTAGGTCATATATAGTTCCAATAGGTACATATATAACTATAAGAGTCAATTAAACTCCACTTATATGCTTTGAAACACATTTTGGGTAAATGAAGGCCATTTCGGGCCGATTTTGGCCTTTAAAGTTCAATTCACTTAGTTTTTTGCATTTAGCCGCATGTTAGGTCATATATAGTTCCAATAGGTACATATATAACTATAAGAGTCAATTAAACTCCACTTATATGCTTTGAAACACATTTTGGGTAAATGAAGGCCATTTCGGGCCGATTTTGGCCTTTAAAGTTCAATTCACTTAGTTTTTTGCATTTAGCCGCATGTTAGGTCATATATAGTTCCAATAGGTACATATATAACTATAAGAGTCAATTAAACTCCACTTATATGCTTTGAAACACATTTTGGGTAAATGAAGGCCATTTCGGGCCGATTTTGGCCTTTAAAGTTCAATTCACTTAGTTTTTTGCATTTAGCCGCATGTTAGGTCATATATAGTTCCACTAGGTACATATATAACTATAAGAGTCAATTAAAACTCCACTTATATGCTTTGAAACACATTTTGGGTAAATGAAGGCCATTTCGGGCCGATTTTGGCCTTTAAAGTTCAATTCACTTAGTTTTTTGCATTTAGCCGCATGTTAGGTCATATATAGTTCCAATAGGTACATATATAACTATAAGAGTCAATTAAACTCCACTTATATGCTTTGAAACACATTTTGGGTAAATGAAGGCCATTTCGGGCCGATTTTGGCCTTTAAAGTTCAATTCACTTAGTTTTTTGCATTTAGCCCCATGTTAGGTCATATATAAGTTCTACTAGGTACATATATAACTATAAGAGTCAATTAAAACTCCACTTATATGCTTTGAAACACATTTTGGGTAAATGAAGGCCATTTCGGGCCGATTTTGGCCTTTAAAGTTCAATTCACTTAGTTTTTTGCATTTAGCCACATGTTAGGTCATATATAGTTCCAATAGGTACATATATAACTATAAGAGTCAATTAAACTCCACTTATATGCTTTGAAACACATTTTGGGTAAATGAAGGCCATTTCGGGCCGATTTTGGCCTTTAAAGTTCAATTCACTTAGTTTTTTGCATTTAGCCGCATGTTAGGTCATATATAGTTCCACTAGGTACATATATAACTATAAGAGTCAATTAAAACTCCACTTATATGCTTTGAAACACATTTTGGGTAAATGAAGGCCATTTCGGGCCGATTTTGGCCTTTAAAGTTCAATTCACTTAGTTTTTTTGCATATAGCCACATGTTAGGTCATATATAGTTCCAATAGGTACATATATAACTATAAGAGTCAATTAAACTCCACTTATATGCTTTGAAACACATTTTGGGTAAATGAAGGCCATTTCGGGCCGATTTTGGCCTTTAAAGTTCAATTCACTTAGTTTTTTGCATTTAGCCGCATGTTAGGTCATATATAGTTCTACTAGGTACATATATAACTATAAGAGTCAATTAAAACTCCACTTATATGCTTTGAAACACATTTTGGGTAAATGAAGGCCATTTCGGGCCGATTTTGGCCTTTAAAGTTCAATTCACATAGTTTTTTGCATTTAGCCACATGTTAGGTCATATATAGTTCCAATAGGTACATATATAACTATAAGAGTCAATTAAACTCCACTTATATGCTTTGAAACACATTTTGGGTAAATGAAGGCCATTTCGGGCCGATTTTGGCCTTTAAAGTTCAATTCACTTAGTTTTTTGCATTTAGCCGCATGTTAGGTCATATATAGTTCCAATAGGTACATATATAACTATAAGAGTCAATTAAACTCCACTTATATGCTTTGAAACACATTTTGGGTAAATGAAGGCCATTTCGGGCCGATTTTGGCCTTTAAAGTTCAATTCACTTAGTTTTTTGCATTTAGCCGCATGTTAGGTCATATATAGTTCCAATAGGTACATATATAACTATAAGAGTCAATTAAACTCCACTTATATGCTTTGAAACACATTTTGGGTAAATGAAGGCCATTTCGGGCCGATTTTGGCCTTTAAAGTTCAATTCACTTAGTTTTTTGCATTTAGCCGCATGTTAGGTCATATATAGTTCTACTAGGTACATATATAACTATAAGAGTCAATTAAAACTCCACTTATATGCTTTGAAACACATTTTGGGTAAATGAAGGCCATTTCGGGCCGATTTTGGCCTTTAAAGTTCAATTCACTTAGTTTTTTGCATTTAGCCACATGTTAGGTCATATATAGTTCCAATAGGTACATATATAACTATAAGAGTCAATTAAACTCCACTTATATGCTTTGAAACACATTTTGGGTAAATGAAGGCCATTTCGGGCCGATTTTGGCCTTTAAAGTTCAATTCACTTAGTTTTTTGCATTTAGCCGCATGTTAGGTCATATATAGTTCTACTAGGTACATATATAACTATAAGAGTCAATTAAAACTCCACTTATATGCTTTGAAACACATTTTGGGTAAATGAAGGCCATTTCGGGCCGATTTTGGCCTTTAAAGTTCAATTCACATAGTTTTTTGCATATAGCCACATGTTAGGTCATATATAGTTCCAATAGGTACATATATAACTATAAGAGTCAATTAAACTCCACTTATATGCTTTGAAACACATTTTGGATAAATGAAGGCCATTTCGGGCCGATTTTGGCCTTTAAAGTTCAATTCACTTAGTTTTTTGCATTTAGCCGCATGTTAGGTCATATATAATTCTACTAGGTACATATATAACTATAAGAGTCAATTAAAACTCCACTTATATGCTTTGAAACACATTTTGCGTAAATGAAGGCCATTTCGGGCTGATTTTGGCCTTTAAAGTTCAATTCACATAGTTTTTTGCATATAGCCACATGTTAGGTCATATATAGTTCCAATAGGTACATATATAACTATAAGAGTCAATTAAACTCCACTTATATGCTTTGAAACACATTTTGGGTAAATGAAGGCCATTTCGGGCCGATTTTGGCCTTTAAAGTTCAATTCACTTAGTTTTTTGCATTTAGCCGCATGTTAGGTCATATATAGTTCTACTAGGTACATATATAACTATAAGAGTCAATTAAAACTCCACTTATATGCTTTGAAACACATTTTGGGTAAATGAAGGCCATTTCGGGCCGATTTTGGCCTTTAAAGTTCAATTCACATAGTTTTTTGCATATAGCCACATGTTAGGTCATATATAGTTCCAATAGGTACATATATAACTATAAGAGTCAATTAAACTCCACTTTTATGCTTTGAAACACATTTTGGGTAAATGAAGGCCATTTCGGGCCGATTTTGGCCTTTAAAGTTCAATTCACTTAGTTTTTTGCATTTAGCCGCATGTTAGGTCATATATAGTTCTACTAGGTACATATATAACTATAAGAGTCAATTAAAACTCCACTTATATGCTTTGAAACACATTTTGGGTAAATGAAGGCCATTTCGGGCCGATTTTGGCCTTTAAAGTTCAATTCACATAGTTTTTTGCATATAGCCACATGTTAGGTCATATATAGTTCCAATAGGTACATATATAACTATAAGAGTCAATTAAACTCCACTTATATGCTTTGAAACACATTTTGGGTAAATGAAGGCCATTTCGGGCCGATTTTGGCCTTTAAAGTTCAATTCACTTAGTTTTTTGCATTTAGCCGCATGTTAGGTCATATATAGTTCCAATAGGTACATATATAACTATAAGAGTCAATTAAACTCCACTTATATGCTTTGAAACACATTTTGGGTAAATGAAGGCCATTTCGGGCCGATTTTGGCCTTTAAAGTTCAATTCACTTAGTTTTTTGCATTTAGCCGCATGTTAGGTCATATATAGTTCCAATAGGTACATATATAACTATAAGAGTCAATTAAACTCCACTTATATGCTTTGAAACACATTTTGGGTAAATGAAGGCCATTTCGGGCCGATTTTGGCCTTTAAAGTTCAATTCACTTAGTTTTTTGCATTTAGCCGCATGTTAGGTCATATATAGTTCCAATAGGTACATATATAACTATAAGAGTCAATTAAAACTCCACTTATATGCTTTGAAACACATTTTGGTAAATGAAGGCCATTTTTTCCTTTAAATTTTTTTAAACTCCACTTATATGCTTTGAAACACATTTTGGGTAAATGAAGGCCATTTCGGGCCGATTTTGGCCTTTAAAGTTCAATTCACTTAGTTTTTTGCATTTAGCCGCATGTTAGGTCATATATAGTTCCAATAGGTACATATATAACTATAAGAGTCAATTAAACTCCACTTATATGCTTTGAAACACATTTTGGGTAAATGAAGGCCATTTCGGGCCGATTTTGGCCTTTAAAGTTCAATTCACTTAGTTTTTTGCATTTAGCCGCATGTTAGGTCATATATAGTTCCAATAGGTACATATATAACTATAAGAGTCAATTAAACTCCACTTATATGCTTTGAAACACATTTTGGGTAAATGAAGGCCATTTCGGGCCGATTTTGGCCTTTAAAGTTCAATTCACTTAGTTTTTTGCATTTAGCCGCATGTTAGGTCATATATAGTTCCAATAGGTACATATATAACTATAAGAGTCAATTAAACTCCACTTATATGCTTTGAAACACATTTTGGGTAAATGAAGGCCATTTCGGGCCGATTTTGGCCTTTAAAGTTCAATTCACTTAGTTTTTTGCATTTAGCCGCATGTTAGGTCATATATAGTTCCAATAGGTACATATATAACTATAAGAGTCAATTAAACTCCACTTATATGCTTTGAAACACATTTTGGGTAAATGAAGGCCATTTCGGGCCGATTTTGGCCTTTAAAGTTCAATTCACTTAGTTTTTTGCATTTAGCCGCATGTTAGGTCATATATAGTTCCAATAGGTACATATATAACTATAAGAGTCAATTAAACTCCACTTATATGCTTTGAAACACATTTTGGGTAAATGAAGGCCATTTCGGGCCGATTTTGGCCTTTAAAGTTCAATTCACTTAGTTTTTTGCATTTAGCCGCATGTTAGGTCATATATAGTTCCAATAGGTACATATATAACTATAAGAGTCAATTAAACTCCACTTATATGCTTTGAAACACATTTTGGGTAAATGAAGGCCATTTCGGGCCGATTTTGGCCTTTAAAGTTCAATTCACTTAGTTTTTTGCATTTAGCCGCATGTTAGGTCATATATAGTTCCAATAGGTACATATATAACTATAAGAGTCAATTAAACTCCACTTATATGCTTTGAAACACATTTTGGGTAAATGAAGGCCATTTCGGGCCGATTTTGGCCTTTAAAGTTCAATTCACTTAGTTTTTTGCATTTAGCCGCATGTTAGGTCATATATAGTTCCAATAGGTACATATATAACTATAAGAGTCAATTAAACTCCACTTATATGCTTTGAAACACATTTTGGGTAAATGAAGGCCATTTCGGGCCGATTTTGGCCTTTAAAGTTCAATTCACTTAGTTTTTTGCATTTAGCCGCATGTTAGGTCATATATAGTTCCAATAGGTACATATATAACTATAAGAGTCAATTAAACTCCACTTATATGCTTTGAAACACATTTTGGGTAAATGAAGGCCATTTCGGGCCGATTTTGGCCTTTAAAGTTCAATTCACTTAGTTTTTTGCATTTAGCCGCATGTTAGGTCATATATAGTTCCAATAGGTACATATATAACTATAAGAGTCAATTAAACTCCACTTATATGCTTTGAAACACATTTTGGGTAAATGAAGGCCATTTCGGGCCGATTTTGGCCTTTAAAGTTCAATTCACTTAGTTTTTTGCATTTAGCCGCATGTTAGGTCATATATAGTTCCAATAGGTACATATATAACTATAAGAGTCAATTAAACTCCACTTATATGCTTTGAAACACATTTTGGGTAAATGAAGGCCATTTCGGGCCGATTTTGGCCTTTAAAGTTCAATTCACTTAGTTTTTTGCATTTAGCCGCATGTTAGGTCATATATAGTTCCAATAGGTACATATATAACTATAAGAGTCAATTAAACTCCACTTATATGCTTTGAAACACATTTTGGGTAAATGAAGGCCATTTCGGGCCGATTTTGGCCTTTAAAGTTCAATTCACTTAGTTTTTTGCATTTAGCCGCATGTTAGGTCATATATAGTTCCAATAGGTACATATATAACTATAAGAGTCAATTAAACTCCACTTATATGCTTTGAAACACATTTTGGGTAAATGAAGGCCATTTCGGGCCGATTTTGGCCTTTAAAGTTCAATTCACTTAGTTTTTTGCATTTAGCCGCATGTTAGGTCATATATAGTTCCAATAGGTACATATATAACTATAAGAGTCAATTAAACTCCACTTATATGCTTTGAAACACATTTTGGGTAAATGAAGGCCATTTCGGGCCGATTTTGGCCTTTAAAGTTCAATTCACTTAGTTTTTTGCATTTAGCCGCATGTTAGGTCATATATAGTTCCAATAGGTACATATATAACTATAAGAGTCAATTAAACTCCACTTATATGCTTTGAAACACATTTTGGGTAAATGAAGGCCATTTCGGGCCGATTTTGGCCTTTAAAGTTCAATTCACTTAGTTTTTTGCATTTAGCCGCATGTTAGGTCATATATAGTTCCAATAGGTACATATATAACTATAAGAGTCAATTAAACTCCACTTATATGCTTTGAAACACATTTTGGGTAAATGAAGGCCATTTCGGGCCGATTTTGGCCTTTAAAGTTCAATTCACTTAGTTTTTTGCATTTAGCCGCATGTTAGGTCATATATAGTTCCAATAGGTACATATATAACTATAAGAGTCAATTAAACTCCACTTATATGCTTTGAAACACATTTTGGGTAAATGAAGGCCATTTCGGGCCGATTTTGGCCTTTAAAGTTCAATTCACTTAGTTTTTTGCATTTAGCCGCATGTTAGGTCATATATAGTTCCAATAGGTACATATATAACTATAAGAGTCAATTAAACTCCACTTATATGCTTTGAAACACATTTTGGGTAAATGAAGGCCATTTCGGGCCGATTTTGGCCTTTAAAGTTCAATTCACTTAGTTTTTTGCATTTAGCCGCATGTTAGGTCATATATAGTTCCAATAGGTACATATATAACTATAAGAGTCAATTAAACTCCACTTATATGCTTTGAAACACATTTTGGGTAAATGAAGGCCATTTCGGGCCGATTTTGGCCTTTAAAGTTCAATTCACTTAGTTTTTTGCATTTAGCCGCATGTTAGGTCATATATAGTTCCAATAGGTACATATATAACTATAAGAGTCAATTAAACTCCACTTATATGCTTTGAAACACATTTTGGGTAAATGAAGGCCATTTCGGGCCGATTTTGGCCTTTAAAGTTCAATTCACTTAGTTTTTTGCATTTAGCCGCATGTTAGGTCATATATAGTTCCAATAGGTACATATATAACTATAAGAGTCAATTAAACTCCACTTATATGCTTTGAAACACATTTTGGGTAAATGAAGGCCATTTCGGGCCGATTTTGGCCTTTAAAGTTCAATTCACTTAGTTTTTTGCATTTAGCCGCATGTTAGGTCATATATAGTTCCAATAGGTACATATATAACTATAAGAGTCAATTAAACTCCACTTATATGCTTTGAAACACATTTTGGGTAAATGAAGGCCATTTCGGGCCGATTTTGGCCTTTAAAGTTCAATTCACTTAGTTTTTTGCATTTAGCCGCATGTTAGGTCATATATAGTTCCAATAGGTACATATATAACTATAAGAGTCAATTAAACTCCACTTATATGCTTTGAAACACATTTTGGGTAAATGAAGGCCATTTCGGGCCGATTTTGGCCTTTAAAGTTCAATTCACTTAGTTTTTTGCATTTAGCCGCATGTTAGGTCATATATAGTTCCAATAGGTACATATATAACTATAAGAGTCAATTAAACTCCACTTATATGCTTTGAAACACATTTTGGGTAAATGAAGGCCATTTCGGGCCGATTTTGGCCTTTAAAGTTCAATTCACTTAGTTTTTTGCATTTAGCCGCATGTTAGGTCATATATAGTTCCAATAGGTACATATATAACTATAAGAGTCAATTAAACTCCACTTATATGCTTTGAAACACATTTTGGGTAAATGAAGGCCATTTCGGGCCGATTTTGGCCTTTAAAGTTCAATTCACTTAGTTTTTTGCATTTAGCCGCATGTTAGGTCATATATAGTTCCAATAGGTACATATATAACTATAAGAGTCAATTAAACTCCACTTATATGCTTTGAAACACATTTTGGGTAAATGAAGGCCATTTCGGGCCGATTTTGGCCTTTAAAGTTCAATTCACTTAGTTTTTTGCATTTAGCCGCATGTTAGGTCATATATAGTTCCAATAGGTACATATATAACTATAAGAGTCAATTAAACCTCCACTTATATGCTTTGAAACACATTTTGGGTAAATGAAGGCCATTTCGGGCCGATTTTGGCCTTTAAAGTTCAATTCACTTAGTTTTTTGCATTTAGCAGCATGTTAGGTCATATATAGTTCCAATAGGTACATATATAACTATAAAGAGTCAATTAAACTCCACTTATATGCTTTGAAACACATTTTGGGTAAATGAAGGCCATTTCGGGCCGATTTTGGCCTTTAAAGTTCAATTCACTTAGTTTTTTGCATTTAGCCGCATGTTAGGTCATATATAGTTCCAATAGGTACATATATAACTATAAGAGTCAATTAAACTCCACTTATATGCTTTGAAACACATTTTGGGTAAATGAAGGCCATTTCGGGCCGATTTTGGCCTTTAAAGTTCAATTCACTTAGTTTTTTGCATTTAGCCGCATGTTAGGTCATATATAGTTCCAATAGGTACATATATAACTATAAGAGTCAATTAAACTCCACTTATATGCTTTGAAACACATTTTGGGTAAATGAAGGCCATTTCGGGCCGATTTTGGCCTTTAAAGTTCAATTCACTTAGTTTTTTGCATTTAGCCGCATGTTAGGTCGTATATAGTTCCAATAGGTACATATATAACAATAAGAGTCAATTAAACCTCCACTTATATGCTTTGAAACACATTTTGGGTAAACGAAGCGCCATTTCGGGCCGATTTTGGCCTTTAAAGTTCAATTCACTTAGTTTTTGCATTTAGTTGCATGTTAGGTCATATATAGTTCCAATAGGTACATATATAACTATAAGAGTCAATTAAACTCCACTTATATGCTTTGAAACACATTTTGGGTAAATGAAGGCCATTTCGGGCCGATTTTGGCCTTTAAAGTTCAATTCACTTAGTTTTTTGCATTTAGCCGCATGTTAGGTCATATATAGTTCCAATAGGTACATATATAACTATAAGAGTCAATTAAACTCCACTTATATGCTTTGAAACACATTTTGGGTAAATGAAGGCCATTTCTTGGCCGATTTTGGCCTTTAGAAGTTCAATTCACTTAGTTTTTTGCATTTAGCCGCATGTTAGGTCATATATAGTTCCAATAGGTACCATATATAACTATAAGAGTCAATTAAACTCCACTTATATGCTTTGAAACACATTTTGGGTAAATGAAGGCCATTTCGGGCCGATTTTGGCCTTTAAAGTTCAATTCACTTAGTTTTTGCATTTAGCCGCATGTTAGGTCATATATAGTTCCAATAGGTACATATATAACTATAAGAGTCAATTAAAACTCCACTTATATGCTTTGAAACACATTTTGGGTAAATGAAGGCCATTTCGGGCCGATTTTCGGCCTTTTAAAGTTCAATTCACTTAGTTTTTTGCATTTAGCCGCATGTTAGGTCATATATAGTTCCAATAGGTACATATATAACTATAAGAGTCAATTAAACTCCACTTATATGCTTTGAAACACATTTTGGGTAAATGAAGGCCATTTCGGGCCGATTTTGGTCTTTAAAGTTCAATTCACTTAGTTTTTTGCATTTAGCCGCATGTTAGGTCATATATAGTTCCAATAGGTACATATATAACTATAAGAGTCAATTAAACTCCACTTATATGCTTTGAAACACATTTTGGGTAAATGAAGGCCATTTCGGGCCGATTTTGGCCTTTAAAGTTCAATTCACTTAGTTTTTTGCATTTAGCCGCATGTTAGGTCATATATAGTTCCAATAGGTACATATATAACTATAAGAGTCAATTAAACTCCACTTATATGCTTTGAAACACATTTTGGGTAAATGAAGGCCATTTCGGCCGATTTTGGCCTTTAAAGTTCAATTCACTTAGTTTTTTGCATTTAGCCGCATGTTAGGTCATATATAGTTCCAATAGGTACATATATAACTATAAGAGTCAATTAAACTCCACTTATATGCTTTGAAACACATTTTGGGTAAATGAAGGCCATTTCGAGCCGATTTTGGCCTTTAAAGTTCAATTCACTTAGTTTTTTGCATTTAGCCGCATGTTAGGTCATATATAGTTCCAATAGGTACATATATAACTATAAGAGTCAATTAAACTCCACTTATATGCTTTGAAACACATTTTGGGTAAATGAAGGCCATTTCGGGCCGATTTTGGCCTTTAAAGTTCAATTCACTTAGTTTTTGCATTTAGCCGCATGTTAGGTCATATATAGTTCCAATAGGTACATATATAACTATAAAGAGTCAATTAAACTCCACTTATATGCTTTGAAACACATTTTGGGTAAATGAAGGCCATTTCGGGCCGATTTTGGCCTTTAAAGTTCCAATTCACTTAGTTTTTGCATTTAGCCGCATGTTAGGTCATATATAGTTCCAATAGGTACATATATAACTATAAGAGTCAATTAAACTCCACTTATATGCTTTAAAACACATTTTGGGTAAATGAAGGCCATTTCGGGCCGATTTTGGCCTTTAAAGTTCAATTCACTTAGTTTTTTGCATTTAGCCGCATGTTAGGTCATATATAGTTCCAATAGGTACATATATAACTATAAGAGTCAATTAAACTCCACTTATATGCTTTGAAACACATTTTGGGTAAATGAAGGCCATTTCGGGCCGATTTTGGCCTTTAAAGTTCAATTCACTTAGTTTTTGCATTTAGCCGCATGTTAGGTCATATATAGTTCCAATAGGTACATATATAACTATAAGGGTCAATTAAACTCCACTTATATGCTTTGAAACACATTTTGGGTAAATGAAGGCCATTTCGGGCCGATTTTGGCCTTTAAAGTTCAATTCACTTAGTTTTTTGCATTTAGCCGCATGTTAGGTCATATATAGTTCCAATAGGTACATATATAACTATAAGAGTCAATTAAACTCCACTTATATGCTTTGAAACACATTTTGGGTAAATGAAGGCCATTTCTGGGCCGATTTTGGCCTTTAAAGTTCAATTCACTTAGTTTTTTGCATTTAGCTGCATGTTAGGTCATATATAGTTCCAATAGGTACATATATAACTATAAAGAGTCAATTAAACTCCACTTATATGCTTTAAAACACATTTTGGGTAAATGAAGGCCATTTCGGGCCGATTTTGGCCTTTAAAGTTCAATTCACTTAGTTTTTTGCATTTAGCCGCATGTTAGGTCATATATAGTTCTAATAGGTACATATATAACTATAAGAGTCAATTAAACTCCACTTATATGCTTTGAAACACATTTTGGGTAAATGAAGGCCATTTCGGGCCGATTTTGGCCTTTAAAGTTCAATTCACTTAGTTTTTGCACTTAGCCGCATGTTAGGTCATATATAGTTCCAATAGGTACATATATAACTATAAGAGTCAATTAAACTCCACTTATATGCTTTGAAACACATTTTGGGTAAATGAAGGCCATTTCGGGCCGATTTTTGGCCTTTAAAGTTCAATTCACTTATTTTTTGCAGTTAGCCGCATGTTAGGTCATATATAGTTCCAATAGGTACATATATAACTATAAGAGTCAATTAAACTCCACTTATATGCTTTGAAACACATTTTGGGTAAATGAAGGCCACTTTCAGGCCGATTTTGGCCTTTAAAGTTCAATTCACTTAGTTTTTGCATTTAGCCGCATGTTAGGTCATATATAGTTCCAATAGGTACATATATAACTATAAGAGTCAATTAAACTCCACTTATATGCTTTGAAACACATTTTGGGTAAATGAAGGCCATTTCGTGACGATTTTGGCTTTTAAAGTTCAATTCACTTAGTTTTTTGCATTTAGCCGCATGTTAGGTCATATATAGTTCCAATAGGTACATATATAACTATAAGAGTCAATTAAACTCCACTTATATGCTTTGAAACACATTTTGGGTAAATGAAGGCCATTTTCGGGCCGATTTTGGCCTTTAAAGTTCAATTCACTTAGTTTTTGCATTTAGCCGCATGTTAGGTCATATATAGTTCCAATAGGTACATATATAACTATAAGAGTCAATTAAACTCCACTTATATGCTTTGAAACACATTTTGGGTAAATGAAGGCCATTTCGTGCCTACTTTGGCCTTTAAAGTTCAATTCACTTAGTTTTTTGCATCGAGTCACATATTAGGAATCATATATAGTTCCAATAGGTACATATATAACTATATTTAGTCAATTAAACTCCACTTGCTATGCCATTCAAACACATTTTGGGTAAATGAATAAGCCATTTCGGGCCAATTTTGGCCTTTAAAGTTCAATTCACTTAGTTTTTGTATTTAGCCGCATGTTTGGGTCATATATAGTTCCAATAGGTACATATATAACTATAAGAGTCAACTATATTTCACTTATATGCGTTGAAACACATTATGGGTAAATGAATAGTTTATTTTGAGCCGATTTCGTCTTTGTAGTTCAATTTACTTACTTTATGCATTTAGCCGCATGCTATGTCATATATAGTTCCAATATGTACATATATAACTATAAGAAATAATTAAACGCCACTTATATGCTTTGAAACACACTTTGGGTAAATGAATAGCCATTTCAAGTTTATTTCGCTTCTCAATGTTCAATTCACTTAGTTTTTGCATTTAGCCGCATGTTAGGTCATAAGTAAGTATAGCTACAATAGGTACATA